>VDFB02105785.1:506916565-506997296 GCA_007258455.2 Sequoia sempervirens
GAGTGTGCTCACTCAGAAGAGAGGGGCTTCACCATGAGGTCATCCTGACTAGTGACTGTCTTGCTTATGGTCTTTGTGAGCTCGATATGACTTCTACAGCTTGCAAAGGTTTCATCGACTCGCACCCACTATGTTGATGGTTGTTAAGAGGAAAAATCACATTGGGGAGACACGATTAGTGTCTCACCAACATGTGATCCAATATGGACAACCTTTGACTGCTTGATAATCCTATGTGGTGTATGTCAAACCAATCAGAAGAAGCTAAAGGAATGACCTATTGGCCATTGACGATTGACTACCACCTTGAAGGAGACTGACAAAATACAAACTAGATGATCTCATTCTGATATCAAAGGGCAATGGATCAGCTAGGGGGATAATGTTCGGATCTAAAGGGAGGCCTGATGATTCTCCAGAAGATGGTCAACATGTAGGAGAATTCTAGAACATGAAGGAGGCTAGAAGAACGAAGAAACTATGACTCGCATGGACAGTTGTAGTGACCACTAGCGAGAGGCAGATCAATATTAATGGCAAAATGCTTCTGGAGCATTCAAGGAGGTCCCGATGGAGTTCAAAGATGGAAACGAAAGGCCAAAGTAAATGCATCAACTACAAAAGATCTAAGAGGATTCTCGGAACAATCTCTCATCAATATGGATAGCAGGGATTCACATTGAATGCAGCTTTGACTCTCTTCAGAAAGATCTAAGAGTCGACTTTCCTGGAAGTAGATATTTTGTAAACCCTAATGCAGGAAGACAACACATTCTTTTTTGGTACAGTCTGCATATATGTCATTCATGCCTCTTTGAAAAGGTTAGAACTTGTAGAGAACTTCTAGGGTTAGAAAAAGAGTTAGAAATTAGAAGAAAAGTCATTAAGAGAAGATAGAGCTACTTCTTGATTTTTTGTAATAGGAGCTTCTTTTGTCTTCTTAGTTAGTAGTTAGAATTAGTAGTAACCGATGATGTATCTTTTCAGCTTTCTTAATATAAATGGAAACAATTTGGAGCCATGGATTTTCTGTACACTGGTGATTGTGCCAGCTTTGTAAGTGTTGCTTATCTATTTCACTAGCAGTTGAAGCAACCAGATCTTAATCTACATCAGATTGTGTTTCAGAATGTTTTTTTTCTTAAGTTAATCATTCTATTTGTGGAGCCTTCAAGGAATGGAATGTTATTTTGGTGTTTTATCTAAAATAGTAACTTGCAATCTATCATTGAAGTCAACACTGTGAATGAACGAAATTGTGTGTCAATCACAAGTTAATTTTGTTCTTCAGTTTTAGTTTACAATTCCTTGAAGGATAACAAGTCTGGTTAAGATAGGTGAATCATCATTCTTTCATGTCCCAAAGCCCTGATCTATCTTTTGTTGTTTCTTTAAAACCCTTGGTTAGAGTAGGTTTAAATTCATGCTTGATCTTAGAACGATCCAGAAGCTCACACCAGCAGGCCCCTTGAACATTATTGTTACATTGACCACTGAGGGACATCAACACAGTTGAGAACCAACTACAAAGACCTTGGGAGCTAAGATATCCATGTGTTATCTTTCTCTTTCAGGAGAAATAGAATAACAATATTCTGTTTAACTGTTGTTGTTCCATTTGGAATGTCAACAGTAGCTTGCGTGAAAAGGAGGGCCTAGAAAGGAAAACTGGATAAAATTGGGCTTTCCTCCCTAGAAAGGCCCCACAGAGCTCTTCGATTAACTGAAAATCCATCACCTTTCATAGAAATCAAGACCCCAACAAGACATAAGAGTCACAAGACTGTCTTGACCATCGTACCACCCTTATCATCTCCGCTCACTCCACCAGGATTTTCAGCAATACCCTAGTGGGTACCTATTAATCCACCATCACGTCCATCTCAATTGTCATCATAGCCGGTTCAACCCATACAACAGCTGACTCAACCACCACCACCACCACCAATGGCATTCTTTCAGAATAGTCCCTCTCCATTGGGGACTATTCCTAGAAGTTTTCATGATATTCCCAAGAACCCTAAGAAATTCTTCCCCAAGTACATTCATGGAGAAGCGAGGAGTGCTGAGGAGCACATACAAGATTTTAAGGATGCTTGTACTAGAGCTCAGATAGCTCACCATGATGTAGTTTGTAGGTTGTTCCCTTACTCCTTAGGGGATATGTCATACAATTGATACCTAAATCTTCCTCAAGGTTCCATTCTAACCTAGACACATTTGGAAAATTCCTTTATCAATCAATTCAGGGTTTATGTGGATCCAACTCTTTTATACTACCAATTTGCTACTATTAGGAAGGAGCCATGTGAATCCTTTCCCTTGTTCAATACCAGATTCCAATGGATGTATAGGAGATTGCAAGATCCCTATCTAGTCACGGAGAATAGTGCCATCCAAGCTTACTTTAGAGTTATAGACTCCTTGCTTGGCTTGTTCCTACAAAGGACTTATCAACTAGCTGATATTGATTCTCTATCCAAAGTTTATCATCTAGTTATCAAGCTGCAACAACAAATCAATTCTCAACAAGGAAGTCTGGGAGGAGGTTTCCCTTCAATAGGAGATCAGATGCATAGCCCAACCCCTCTATTCAATACTATCTTGGGAATGCCTCCTTCCCATTATGGATCGATGTTTGAATTGAAAACCCAACCACCTATTCCATTCTTTGCTACTAGAACTCCTTATCTCTTTCAACAATCACAATTTCCTCAAAGTTCCCATGGTCATCATGACCAAATTGGAACACCAAATCATGGTGGTTAGACACCTATTACCAAGCATGTGGAAAGTGAAAATATAGTCCAACTTACGAATGAGGTAGAGACCTTGAAGAAAACACTGTCTAAAGTTACAAATGGCATGGATCAGCTTCGATTGAACCCCTCCCAAAACTAAGGTAACTACCCTAATCAAAACAGCAACAATCAGGGTATGTATCAGAATCATAACAATTACAACCAAAGGGGTTATCAAGGCCAAAACTCCTCTAACCAAGCATATCAAAATCAAAATAGAGCGTATAACCAAAGGCCAAATAACAACAAACAATGGAATACAGGGCCCAATAATGGTGGAGTCTCGCACAACTACCAAGCTAATGAGGAGAGATCACATACTATAAATGTGGCTGACCTCAACTTTATGACTAATTGGTGCAACCTGCATGATACTGCAACCCATTCTGAGGTGAATTGCCCTGAAATGGAGAAAGTTGTCAAGATGGCATAGCAAGATGCCCAAACATTCCAAGGGAATCCTCACAAAGAAGGCATCTCGATAGACACAACAATGAATTATTACCTCTTTGAGGAGGAACCTTCATTCCCAAACCAAGAGGAGAATGAACCAGAGGAAGATTCATATGATGCCTAATCCTTTCAGTCAAAAGGAGGAAACTTCCTAAGAAATCAAAGTAAGGGGCCATTCACTACATCAACACCACCTAATCACATGGTGCCTCCAAATCAAAGTACTAATAATAACCCTCTTCCACCAAAAGGTTGCCTGACTTCCATAACAAGGATAATCCCTCTAGTGTTTTCAAAAGTAATCCAAGTTATAATACATAATTTGATATTGTTTCTGAGATGCAGAAACATAAAACTTCTTTGTCATATTTTGACATCTTAAAATGGTGCCCTACTCAAAGGGAGATAGTGCTGAAAGATTTGGAGCAAGCTGACAAATAAAAAGGAAAGAACAAGGTGGCACCTGTTGGGGACGTGGATGCAACCTTGTATAGAAACAAGGTAGATACTCCACCATTCCTTTTGAGTTTAATAATTTGTGGGAAGAACCTACATAATTGTTTGTTGGATTCAGGGGCTTCAAGCAATGTTATGCCATTTTCCATATGTAAGAAGTTGGGATTAAACCCCATTCAGACAAACAAGAAGGTCATCCAACTTGACAAAACAGAGGTTAATGTGGTGGGGGAATTAAGAAACATACATGTACAAGTAGGATCAGACCTCAGGGTTCAAACCAACATAGACATTCAAATAACAGACATTCCCAAGACCTATGGTATGCTGCTGAGCAGAGATTTGATGAAGAAGTCTAGGGGGATATCTCCCCCTTGACTTTTCACATATGTGGCTACGATGGAGAGGGATTCCTACTCAGATTAGGATTGAAAGTGAGCCTCGCCTCAAGCATGTCATCACAAAATATGATCACCCCAATAAGGTAGCCTATTTAAAAATTGGGATAGGGGTTTACAAAAGAGATGAAATTTTAACCTATTTTGTTCTTGATCCTAAAGAACTGCCAATACCAAAATTCCCCGATTCTATGATTAATGAAAACCACCAGGCATTGGTCAATAAGCTACAATAGGATCAGTTGGTCTTGGGGGAAGACATCGATTTGCAAAGTCTTCTACTCCCTAATTAGTGGAGGGTACATTACCAAAGTCATTCTAAATTGACTTGTTAACCTTGCATCAGCATTTTAAATCATGTTTTCCAATGTAGAGAAGCTAGCTCAAGTCACCCTAAGGCTATTGCAGATCAGTTCTTATTTGAGACCAAGGAAGAAATAATTCTAACCAGGGATAGGATGCCTTCAAACAAAGTTCCTTCTCAAATTGAACCTACCCCAGACACATTTCCAAATTAGCATATTGATAAGGAACAACCCCAAGGTTTATTTGACATCCGTGCATTGACAAATACACCAAAACTTGGGGGATTAACTAAATATGCAAGTGAATGTTAGAAGGATAACCTTGGGTCACATAATACATCTGTGTTAGGATTGGGAATTACTCCTGAGGAACCTATTGAACACCCCTTCCCTATATCTAATGTAAAAGATCAAGGAGTCCCACCCCTGGCTCATTCTACCCAAATGCCCACCATGACCAACTCTAGCCCATGATCAGCTGTGGACCCTCATGTTTGATGGATCCAAATCTAAGACAGGCTGTGGTGTTGGGGTTGAACTAACTAGCCCGAAAGGGAAATCCTTCTTTGCTTCTTACAGGTTGCAATTTGGATGCACAAACAACGTAGCAGAATATGAAGCTCTGGCACGGGGACTGATGTTTGCACATAAGAAGGTCATTGCCTTGATGGTCAAAGGAGATTCAAAAATTGTTATCAAGAAAGTACACAGCCAGTACACCTATCACAATAAAAGGCTGGCATCATATAGAAATAGGGTATGGAACGTGATCGAAGACTTTGATGCCTTTGGGATTAGCTTAATCCCTAGAGAAGAAAATTAGATAGTTGATTCATTGGCTATTGTTACAAGTACCTTGGAACCTATGCAAGGCTCCAAGCTCAAGAAATTTTTAGTGGAATTAAATTCCACCCCTACAGTTCCTAATAATATGACCAACTTTCGAGTCTTTGATGATGACCGACATATTCTAGCTTTCTTAGCAAGCTCAGATGTTTTTGAGGGGAAAATTATTGATGAGTCCAATAGAGATCAAGGGGATTGGAACCTTGAAGAATGTGATATAGAAGGATTCCTCAATCTAAAGGGTAATAACATTCCCAAGGGAATGGTGGCCTTTGAAATAATTTTTGACTCAGACCCAAGGGCTCGAGAAAAGGTATTGGCTAAAGATAAGGGAGGAAAATATGAAATGGTTAACCTAGCTGATTCAGGTACTGAAAGGAATGTCTACATAGGGAAAGCCTACCCTGAAGCAATTAGAAAGGATATACTAAAGGCACTGAAGAAGGATATTATTGTGATAGCCTGGGGATATGAAGACCTAAAGACATTTGATGCTTCTGTGATGACTCATACTATCCCTCTAAAGCCCAAAGCCAAGTCATTTCGACAAAAACAACGCCCTGTCAACACCCTAATTGAACCACTAATCCTAAAGGAAGTTCAGAAATTGCTTTCTGCAAAGATAATTTTCCCTATACGCCATTCAACATGGGTGGCTAAATTAGTTCCAGTCCGTAAGAAAAACAGAGAGATTAGGTAATGTGTGGACTTTAGGAATCTAAATAGAGCTTCATAATAGGATAATCACCCACTTCCTTCTCTGGATGAAGTCTTGCAGACTATCAATGGATCTCACATGATATCATTCCTGAATGGTTACTCTAGATGCAATTAGGTAATGGTTAACTATGAAGACAGAATGAAGACAACCTTCACTACAAAGTGGGAAACGTTTGCATACAAAAGGATGCCATTCGGTCTGATAAATGTTGGGGCGACCTTTTAGCGTGCCATGGATGTTGCATTCAAGGATCTAATTGGAAAGTGCATCATCGTCTACATGGATGACCTCACAGTGTTCTCTAGGGATCGACTGAACCACGCTATGAACTTGGCCAAGGTTCTTGAAAGATGCATCCAATATGGCATATCCCTAAATCCCAACAAGTGCGTGTATTCAGGGTTTCTGAAGGAAAGCTTTTGGGACATATAATTTCAGAAAGGGGAATATCAATCGACCTAGATCGAATTGAATCCATCCTCAAGATAGCTATGCTAGGAAGCAAGAAAGGGATGAGATCTTTCTTCAGAAAGATCAACTTCATGAGAAAATATATCATGGGCTTTGCAAAGATTGTGAAACCATTGAATGAAATGATGAAGAAATATGCCAAGGCAGAATGGAGTGAGGAGGCAAAGGCCACGTTTTCACAAATCAAGCGATCCATCTTAGAAGCGCCAATCCTCACTAGCCCTAATTACTTAAAATCATTTTATATCTATTCTTTTGCTTCTGAACATTCTTGTGCAGCTGTATTAACTCAACAAAGAGAGGAGGCAAAGGAGAGATCGATTTCTTTCATGAGCTCTCCATTCAAAAATGCTAAATTTAAGTACCCACCTCTTGAGAAGTAAGCTTTTGCACTAGTCAGGGCTATCAAGAAGTTCTGACATTACATTCTCCAAAGCCAAATCATCATTGTAGTTCTTGATGCTATTGTGAAGTATTTACTTATGCAGAGCGAGCTAGGAGAAAGAAGAGGGAAATGGATGGCCATCTTGAAAGAATTTGATCTAGAGATACACCCTATGAAACTAGCCAAGGGTACAGGCTTGTCTCAGTCCATGGCGAATGCTGGCGACAACATCATCTGCCAACAATATACGACCCAGTCTTTCTCTAACAACCCTTGGTATGCTGATAACATTTGCTTTATGCTCAATAATCGATGTCCAGAGGGAATGAATGCAACTCAAAGGAGAGCACTAAGAATGAAGAGTTCTCATTACATGCTCAAAGGAGGGTTACTATACGAGAAAATTTTTGAAGGAGTGTACCTACGATGCCTTGATCAGCAAGAGGCTAAACATGTGATCTCTGAGTTTCATGGGAAACATGGCATAGGTCATGGGTCTACAGACTCATTGGCACACTAGATCTTTATATTTGGTTATTATTGGCCTTGTGTGTTCAAAGATGCCCATAAGCATGTGAGAACATGCCACATATGTCAGATTTATGCATCAAAAGAACACAATGCAGCTATGCCATTGCAGCCCATCTATGAGGTAAGGCCATTTGCCCAATGGGCACTGGATTTCATTGGGGTAATTAACCCAAACTCTTATGTAGGAAACAAGTTCATTTTTACTACCACCAATTACTGCACAAGGTGGACAGAGGCTATACCCTGCAGGAACAACACAAAAGAGGTAGTGATCAAGTTCCTCACTGAATGCATCACCACTAGGTTTTGGATACCCTTCGCTTTGGTATGTGACAATGGGCATACCTTTTCTTCTGTTGAGTTTATTTCTTGGGCTTATGATCACAAAATCATCTTGAACTATTCCTCAAACTATTACCCACAAGGAAATGGAGTTGCAGAATCAACCAACAAGAATCTCTTAGGGGTAATTAAGAAACTATTAGAAATTAATCCTAGAGATTGGCATACTCAGCTAAGATTTGCATTATGGTCAGATAGAACTAGAATCAAAGCTACCTTAAAGACCTCACCATTCAAGCTTGTATATGGCCAAGATCCTTTGTTCCATATCCATCTGCAAATACCTATCCTTGAGTTCATGTAGAAATTCTACTCTAGTGACAGTAGGATAGAAGTAAGGTTAGCTGCCTTATTGAAATTAGAAGAACATAGAGATGACACCTTGCAACAATTCTTTAGGCACCAGGCTGTTGTCAAGCGTTGGTTTGACAAAAGAGCCAAAATCAAAGCTTTCAGGATATCAGACTTTGTGTTGTTATGGGATAAAGCTAGTGAAAAAAAGGGCAGCCACCTGAAATTCGACAAGCTCTGGCTAGGTCCTTATCAAATTGTTGAGATCCTAGGGGAAAATGCTTTCTGATTGAGTAGTTTAAATAGAGAACCTGTTCCATTTCCTGTCAATGGACAATTTCTAAAACACTATTTTGAGTCTTGAAGTTGGTACTTTGGCAGGGTTATTCATATGTGTAAATAATTTCTTCTTGTAAATAATTTTTGTGCATAAATAACTCTGTTCTTTTTGGGAATAATCTACTGCTCTTTATGTAAGTAATTTACTCCTTTCTTTGTAAATAATTTGCTATTTTTTTGTTTGTCCTTTCTTTCTATCTTTTTATTTCCTTTGTTCTTTTGGTTTCTATTTTTGTGTTGTTCTTTGGGGTTTCTCTATTTCTTTCCATCTTGAAATGGTGGGCTGTTATCTAATTCATACTCTAGTTGATAGGAGAGAAGTGGTTTAGATATTTTCACATTTACTGATTGGATGATTTTCTCCTAAATTCATTGTTTCATGCTTATTGTCAATAAGAGTTGTGGAAAGTTCTAAAAACAAGGTATAAAGTAAATAACTTTCATTAGCTCCCTTTGAATCTGTCACAAATCATTAAGATCATCTCCTCTTGTAATGTTATATTTGTCCTAGGATGATAGTGTTGTAAGATTTGAGTGAAAAATCCGATCTCCCAAGTTTTGTTATGACGTCCATGGTAGTTTTCAACCCAGAAAAGATGTTAAACATCTGACATATTGAAAAAAATTGAATCAAATATCATAAACTCTATGAGAAAACAAAAAAAGAAAACTATTTGAAGGGGAATGATGATTCAATATGAATGGGTGGTTCCAGTATCTCTATCGGGGCTATGGAATCCTGACTGGTAGTAGAGAAATGTTGTGAGAGAACTAGAGGTATCTCCATCAGGGCTATGGATGCCTGACTGGCAGCAGAGAAATGCCCAAGATATCATTGCATGACAGCTAAAAGGAATCAACTTATGTAGCTCAAATCTTGCACATTATTGTTCAAAAGATGAAGAAACCTTTATAAAAGAGTGATGCACAATCAAGCAAACACATAGATTCGGGAGTGGCCAATGATGATTTACATTTGAGATCCTAACTCAACCTTGGTTACTAAAACTGACCCAACTAGAGTTGTGATGTTCATGAACTAGAAGTTTTGGATAGCTGAATCCTTCAGTTTCATGAAAATGGTTAAACCATTTTCCTAGCCGAGTCGCCATTTGTTATGCCTTGCATAACCACCCCATGTTGATCTAGAACAAAATGGGTCCCCCTTTCTCTCTTCCTTTTGTTGCTTTTGGTTATTTTCTTTGCTCTTGGGAGTTCTTCTATTTTCCCCCCTAAGTTTTCCTTCTTGTTTTGTCAAACTTTTGATTCTTAGCTTGAGTTGGTTTTCTTCTTGCTAGGTACTGAATCACATTTATGGACAATAGTGTATCTTAGGATAATATATCTTATGTGCTTCTAAGGACTGACGAGACTCTATTTTGTAGGATCAAATCACACACATGATGATATTTTCCAAAGGAGCTTAGTTGGAATGTATTTCTCGATCCAGTTGGTCATAATTTTCCTCTAAGAAGAAAGTCAGCAAGACCTTGCAGATGTCTTGCTGACTACCAATGCATTTTGTTAATGGGTGTCTATGTTGCCTATTGGAAGGACCTCAGGGATGTCATGGTGATCGGAATTCATATATAGATTCCTATCGGCAGGATATCAATCATTCTCCTGGCGACTAAGAGTTTCCCATTGGCATGAAAGTCTCCTTTGGAGAAAGGTCTTGGCGAGATCTTTGTGTCTCACCGACTGGCAGTAGTGGGATATTCATATCAGCAAGAGATTTTCCTTTGGGAAGAAGTCTTAGAGATCTTTATATCTCATCAACTAGTGCGTAAGGAGCAAGCACTTTGGCGAGAGTTGTTCCTTCAGTGGGTGGTCTTGCCGAGCGCCTTGAGTCTTACCGACCACCAACGAGGGGATACATCTCGGTGAGAAATTCTTGAGGTGGGGAGATGTCTTGGCAAGTGCATTGGGTCTCACTGATGAAGAACAAGAGGAGGTCTATCGAGGTGAGGTCTGGCAGTCTTGTCAACCCATAAAGTCTCACCATCATATTGCTTCATCGGTGAGAGAATGAGATTGTCACGACGACAAAAGTGAACTTATGAGGATTCCTTAGCAAAACATGGGGTGTCTATGGGACATCTCCCCGAAAAGAGAGTGTTATAGCAACACATGTGAAATGGAAGTGATATCACCATAAGTCTGCCTGACAGAAGAAGGTCCCATCAAAGGTCTGAGCCTGGCGATAATTTTACCTTCGGCAGAACGTTTGGTTGAAATGAAAAGGTCTTACTAAAGGGTCAGTCTTCAATAGGACATGAGGGGCTCGGGGAAAGGTCTCCCCAATGTGGGATTTTCTTGTCGACATGAAATGAAGGCATCAGCGGAGGGGGATTCCATCACCATAAGGTCTCGACGAGATCTTTATGTCTAACCAATAGGGTATGCCTTTGGGGAGACTGGATGCATTTGGCATGGTGTCTAAGCAACTCTTAAGTGTCTCACTGAAGGAAAATTGAGCTCGGAAGGAGCTCCCCAAAGGACTAAGGGGCTTGGCATAATGTTTGGCCGACAGTGAGGGGTCTTGCCAAAAAGAAGTGAGCTCAGCAAGAAAAGAGGAGATCAATATAAGGTCTCCCCAACCACAGAAGGTTTGGCTGAGACAGAGTGTGATCGCCGAGAAGAGAGGGACTTCATCACGAGGTCATCCTGACTAGAAACTGTCTTTTCGATGGTCTTTGTGAGCTTGATATGACTTCTATAGCTCACCAAAGGTTTCATCGACTGGCACCCACTATGCTAATGGCTGTTAAGAGTAAAAATCACATCGGGAAGACATGATTAGTGTCTCACCGACATGCAATCCAATGTGGACCACCTTTGACTACTTGATAATACTGTGTGGTGTATGTCTAATCAATCAAAAGAAGCTAAAGGAATGACCTATTGGCCATTGACCGATTGACTACCACCTTGAAGGAGACTGACAGAATGCAAACCAGATGAACTCATTCTGAGATCGAAGGGCAATGGATCGGCTAGGGGGATAATGTTTAGATCTAAAGGGAGGCTCGATGATGCTCCAAAAGATGGTCAACATGCAGGAGAAGTCTAGAACATGAAGGAGGCTAGAAGAACGAAGAAAGTATGACTCACATGGACAGCTGTAGTGACCACTAGCGAGAGGCAGATGGGTATTAATGGAAAAATGCTTTTGGAGCATTCAAGGAGGTCCTGATGGAGTTCAAATATGGACACAAAAGGCCAAAGTAAATGCGGCAGCTACAAAATATCTAAGAGGATTCTCGAAAAATATCTCATTGGTATGGATAGCAGGGATTCACATTGAGTGCAACTTTGACTCTCTTCAGAAAGATCTGAGAGCCGACTCTCCTGGAAGTAGATATTTTGTAAACCATAATGCAGGGGGATAATGCATTCTTTTTTCGTACAGTCTATATATATGGCATTCTTGCCTCTTTGAAAAGGTTAGAACTTGTAGGGAACTTCTAGGGTTAGAAAAAGAGTTAGAAATTAGAAAGAAAAGTTAGTAAGAGAAGATAGAGTTGCTTCCTGATTCTTTGTAATAGGAGCTTCTTTTGTCTTCTTAGTTAGGAGTTAGATTCAGTAGGACCAATGATGTATCTTTTCAGCTTTCTTAATATAAATGGACACAATTTGGAGCCATGGATTTTTTGTACACTGGTGATTGTGCCAGCTTTGTAAGTGTTGCTTATCTATTTCACTAACAGTAGAAGCAACCAGATCTTAATCTACTTCAGATTGTGTTTCAGAATGGTTTTTTTCTTAAGTTAATCATTTGATTTGTGAATCCCTCAAGGAATGGAATGTTATTTTGGTGTTTTATTTAAAATAGTAAGTTGCAATCTATCATTGAAGTCAGCACTGTGAATGAACAAAATTGTGTGTCAATCACAAGTTAATTTCGTTCTTCAGTTTTAGTTTACAATTCCTTGAAGGATAGCAAGTCTGGTTAAGATAGGTGAATCATCATTCTTTCATGACCCAAAACCCTGATCTATCTTTTTTTATTTTTTTAAAACCTCTGGTTAGAGTAGGTTTAAATTCATGCTTGATCTTAGAACGATCCAGAAGCTCACACCAGTAGGCCTCTTGAACATTACTATTACATTGACCACTGAGGGACATCAACATAGTTGATAACCAACTACAAAGACCTTGGGAGCTAAGATATCATGTGTTATCTTTCTCTTTCAGGAGAAACAAAATAGCAATATTATGTTTAATTGTTGCTATGCCATTTGTAACGTCAACAGGATCCAGAATCTGACAAAATTTATATTTTCAGTCCTAAGGTGGGACTCATTCGCCACAGGTGGTGAATCAGTCATCTCCCAAATTTTTGAAAAATCAGGAGACAACTTTGCAACACCAAATTTGGAAATGTCAACTTGTCAGGTTGCTGAAGTTAGTTCTAGAGAAAATGAAAAAAGAACTCTCTCCAAGCTTGAAATTGACTCAAGTTGACTTGAAGCACCTAGTTGACTTGGAAATCAATCTTCAACACCTAATAACCTACCAATTTTTCATACAAAGAGCTACAAGAAAACATGTTATAGAGTAAAAAATGATTGAGGGTTAGTGAATAGGGGTTTTCCTTGGTCAAACCCCACTTTTGGTAATTAAACCCTTGAAAATATAATAAAATGAAAGATAAATATAAACTAATAACATGAAGGTGCTATTTACTTACCTAACCCTTGATGATGTAAGTTTGAAGTAATGTCAATGGCTGCTTCAAAGTGCTTGAATTGTTGATGTAAAATGCTTGAATTCTTGAATATGATATGTGAATGTTGGATAATTGTAGGAGGTGTAAAATGAGATGAAAACCACTCATACAATTCTTATGGCTTAGTATCCATTCATACCTCATCATAGGTTGACATCAAGTGATTTTGAATAAAATCTTGAAAGGATATTTAAAATATTTTGAATTTGGGGCCAAGGGGGACTCATTCGCCACCCATGGTGAATGGGTCCCACCTAGGACCTAAAAACATGTGTCATGAAATTTTTTGTATTTAATATTATTTTTCAAGATAACGTTCAAAAACACACTTAATTAAAACTTATGAGAGCATAAAGAGACCAAATAAAGCATTAGAAGGGTGTAAATAGTGAAAATATGCCTAGAAGAGCGTGAAATCTTGTTACAAGACTTTACAACACTTCAAAATAGGACTTGTTGATGAGTAAAAATGTGGTTTTTAGGTAAATTGCATTAAATAGAGTTTAGAATAATGTAGAAATTTCCTACAACACTTCACAAAACCTTCACAAGACATCGTTCTTTGAATTTTAGTACCTAAATAAGCATGTTCAAGCAATGTTACAACATAAAATCAGAGCAACATAGTTCCAACACCATGAAACAAGACCTAAAAGGCCATGAAAATGACAAGTGGCACATTTATCCCCCACATTAGTGAGAGGATGAACCTATTTCAAACTCACACTAAAGTAACCATGAACATGGAGGGGGGGTTGAAATGAACTTACATTAGCATGATGGAATGAAAAAAATCAAGAGGGATGATCAAGCCCCTAGGATGAAGATCCCATGGAAAACTAAGTATAAGAACAAGTGTTGAAAATAGTTGGATGAAGCTTCGATTGTCAATCAAACTAGTTGTGGAAAGAGATCTAGGCTGATTGTTTGAAAAAGAGAATATGTACTCACTTTGGGGCCACAAAACTTCATGTTGTCCACGAGGTGAGAAAGCCCAAATATATACTCACTTTGGGGCCACAGAACTAGTTTTCCACGAGGTGAGAAAGTGTAAAAAGTTAAGATACATATAGTAGTTAGTATGCACTCACAAACAAACATAAAAGTGGCTTTGGGGAAAAGTCATGCAGCTAGGTGGGCTTCCCACTCAACCATGTCAAAGTTATACCACCTAATAACTTTAACAAGGAGCCACAAAGAAAAAGGAATGTTAATGAACAAAAAGACAAAGGTACCACAGTCATGCAAGTTGCATTATGTAAGGTGGCAAAAAGGAATGCAAAATGTAAAAATGCAAAAATGTTAAATTTAAAAGTTCAAAGGGGTCTTGTTTAGTTCATGCAAGGTCAGTCACTTAAGGAACATTGTGCCGAATTTCTCCAAGAGATGACCAATCAAAGAATAGTATATTCACAACTTAGGGGATGCAGTGCATTGCATCAAGCCACCAAGAGGAATGTAATATGCTTAGAAAGATCACACTTATGAAGGAAATCACACCCGATGTCATCCACAAAGTGATAAATGCATCATGTAAATGATAAGGCTTCACTAGGAACCAAGAATGTAAATGAATTAATGGGAATGTATTCCCCCCACTTTAAAGGAATTGCTACACATCATTTTATGAGAAATTACTTTAAAGTAGAGAAGAAAAGAAAATGTAAAGAAGAAAACAAGACATGAGAGAGAAATTGGAAAGCCCTATGCCAAGTCATATGTTTCAAAGTTAGGTTGCATCATGTCAAGGAAAATGAAAAACAAAGAAAGGGAGTTTCCCCCCCAGACAAGAAATCACACCAAACACATAAGGGATCTATGGATTTGGGGTTATATGTTCTTTGCTGCAATTTTTTTATGAAAGAGCTCGGAACTATCATCATTCCCCAAAGCACATAGAACTGGAATAATGAAACAAAGAGAGTGAAAAAAAGGGAAAGAAAAAGTCTGTTTTGGGTCAACATGGAAGAGAAATTGCAGTCTCGATGCTTTGCATCATCCCCAAAAGGAAGACAGAAGTGAAAAGAAAGAAAACAAAAAGGTAAAAGAAAATGAAAAATCTTTTGGGTCAACATGAAGGAGACATTTCAGTCTTGATGCCTTGCATCATCCCCAAAATGAAAACACAAAACAAAAAGAGAAAAACACAAGGACCATTTGGGTCAACATGGAAGAGACATAGGGAATGTCTACGCTTTGCATCATCCCTAAAAGGAAAACACAAAATGAAAATGAAAAAGACAAGGAACTTTGGGGTCAACATGGAAGAGACATAGGGCATCTCTACGCTTTGCATCATCCCCAAAAGGAAAACACAAAACGAAAGTGAAAAAGACAATGCATGACAAATAGAAGAATAGAGGTACAAATAGAAGAAGTGTACAAAGAGAGGAATATCAAACACATGATACAAATGATAGGGACATGAAAAGGAAAAGGAAAAGGAAAAAGGAAAAGGAAAAGGAAAAGGAAAAGGAAAAGGAAAAAGGAAAAGGAAAAGGAAAAGGAAAAGGAAAAGGAAAAGGAAAAGGAAAAGGAAAAGGAAAAGAAAAAGAAAAAGAGAAAAGAAAAATGGCTAGTTAGGTGAATGCAATTCAACCATCTAACAGGTCATCCTCCTCCCAATCATGTTCAGTGTAATGTGAGGGTAGTTGATTGTCCAAAGGAATAATTGAAAGCATTGAATCAGGAGTCGTACTAGGTTCTTCACTTGATGGAGAGGATGTATCATTTAAGCTCACTATGGATGAAAATAAAGAATTCAAATCGTTATGCACTTCTTCATCTATTTGTGCTATCATCGCATCATCATCATCATCATCATCATCATCATCAAGATTAATGACAATAGGAGGAAAAAGGGTGATTTCTAAAGATGGATGTATCAATAGCTGAGGTTGTTGGATTGGTTCAATTTGTTGCAATTGTTGGACTGGAATATCTTGTGGCAAGTCAGGAGAAGGAGGGTGGTCATCTATTACTTCTGTCAAAGGTGAAGGTTGATTTTCTTTATCTTCTTCTATGAAAGATTGACAAGCAAGGAGACAACAACGACACCTACATTCTCTAGCACTGCAGTTCCGTTTAATTCTATTTTGGAGTTGTTAAGGTGTAAGAGTGGATTGAGTCATCATAGGTTCTTCTACTTCTGAAGGAGGAAGAAGAAAAGAAACTAAAGAGGATGCATCAACCACTTTCTCTTTAGCTCCATACACTTGTTTAAGGCAAGGAGACTGAGCAAGTTTTGTTTCATGTTCCCTTGGTCATTTAAACGATGGAAGGGAAATGTAGAGGGGTATTTGTTCAGGAGGTTTGATGGTTTGTTCAATGTCAGAATTAGGTTGAAGCATGGTTTTGTCTATGATAGGATGTGTGGAAGTGGATAGGGATGTCTTACGAATAGATAATTCGATGATATTTTTGGCTTTAAACTTTTGATAAGTTATGAAAAATAAGTCCTTGTGAGGGGTGATAGGTTCCATGGGTTCAATCCAAAAGGATTCTAATGAGAAGTTACCTTTGAAAGATAAAGGATTAAATCCATATGGTGTATAATGACTGTTACCTAATTTTCACCCTCAGACTCAATCAGGCAAGGAAACTATGTTGCAGGTGTTCATAAGGGCCATATGGGATATCTCCATTAAGGGTTAGTTCATGCATCTAATGACATTTCATAGGGAGCTCAGTTGGGAGGCCTGCTTTGTTGGAAATATGCCTCAATAATCACAGGTTCAAGCCTCCATTATTGCAAAGTCGGTATGACATCTTCACTGTCTAGTCGACTAATAACTTTGATACATTCTATTTTGAATAGGTCGCTATGACCTAGTTTTGGTCTTGCCAAACACTTTCACTGTAGAGCCTATCGCTGTGACAAGAGGTGTTCGGTATGACCTCTTATCGCATGGAATTATCTGGACAATAGGCCATTCAATCGTCAATCGAGGAGACTTATGGCGACCATGGGCTTCAGGATAACCTATAGCACTCAGTGAGAAGTCCTAGCGAAGAGTTAAGTCTTGCCCACAGCCGTTGGTTTAAAGTCATCGAGGAAACTCTTGCCGGAAGAATATTGTCGGTAAGAAGTCTTACCGATGTGAGAAGGTCACACTGACTGCATTTGTTCGGGGTAACAAAGAGTCTCGAAGAGAAGTCTTAGCGAGGAAAGATGTCTTCCCAATGGTATTGATGTCTTCAGTGTAACTCTTGGCGATAGATGGACACTTCGGGGTAAGTCTTTAAGCTTGCTAAGAGGTCTCGGTGACCCAGGAATGTTTTGGCAACAACGAAATTATCTCGGTAAATGTATCCCCAACAAGAAGGTAAGGCTCTCAGCAAAGGTTGGTGCCTTCTCCATAATGTCTTGTTGAAGAAAGGAGGTCTCCCTAACATATTTTCCCTCGATGTAATGTCTCGCCGTCGGGGTAATGTCTGGCTGACATGGTGATGTCTTGGGGAATGAAGGCTCTCAGCAAAGGTAAATGAAGTCGCCATGAAGTCTCTGTGAAAGCAGAAGGTCTTACCGAAAGGATGCCTTCGGCATATGTAAGCAAGCTTCACCAGGAGGTCTCACCGAAGGAAAGATGTCTCACCAACATGAGGTAATATCGGCATAAGTCTTGTCGATCCATCAAAGTCTCAATGAATAAAGCAACATCGGCAAAGTAGGATTTCATTGCCAAAAGGTCTTGGCAATTAGGAATTGTCTCACCGATAGAAAGGGGACCCCACTAAAAGAAATGGAGCTCAGCAAAGGATATTGCCTTCGGCATAATGTCTTGCGAAGGATGGTCACACCAAAGAAAACAAAGGGGCCTAGCCGAGGGGTCATATTTGATATAATGTCTCGTCGTCAGGATGAGGTCTAGCCGACAAGAGGGTGTCTCGGTGACAGAAATTAGTTTTGCTAGAAGGTCTTGGTGAACAAATCTTGTGTCCCCGAAATATTTTGTGCTCGCCCAAAGATTAAGGGATCAGCGTGAGGTCTCACTGACCTAACGATGTCTCCATGACTAAAGAAAAAGTAAACTCATTACCAAAAGATAAGGAGACTAGAAAGAGGTCTGGCTGACAGGCCAATGTCTCCCCGACAACAAAGGGTCTCACCAAGAGTCTTCCCAAAAAGAAGAGTTCGCCGAAGGAAAAAGAAGTCTACAAGAGGTCTTGGTGAATGAAGGTGGTCTCAGTAATGGAAGCAGGAATCGGTATGACTGTTGGACCTTCCTATGAAGTCTTCCTAACATACCACAGTCTTGTTGAAGGAAATAAAGAGCTCAGTGGAATGGAATGCGTTCTGGGTGACATCAAGGTGTCTCACCGACAGAAGATGAAGGATCTCAGGGTAGGCTCTTGCTTTCGGTAAAACATCTCACTGACACTCGGGTGTCTTTCCAAATGAAGAGGAGCTCGAGGAGATATCAAAATGAATTCAGAAAAAACAAGAGCTCGCTAAGAGGTCTAGGCAAACCAAGGAGGTCTCACCAACAAAAAGGAGCTTGTCGAGGAGTAATCTCAGTGAAATGAAAGGAGCCTTTGATGTAACATTTTGAGCTCACTAAGAAGTCTTGGCGACATGGGAAGGTCTTGGAGACATAGGAAGCGTCATTGGAAAAGGTCTCACTGACCAGTGGAGCCTCCCGAAATGAAACAAGTTTTCCAAAAGGAAAGGAATTCTACATGATGTCTCGGTGAACTAAGGGGGTCCTACTGATAGCAAATGAATTGAGCTCA
The DNA here is from genome assembly GCA_007258455.2 of Sequoia sempervirens. Lineage (NCBI taxonomy): Eukaryota > Viridiplantae > Streptophyta > Pinopsida > Cupressales > Cupressaceae > Sequoia > Sequoia sempervirens. The sequence continues at coordinate 506,935,370 of VDFB02105785.1, forward strand.
CCGAGAGTTGAGGCGTTCGCCAAAAGGTCCTACAACTAACTAAAGTCTTGCCGAAGGAGAACCAGCTCGAGGAGAAAGATCCAACATCACCAGGAGGTCTCACCGAAATAGATGCCTTCGCTAAGGAATAGGGATTTCATCATGATGTCTCAGTGATAGAATTGTGTCTTGCTGATGGCTTCAGTGATATTGGTATGACTTTGCAAGCTCAATAAGAGCTCTCATTGATAGTGCCATGTTATTCTGATAGCTTCAGAAAGGGATAATTGCATCGGTGAGACATTTTCAGTGTCTCACCAACATGCGATTCTAAAGGAGTTTTGACCGCCCAGGGAATCCGAGTGGAGTTTACTCGACCAATCAGAGGGATATGAAAGTGGGCTGTGGTAATCTGAAGAAGATCAACAGAATGTGAATCAACATGGATTTTCTCTGAGCTCAGGAGCATTCAAAGCAGCTCGACTGGGGGGAATTCAAAGATCGACACGAGGAGTAGAAGTGAATGCGGTCGTTGTAGAAAGATCAAGAAAGTTTCCCCTAAAGGCTATCTTTCACACCAACATGGACACGCAGGGTACAACAATTATTTCAATCAAAAGATCTAAGGGGCAGATCTTTTTGAGCCCTAATATTTTTTGTAAGCCCTAAGGGGCTGACACAGTTTGATATATAAGGCATTTTTGCCTTTTTTGTAAATTGTTTAGATTATACACTCAAAAGAGTTAGTGATTTTTATCACTCCTTTCTCAACTAAATGTATGTTTTTGTAACTCAATTGAAATCTGGAATGCAAAATAGAGTTCACCTTGAAAACAAGTACTGATGCTCTTACCACTCTCATTTCTATATGTTAGCTTATGTATGTATTTCTTTAACTGTGTTTTCTAAATCTGTATTCATACCACAAAGCTATGAAGTTTGTTCCTTCCTTCTTGAGATATGTATGTAGATAAAACCTGTTAAGAGTGATGCATAAGTCTAATGGGGTTATGTTGAGTAAGTAAAAAAGCTGCAGTCTAGTTTCCCCAGTGTGTTTGCATTTTGTTTTCATTTCCTAATTTCTTATCAACTCGGTGTATCACCATAGGAATAGTTTAGTATAGTTTCCATTTTTATTCATTTTCCTTCTCCCTTTCCCTTCAAAGAATCAGTAGTTTAGGTGATAACACAAAGGAAGTCAGCCTTCTCTGGAGGTTGACCTCTTTCTGCAAGAAACCCACATCTTTAGAGGTCTTCCAATGTTACACTAAGGTGTTGAACATCAGTTTCAACAAGGGTGGAATTTCAGGTGATAACAATTTTGGCACACCTAGTGGGACATCAACTAAATTGAACTACTGGTTTAGTATGTAACCAATGAATTCTATACTTTATAGAAGTCATTTGGCATACTTGGTGACTCCATAAAGAGGAAAGAACTTCAGAACCAATGCCTTCTTCATTTTATGAGAAGAATTCTGACAAGAAGTAGCTCAGGTCCTTTCGAGTACTGGCAGTTGTCACCACCAAGAAGACAAGGCAGAACAACAGAAAGGGGAAGAGCAATAGTTATCTATTCTAGAAGAGCTCAGTCTACCCCTCCATTTGTGGGATCTCACCTTGTTGCACCAGCAAATCCTCCTCAGCCGCCTCCAATGGTTGCTCCACGGAATCAACCCTTTGTTACTTTTGACGGAGGGAGCCCATTGAATTTGGCACATCACAATGACATTCCAATGGCAGCTCTGAAGAGTCTACCAACTTTCACGGGAGAAGATCAAACTACCCCAATTGAACACATGCGAGATGTGGCTTCGCTATGTGGAGTCCACCATATAACCCAAGAAGATGTTGCAGTAAGATTACTAGCTGCCTCACTGAAGGGAAGAGTTGTGCAATGGTATAGGAGCCTACTAGTTAGTTCAATTGAAACTTGGGATGAATTTGGAGACAAGTTGCATGAGCAATTTCAGGATAGGTCTGATAACTTGTCTCTGTTGGAACAATTGACTACAATTAAGAGGACTCCACAAGAGCAGATGAATGACTTAAACTTCATATTTCAGAGAACCTGGGATAGAATCCCTAGAATGGTGAGGCCACCTCCAGAATATGCATTTTTATACTTTTTGAGGGCTCTGAACAGCGATGTAGATGTCATGATACAGTCAATGGGAGGAGTGTCTTTGTCAGATGCTTTCGAAATAGCAATCAGAGCTGAGAACAACTTAATACAAGCTGGTAAACTCACTCCTAGGCCTCCAATGCCTATATTTCCAAAAATTCATGCAAACATTCCTTTGCAAATACCTCCTTTCACACCTCTACCAGCTGTACCAATGCTGCCAGCTGTTGTTCCAGTTGTTATAACACAAGAAAATGCTACTTCCAGTTCTCCAAATGAGTTACAGGAAATCAAAAGTCTATTGCAGTCTTTTGGTAACAAGGTTGTAAGCTTAGAGAAGCATCAATCATATAGTAGGCCTATCAGCAGTAAAATCCAGGCCAGCAACAAGCATATCAAGGTAATAGACAATAGTATCAAGGCAATTACCAAGGCTCAAGACAAAATGTTGCGACAAGACCTTTTCAGGCCTACAATCCAATCCCAATTAGTGTTGTCAAAGAGCTTATTCCTATTCAAAACAATCTAGCTGCTGATTATGAGTGGTGTTATCCATGTAGGGTGTTGTCATAATAGTGGTTTACAATTCCTGAGAGGAACGAATTTTAGCTGAAATCACATATTTTTAGAAAATATAATGATTTAAACCTTAAAAATATCCATTTTAAGGATTCCAATTGAAGAGGGTTTGATCAAATCACCTTAGATCAAACCCCCTTAGATAAAACCTCGCTAGTTTTAAACCATACCTATAAATGCGTCTCCTTTACACCTATCAAAATGCTGATAAAAAATCACTTTTGATTTAGATTTTGGGGGATCAAATGAATTCATTTAAAATTTATTTCAAATGATTATGGTATTCCTCAGAACAAGCTATCCAATTAATATAATTTTAATATGTTTTGGTTTTGTTATGTATTTATTTTTTAAGTTTTATTAAACATTTTTTTTTCATCGAAAATAAATTTCTTTGTTCTTCACATGTGGAAAAATAGAAGATTATCAAAAAAAAAAATTGAAAAATATGAGTGCACCAGATATTGAAGTCCTTGATCCAACAAAAAAATAAAAATAAAATTTTGACATATACAAAAAAAGTTACGCCTTATATGGTCACGTTGTGTCTAAATTGCAATTTATTTGACTTTGAAACTTGATTAAGGAAAAAATATTTAATAAAAAACCATCTAACCAAGTGGAAGCACTAGATATTAGAGTTACAAATCTAAATTTGAAAGAATTAGAATTTTATCCTTCATGGAAAAAAATTTATGCATTATACGGTGTGCTTCACTTTTTAAAAATGTTGTTTTCTGAAAAAAATCAATTTTCATGGGAGATAAAAAAAGAAGTGCAATTTGATTCCAAAAATTTTGAAAAAAATATTTTTAGAATCTACAAACAAAATTTGATGAGACTCTAGTTTGCAGCATCTTCAAATTCCTCACAGTTTAGCCGCTATAGGTGCCCGAATGTGAAGATTTAGTTAAAAATAATAATTTTAGTGTCCAGTTTGGCCAAAAATTGTAAACCACTATTATGGGATCACCCTGTAATCAAGCACATAATCAAGCTACATGCTCTAATGGCATCATCAATCAAGCTCTTATGGTGCAAAGAGTTGTAGGTGCATAAGATTTTCCTAAGGACGGGTATCCACAATAACAGGATCAACCTAGAGATGATTCAACTCTTATGAATTGGCAGGAAGAAGAATTTTGTTGAGTGAACCAGGATGACACATCTATTGCTGCTAATACTAGAGCTAAGAAGAGGGCTTTTGAGATTGAACAAGCAACGAATAAGAATAAGGGAGTTGTTGGTCCATCAAATCAGCAAGTACCATGCACTTTGCAACAAGGTTATGGCACTATTAGGGAGCATCTTTTACATTCTTCATCTACAAGTCAAGTGCAACTTGACCATACTATTGTAAAGATGTAGCCAAAGGTAAATATATCTGCACCTTTCAACATTGTTGAAAGTATGAAAAAAATGAATGTTTCAATTTCAATGTGGGATTCTTTAGCAATCCCTGGTCAAATAAATTTGTTACAGCCAGCCTTATCAAATCCAGTTAGTTTGAGTCCTCCAAATGAAGTCTCTTTAGGCCAAACAAAGTCAGTTTTAACCAATGCACCTTTGGATAGTACGATAAAGCAAAGCAATGGTGTCAAGCCCCCTCCTTTCTATGTTTCATTAATAGTGGGGAATAAATTCGTACACAATTGCATGGTTGATAGCGGGGCTAACAGTTCAGTGATGCCAAAAAAGATTGCAGACAAGCTAGGTTTACAATACCAACCATTAGAAAAGGGAGTACTTCAATTGGATGGGACAACAGTAAACACTTTAGGCGTTATCAAAAACCTGAATCTCACACTACATGCTTGTCCCATTTTTTCAGTTCCACAAGATGTGTTTGTTATAGACTTGCCTCCATTTTTTTCTCTATGCGTATCTAGAAACTTCACAGCTAAAATTGGAGGGTATTTTTCTTCAAATTGGTCCCATATGATTTTTTAGGACCAGGTACGGTACTAAGGTAACTATAACTTCTGAGTCCCTTGCCAAGGACAACATCGATCCTTATGTGCCATCTGCTATAAATGTTAACTCTATTGTTTTAGAGGATATTGAGCTTGTTGCAGCACAAGAGTTACAAGCTGAGAGTGTACCTGAGGTACTCCTGAATGAATGGGTAGTTGAGAACGTGGTTGATAATCTGGATGAGCTTATTCAGGACATTGGCCTGGGCAATTATGTATTGCATGAAGCTAGAACAAAAATGCCAAATCTCAAGAGAAGTGCAAAAAGTCAGTTTAAGCAGCAGAATCAATTATGGGAGATGTATTTTGATGGGTCTAGAAGCAAAAATGGAGCTGGAGGAGGTGCAATGCTTATATCTCCGCAGGGTGATAAGTATTATGTTGCTTTTTGTTTTGCTTTTGTGTGCTCTAACAACAGGGCTAAGTATGAGGGCCTTGTTCAAGGTTTTGAATGAGCAAGGAAGAGAAGAATAACCTGCTTGAAAGTATATGGGGACAACGAGTTAATTGTCAATCAAATAAGAGGCTTGAATTTTGCTAAAAATGACACAGTAAAGTCTTATAGAAACAGAGTGTGGAACATGCTTAAGGATTTTGATGCCTTAACTTAGTGTCTATTCCAAGAAATCAGAACAAGCATGCTGATAGGCTTGCAACCATTAGGGCACAGTTTGATATTCCAGGTTACATTAAAAAAGAGATGAGCAAATCCTTTCTTTCTTGCTCGAAGAAGATCAGTTCTCCATGATGAATCAAGCAAAACTCAAGCAACAGTATGATGATCAAGTCATATAGCTGAGGAAAAATAAGCTACCCAAAGGTCTTGTTACCTTAGAGTCAATTTTCAGTACTGATGATCAGCTTAAAAAGGGTAAAGCTGGCTTGTAAATCAAACAAGAACATTATGAAGAACTGGATATTTTCAAAGGTAAACTCCTTAAGATAGGAAAAATTTGTTCACATGAAGATAAACAATCTTTTGTTGCTTTATGTCAAGAATTCTATGATGTCTTTGCTTGGGAATATTCAGATTTGAAAGGGTTTGATCCCCATATTGCTCAGCACACAATTGAGTTAGAACCTAATGCTAAGCCAGTAAGGCAAAAACAAAGGCCCTTGAATCCCAAGCTTGAGCCCTTAATGATTAAAGAGCTAACCAAATTAGTTGAGGGGGGTATTGTCTTTCCTATTAAGCATACTTCATGGGTTTCTAACCTTCTACCAGTTAGGAAGAAAAATGGTGAGATAAGACTCTGTATAGACTTTAGGGATCTTAACAGAGCATCTTTAAAAGACCACTACCCGCTGCCCTCCATAGAAAAAATCTTGCAAGTAGTTGCTAGTTCTGAGAGATTTTCCTTGTTAGATGATTTTTCGGGATATGATCAAGTGTTGGTTAAAAAGGAAGATCAGTTCAAAACTACTTTTACAACTAAGTGGGGCACCATGGCATACAAAAGGATGCCTTTTGGTTTATCTAATTTTGGCGCCACGTTTCAGAGGGCCATGGACATGGAATTTCAAAGTTTGATCAATAAGATTATGTTGATTTATCTAGATGACATCACAGTTTATTCTAAGAATGTTGATGAACACTTGTCACACTTTAAGCAAGTTTTCAAAAAATGTAGAGAGTTTGGTATCTCTCTCAATCTGAAAAAGAGCATCTTTGCTGTTCATGAAGGGAAATTATTAGGCCATATAGTATCAAAGGATGGAATTACTATTGACCCTGAAAGAGTTAAAACCATACTTGAGTTGCCATTACCTAGTCACAGGAAGGGTCTATAGAGCTTTTTGGGGTGAATAAACTTTCTGAGAAGGTTCACCCCAGATGTTGCAAACCTGTTATAGCCTTTGACAACTATGTTAAAGAAGAATACAATTTTCAGTTGGACTAGAGAAGAAAAACACAGTTTTGAAGAAATCAAGGAAGCTTTGGCATCAGCTCCAACATTAGTAAATCCAGATTTCTCTAAAAACTTCATTTTGTATGCTTTTGGTAGCAATAGTTCAATCTCTGCCATGCTGGTTCAAAAAAATAGTGATCACTTAGAACAACCCATAGCTTTCTTTAGCTAGGTACTTACTGATTATGAGGAGAGGTACACTTTTGTTGAGAAACATGTTCTTGCCAAGATCAGAAGCCTAAAGATGTTTAAGCCTCTAGTGTCAAACAATAAGATTCATATTCTAGTGGCCCACTCAAGTGTGAAGGAGTTTCTGTTGAATAAAGATTTGAATGAAAAAAGAGCAGGGTGGGTCACCAAGGTCATGGAGTATGATGTAGATATCAATATCACCAAACTGGTTAGAGGTAAAGGTCTTTGTGAGCAGCTTGCTATAGGGTCAAGCAATAAAATTGAATTAGAGAAGGATGTTGTGCTTACTAATACAAATGAGTTTTAGAATGCTCAAAATGATGTGCCTATGGGGATAACTAATTGGGTTCAAGATATGACCCAATGTCTACAAACTGGTGAATTTCCATTAAGATTAAACAGAGCTAAAAGAAGATACTTTAGACTGTAGTCCATACTCTATGTGCTGGTAAATAATGTTCTTTTTAAAAAGGATCTAAATGGTGTTCTATTATGATGTATCCACAGTGATCAAATTGAAAGGGTACTTCATGAGTTTCATGATGGAGCTGCGGGAGGTCACTTTGCCCCAAGAACTACTACTTGGAAAATAATGAGAGCTGGTTACTACTGGCCTAGCTTGTTCAAAGATGCATATGCCTGGTCAAGAAAGTGTGTCAAATGTGCTCTATTTTCAAGAAAGGAAAAGCTACCTGCTATGCCCCTGCATCCAATTCAAGTGGAGCATCCCTTCATGAGATGGGGCATTGATTTCATTGGGCCAATAAATCCACCTTCCAGTGCTAGTCACAAGTGGGTGTTCACAACTACAGATTGTTTCACATGGTGGACATAAGCAATAGCTTTGAAAGAAGCAAAGGAGTCTTCAGTTTTGAGCCTATATGAAGATATAGTCACCATATTTAGAGTTCCTAACTCTATCATATCTAATATTGCTCTTGCATTTGTGGGATTAAGATTAACAGATTGCGTTGTTAAATATGGCATTCATTTGAATACATCCTCAAATTATTACCCTCAGGGTAATGGTTTAGCTAAAAGCACAAATAAGAATCTCATCAGGATTATCAAAAGAACAATGGAAGATAATCAAAGGACCTAGCATGCCAAATTAAAGTATGCACTATGGGCAGACAGAGTGACTCCTAAGAAGTCTATTGGTAATTCACCATATATATTAGTTTATGGAAAAGAGGCTAGATTACCTCTATATGTAGAGCTTCTAGCTCTAGAAATTGTTCACCAGTTAGAGATGTTTGAGGGACAAGACCCCATGTCTGTGAGGTATGCAGAGCTCATGGAGCTCGAAGAATCAAGGGACAGAGCAATGAAAGCTTTGGAGTATCATCAGCTCCAAACGAAAAGAACATTTGACAAGAAGGATACAAAAAAAGTTTTCAAGGTGGGAGATCTCATGCTAAAATGGGATGTTTTGAAAAGTAAGTCAGGCTATCACACCAAGTTCGATAACATGTAGACAGGTCCATTCCTTATCAGAGACTGTAAGGAGCACAATGCTTATCAGCTAGCTACAATAGAAGGGGAGGTACTCCCTATCTCAGTCAATGGGATACATCTTAAGCCCTGTTTTCAAGTTTGATGGGGTTCCTCTTTTGTATATATTAGTTTAGATTTATGTTTTCAATAAGTGCTTCTATGCTTCAGGTTAATTATTTTCTATTTCTTGGGTGTTGTGATGGCATAGTATTTTCTCTTTCATTTTCCCCTATTTTGCTTTTCTTCTGGAAACCTGTTGTGTCCTGTGGATCTCAAGCGAGTTGCGGCCATGTGCAAAACTGATTTTTTTTTTTTTTGATCCTCCTAATGACTCCATGCAAAATGGATAAGCCTAGACTATTGGTCTTCATGTTTAGTAGGCAAACATCCAACAAAGGTCACCAGAAATGTTACCTAATTTTCACCCTCATACTCAATCAGGAAAGGCATCTATGTTGTAGGTGTTCATAAGGGCCAAATGGGATATCTCCATTGAGGGTTAGTTCATGCATCTGATGAAATTTCACAGGGAGCTCAGTTGGGAAGCCTGCTTTGTTGGAAATATACCTCAATAATCATAGGCTCAAGCCTCCATTATTGCCAAGTCAGTATGAAATCTTCACTATTTGGTCGACTAATAGCTTTGATACATTCTATTTTGAATAGGTCGTTGTGACCTAGTTTTTGTCTTGCCGAGCACTTTCACTATAGAGCCTATCGCTATGACAAGAGGTGTTTGGTATGAACTCTTATTGCGTGGAATTCTCTGGCTGATAGGCCATTCAATCGTCAATCGGGGAGACTCATGGTGACCATGGGCTTCGGGATAAACTATAGCACTTGGTGAGAAGTCCCAGTGAAGAGTTAAGTCTCACTGACAGCAGTTGGTTTAAAGTCATCAAGGAAACTCTCGATGGAAGAATATTTTCGGTAAGAAGTCTTACCAATGTGAGGTCACACTGACTGCATTCGTTTGGGGTAACAAAGAGTTTCGAAGAAAAGTATTAGCAAGGAAAGATGTCTCGTCGATGGTGTTGATGTCTTCGGTGTAACTCTTGGTGATATATGGACAATTCAGAGTAGCTCTTTAAGCTCGCTAAGAGGTCTCAGCGACCCGGGAATGTTTTGGCCACAACGAAATGAGCTCAGTAGATGTCTCCCCGACAAGAAGGAAAGGCTCTCGGCAAAGGTTGGTGCCTTCACCATAATGTCTCACCGAAGAAAGGTCTCCCTGACATATTTTCCCTCGGTGTAACATCTCACTGTCGAGGTAATGTATGGCCGACATGGTGATGTATCAGTGAATGAAGGCTCTCGGCAAAGGTAAATGAAATTGTCATGAAGTCTCGGCGAAAGCAGAAGGTCTTACCGAAAGGATGCCTTCGGCGTATGTAAGCAGGCTTCGCCAGGAGGTCTCACCAAAGGCAAGATGTCTCACTGACATGAGGTAATATTGGCATAAGTCTTGTCGATCCATTAGAGTCTCAATGAATAAAGTGACATCGACAAAGTAGGATTTGATCACGAGAAGGTCTCGGTAATTAGGAATTGTCTCACCAATAGAAAGGGCACCCCATCAAAAGAAATGGAGTTGAACAAAGGATATTGCCTTCGACATAACATCTTGCCGAATGATGAAGGTCACACTGAAGAAAACAAAGGCGCCTAGCCAAGGGGTCATATTTGGCATAACATCTCGCCATCGGGATGAGAACTGGCTGACAAGAGGGTGTCTCAACAACAGAAAGTAGTTTTTCCAGAAGGTCTTGGCAAATGAAGCTTGTGTCCCTAAAAATTTTGTGCTCACCCAAAGATTAAGTGATCAGCGTGAGGTCTCACTGACCTAACGATGTCTCCCTGACTGAAGAAAAAGTAAACTCATCACCGAAAGATAAGGAGCCTGGCAAGAGGTCTGGCCGACAGGCCAATATCTCGCTAAGAACAAAGGGTCTTGCCAAGAGTCTTCCCGAAAAGAAGACTTTTCCAAAGGAAAAGGAAGTCTACAAGAGGTCTCGGTAAAAGAAGGTGGTCTCAGCGACAGAAGCAAAAATCAGTATGACTATTGGACGTCGCTATGAAGTCTTCCTGACTTACCACGGTCTTGCCACAGGAAATAAAGAGCTCATTGGAATGGAATGAATTTGGGGTGACATCAAGGTGTCTCACCGACAGAAGATGAAGGGTCTCGGGGTAGCCTCTTGCTTTCGATAAAACGTCTCACCGACACTCGGGTGTCTTGCCGAATGAAGAGGAGCTTAAGGAGATATCAGAATGAATTCAACGAAAAAGAAGATCTCGCTAATAGCTCTGGGCAAACCAAGGAGGTCTCACTGACAAAAGGAGTTCACCGAGGAGTAATCTCAGCGAAATAAAAGGAGCCTTCAGTGTAACATTTTGAGCTTGCTAAGAAGTCTTGGCAACATAGGAAGCATCATCGAAAAAGGTCTCACCGACCAGTGGAGCCTCCCGAAACGAAAGAAGTTTTCCAAAAGGAAAGGAATTCTACATGACATCTTGGAAAACTAAGGGGATCCTTCCAATAGCAAATGAACCGAGCTCGGCGAGAGTTGAGGCATTCGCTAAAAGGTGTTGGTGACTAACTGAAGTCTTGCGGAAGGAGAACCAGCTCGGGAGAAAGATCCAACATTGCCAGGAGGTCTCGCCGAATGCCAAAGGTCTCCCCAAAATAGATGCCTTCGCTAAGGAATAAGGATTCCATCATGATGTCTCAGTGACAGAATTGTGTCTTGCCGATGGCTTCAATGCTATCGGTATGACTCTGCGAGCTCCATAAGATCTCTCATTGATAGTGCCATGTTATGCCGATAGCTTCAGAAGGGCATAATTGCATTAGTGAGACACTTTTAGTGTCTCGCCGAGATGCAATTCTATAGGAGGAGTTTTGATTGCCCAGGGAATCTGCGTGGAGTTTACTCGACCAATTAGAGGGATCTGAATGTAGGTCATGGCAGTCTGAAGAAGATCAACAAAATGTGAATCAACACAGATTTGTTCTGAGCTCAGGAGCATTCAAAGCAGCTCGATTGGGGGGAATTCAAAGATCGACATGAGGAGTAGAAGTGAATACGGTGGTTGCAGAAAGATCAAGAAAGTTTCCCCTTAAGGCAATCTTTCACACTGACATGGACACGCAGGGTGCAGCAATTATTTCAATCAAAAGATCTAAGGGGTAGATCTTTTCTGAGCCCTGATATTTTTTGTAAGCCCTAAGGGGCTAACACAGTTTGATATATAAGGCATTTTTTCCTTTTTTGTAAATAGTTCAGATTATACACTCAAAAGAGTTAGTGATTTTTATGAATCCTTTCTCGACTAAATGTATGTTTTTCTAACTCAATTGAAATCTAGAATGCAAAACAGAGTTCACCTTGAAAACAATTACTAATGCTCTTAGCACTCTCATTTTTGTATGTTAGCTTATGTATGTATTTCTTTAATAGTGTTTTGTAAATCTGTATTCATACCACAAAGTTGTGAAGTTTGTTCCTTCCTTCTTGAGATATTTATGTAGATCAAACTTGTCAAGAGTGATGCATAAGTCTAATGTTGTTATGTTGAGTAAGTAAAATAGCTGCAGTCTAGTTTCCCCAGTCTGTTTGCATCTTGTTTTCATTTCCTGATTTCTTATCAACTCGGTGTATCACCATAGGAATAGTTTAGTATAGTTTCCATTTTTATGCATTTTCCTTCTCCCTTTCTTTTCAAAGAACTAGTAGTTTAGGTGATAACACAAGGGAAGCCGGCCTTCTCTGGAGGTTGACCTCTGTCTGCAAGAAACCCACATCTTTAGAGGTCTTCCAATGTTACACTGAGGTGTTGAACATCGGTTTCAACAAGGGTGCAATTTTAGGTGATAACAGTGACTATCTCATTGTCATGTGGAAACTTCAGACACTTATGAACAACTAAGGGACTGATTTCATTGAGCGAAGCCAAGGGAGGCCTAGCCAAAAATGAAATTGGTCAGATTGTGGAACAATGGAAAATGTTACATCCAAATTCTTAGGTCCTATTTGTAAGGGTAGCACAATCGATCCAATCGTAGGGCATGCAAAACTGGTATGTGTTTTAATCCATGCAATCATTTTATTATAATCATCTTGATATAGCTTATGTAATACCAAAAACTCCTCTATGATCACGTTCTCACCACAAGCATGATCTATTAATATCCCGTTAGTGGGATTAGTATAGATTCAGACAACTATGTAGAGAGGACCATCAGGAAGCTTTTGTAGTATTTCTTTAGCAGAAAAAGTAATATCAAGTGATTTAGTTGTTTGGCCCTTATGAGGGATAACGTCTATCGTAGCCACAAGGTTATCCATAGGACTAACTTGGGTAATAGTAGGAGTTGTATCATGTTGTTCACTATTTGTATCAACAGTCATTACATCAATCTTTGAATGTTCACTAGCCTTGACAAATGAGGTAGTATGTTTAGGCATAGGGTTGGTGAATTTTTTTTAATTCTGGTTAGGGGGTGCAACAGACTTATTGCCTTGATCATTAACACCCTCAATGGACAAATGAACTAACTCAATGAGGTCTTGAACTAAATGTTTTAGACTCTTTCAATTTTTAGTGTCATGTCCATTTTGGAAATGAATCAACAATAAGCGTAAGGCTTGAAATTCGGTGGTAACGGTTGGTTTGGATCAAGTGGTCTAATAGGCGGCAAAGTGAGCATGCATTTTTGAATTAATTTTTTCATTGTATTATGGAGAGTATTAGGTAAAGGAGTGAATTGTCTCTTTGGATTCCCATAAGGATAAGGCGTGACTTCCTTAACAATAGGGCCATTGAATTTTGAACTTGTTGGGTTGGTGGTGATTGTGGTTGAGGAGGCAGATTAAACTGTAAAAAGCCAAGCTACTAGGTTTGCAAAAATTTTGTGCGTTATTTTGGTTTTGATTGGTGTGTTTGAGTTTTTCAACTCGGCTAGAAGGGGATTTTGAATCACGACTTGAAACCAAATTTTGGTAGTCACATAAGGTTGTACATAAATAAATGAATGAAGGGAATTTAATCATGGTGAGTTTATCCTGAAGGTTGGTGTGAGAGTTTTCAATTAACATCGTTTGTAGATGTGCATCTACAATCTTAACATCAATTTGAGCATATAAGGATTGGTAACGTGAGATGAAATCCATCACCTTTTCATCTGTGTTTTTTCTACATCTCATAAGGTCTTCCATTGTCTTTTTAGGTGTCATGTGAACTTCAAAGTGACTAATGAAAGTATCCACCAATTCATTGAATGAATAGATGGAATGATTTGGCAAGTTGGAAAACCATTCTAATGTAGTATCTCTCAAGGTCCTTGGAAAAATTTATCTAAAAGTTTATCGTCAAGGACAAAGTCACTACACAAAGCTGTATAAGCATTAACATGGTTGATAGCATCTCCTTTTCTTTTGTATTTCTCAAACCAAGGCATTTATATCCCTTGTGGCATTGAGGTACGTAATATTTATAAGGATAAGGGGTTGTTGCGGACATGATATGTGGGTGGAGTGATTTGACCTTGATTAATGGTGGAAAGTTGATAATGCATAGATGAAATAGGGGAAAGGAGTTGTGTAAGAAGGGGATCGAGGTATGTGGGTTGAGGTGGAAGGGAAAATGGTGATGGAGTGTAAGTGATGTTAGGGGAAGTGAAAGGAATGCTAAGGGGTGTGAAAGTGGTGGAAGGTACTTGCAATGACACAAAAGAAGTAGGAATGCTAGTGGAAATTGGGAAAGAAGTAACCCGATGCATAGTTGTATGCACTTGTGGATTGGTATATAAGTTGGTATGGATGTTATGGTTGAAGGGGGGGGAACTTGAGGTGCTCCTTGGTTTATAGGAATGTTTGCAGATTGGGTATTTGAAGAGACATGTTTATTGTAAATCTCAAAAAAAATCTTCATAACTTGCAAGCTATCATCACTTTCAATCAAACAATGAATATTCTCAATGGCAGGTATGGTAGTGGTGGAAATGTTTTCAAGTGACAAGTCTTGTTGTAAATGTGCAAAGTCCTCATGAATATTAATGACCTTTTCTTGAAGGAGGGAATTGTTTTGGTTGTCAACATTCATTTAATGGAAAGGTGAAGGCATGGAAGTGGTATTGTCAGGGCCTAATGCACCATTGTCCATACTAGGAGTAGGAGCTTGTGAGATCCCAAGGTCCACAACGAAAGTGCTATCGCAGGATGCCATGAGTCTAGAACTTCTTCTCACTAAAGTATTATCAACAGGGTACCAAACACTCATACAAGTACCACAATGGATGGGTGAATGAAAATAAAAAAACTTATGCTAACTATAACAAAGATCCAACTACAGAAAACAAAAATGCAAACAAATACCGGAACAATGCCAGAAATGTTGTCTAAAAAGTGCAGAGGGATTTATTCTCCCTAGATGGCGAATGAGTCCCAGTATGAAGTCTTTTAGTGTTTTTCAAAAATTTAAAGATGATTGAAATGCTCTACAAAATACAATTACAGATGCAGAATGCAGATTTTAACTTTTTTCAATGAGATGTAATGCAAAGATAAATATAAATGAATTTTTCACTAATGCAAAATGAAAAGTCCTAGAATCCAATAAAAAATCAATGTCCTAATTGAATGCGAATTAAAATGGAAACTAAGATGCAATATGTGAATGCAATCAGAAATTCAAAATGTTCAAAAGTCAGGTTCACCAAAATGAAACATAGATTTTTGGGACCCTATGGACTACTCTTGCACTTCTAGGGTTTTTCACCTAAAAGGAGAGAGATAGGGCCAAAAATGCTTATGATTCACTCAAATCAGAATGCATGCAATGTTGTTTAATGTAAATGAGCTTAACTAAATGAAATTGACTAATCTAAATGAATGAAAATTAATGCAAAAGTGAGATTTATGCCTTGTTTCAAAACATAGTGTGATATGCAAACAATGAAGAAAATGAATGAAATATGAAAGAACAAAAAGAGATAGGTCAAATCAAAGTGCACCTGGGAAAAGTATGATGAACCTAGAATGTCTTGGATGTTGGGTGAGACCACTAATTTTTCACACTGGTGGGACTCATTCATCCAAGGTGGCGAATTAGTCCTCCCGGTGAAAAAGTGTCGGGAGTTGGTTTATGTCTATCGGGATCCAAAATCTAACAAAATTCAGATTTTTTCAGTCCTAAGGTGGGACTCGTTTTCCATAGGTGGTGAATCATTCCTCTCCCAAATTTCTGAAAAATTAGGAAAGAACTCTGCAACACCAGATCTGGAAATGTCTACTTGTCGGGTTGTCAAAGTCAATTTTGTAGAAAATAGACAAATAACTCTCTCCAAGCTTGAAATTGACTCAAGTTGACTTGAAGCACCTAGTTGACTTGGAAATCAATCTTCAACACCTAATAACCTATCAAATCTACATACAAAGAGCTGCAAACAAACATGCAGTAGGGGAAAAATGATTGAAGGTTAGTGAATAGGGGTTTTCCTTGGTCAAACCCCACTTTTAGTAATTAAACCCCTAAAAAGATAATGAAATGAAAGAGAAGATAAACTAATAACATGCAAGTGCTATCAACTTACCTAACCCTTGATGATGCAAGTCTGAAGTAATGTCAATGGCTGCTTCAAAGTGCTTGAATAGTGCTTGAATTGTTGATGTAAAATGCTTGAATTATTGAATATGATATGTGAATGTTGCAGAATTGTAAGAGGTGTAAAATGAGGTGAAAACCACTTATTTATACAATTCTTGTGCCTTAGTATCCATTCATACCTCAACACAGGCCGACATCAAGTGATTTTGAATAAAATTCCAAAAGGAAATTTAAAATATTTTGAATTTGGGGCCAATGGGGACTCATTCGCCACCTGTGGTGAATGGGTCCCACCTAGGACCTAAAAACATGTCGGGAAAAATGTTGTATTTAATGCTATTTGTTGGGATAACATTCAAAAATACACTTCATTACAACTTATGAGAGCATAAAGAGACCAAAGAAAGCATGAGAAGGGTGTAAATAGTGAAAATATGCCTAGAAGAGCATGAAAGCTTGTTACAAGACTTTACAACACTTCAAAATAGGACTTGTTGATGAGTAAAGAGGTAGTTTTTAGGTAAATTGCATTAAATAGAGTCTAGAAGAATGTAGAAATTTCTTACAATACTTCACAACACCTTCACAAGATGTCGTTCTTTGAATTTTAGTACCTAAATAAGTATGTTCAAGCCATGTTACAACATAAAATCATAGCAACATTGTTCCAACACCATGAAACAAGACCTAAAAGACCATGAAAATGACAAGGGGCCATTTTTCTATGGGACAAGATCCAACTGATAGCAAAGGATACAAAATACTACCACCACTCCACTATGCTCACAAGATATATAGAAAACAACATCAACTTCATCAACTTCAGTATCCACAACCCAAACACAATTGTGAAGAAATCCTCTAGAAAATAAGATAGCACATCAGCTAGAATGACTACTAGGAAACTGACTGCTCCCATGTAATTGACCAACCCATGTGACTAAAAATAAAACCCACAACAAATGCTAATACATACAATCACCCATACATTGAAGGTATCCACATAAGAAAACTCATGCCAACCAATCAACTACAAATACAAGCTCCATATACCAGCTAGTTGAAGAAGACCAAACACATCCAGGAACTCCCAGTGCATGGGTAATTTTGAATCTGAAACGATCAAAGGAATACCGAGTCTACTAATCATAGCTCATAGAAAGTGTAGCCATGTAGTGCCAAGTACCATCCATAAAGATTTGTAAATCTTAAAACCAACTATTGCAAGAAACATCTCTATCAACAATCTTCCACAATTATCCCATGTTCTCAATATCAGACAGAAGAAGGAGATACATGAACCTCCATGTCATTACCCATGTGACAACACATGATCACAAAATAGTGATCATCATAGCTCCACATAGAAATCTCACATCTAAATTCATGTGAATTCGAACATGTAAAGGAAGAAGAACCACACTAAAGAGAAAAAATTGTAAATCATAAACATGTAGCATGCCCTTCTACATACATCTCTAAATGCCAACTATGTCAAGTAATATTTCCACAATCCCGAGAGAAAATCCATAACAACATCCAAAATCATTCAACCTTAAGAGATCAAACATAACATATACATCATGTATCTACATGGATGTAAGCTTCTCAAAGAAGATCAAACTACTCCATTTCCCATCTCACAAAATCAGCCCACTACCATCCCCTATGATCATCATAAATCAAAATGCAAACCCAAGGAGATAGCCATGCTATCAATCTCTTACAATGAATCCTACAGAAGCATCTGATAGAATCTCAAGTTCCATGTCTATGAAAGAAAGTATAAAACACTTGAGAGAAACAATGGGTAATACCTCTCAAGCAATAAGCTATCGAGTAGACCAAGAGTGGAGAATGAGAACGTTCCTCCAAGATATGCAAGTTATCATGAATCCTCCAAGACCAATCTCCTCATAGGCCTCTGTTGAACTCATGTCCAACCAAGGTGTAGGCTCCTAGGAATTTCTATTGAAATCTCATCAAGAGTAACCATATCAACAACACTTCTCTCATCTCAAGAGAAATCAGCATTCTCCATGTATCCATGAGCACAAACTTTAAATGTATCACTACAATATCATGAAGTTCTCAAGCATATGACCAATGCACCCAAGACATAAAGAATCACTAGACCATTGTCAAAGCTCCAATCTTTTGAATCAAGAACTTATCATGACATCATGTTCTTACCATCCCCCTAAGGATATCCAATGCTCCAAGTGAACCTACTATGGTCTCAAGAGAAAATGTATCATTCCAAAACTCTAATGCACAATCAAGAGTATACCATGACATAAAACAAATAAACTCTAAACCATCACTTGTCAAGCACCACCAACTTCCAACCCAAAGACTACAAGAGTCCTCCATGGATCCAAGATGCTACACATCATCAAATAGTGTTCATGTATGGGTGATCCCACAATACTAGTTTACAATTTTTGGCCAAATTGAAAACTGAACTGATTTTTTCTAACTAAATCTTCAATTTCAGGCACCTATAGTGGCTAAACTGTGAGGAATTTGAAGATGATGCAAACTAGTGATCTGTGCCATTTTGTCTATAGATTCTAAATATATTTTTTTCAAAATTTTTGGAATCAATTGCACTTCTTTTTACATCTCCTTCAAAAACTAGTTTTTTTCAGTAAACACCATTTTTAAGGAGTGATGCTCACCGTATACAACATAATTTTTTTTCCATGACGGATAAATTTTTTTTTTTTAATTTAGATTTGTAACAATGATATCTAGCACTTTGATTTGGCATCATAGTGTTTTATTGAAATTTTTTTCCTTAATCAAGTTTCAAAGTCAAACCAATTACAATTTAGACATAGGCTGACTGTATACAACATAACTTTTATTGTATGTATCAAAATTCAATTTTTTTTTACTGCATCAAGAACATCAATATCTAGTGCATGGATATTTTTCAATTTTTAGTTTTGATAATATACTTTTTTTCCACATGTGCAGAACAGAGAGCTTGCTTTTTGGTGAAAAACCTATGTTTAATCAAACAAGAAAAAAAATTAATAAAACCAAAACATATTAAAATTATATTCGTTGGAAAGCTCATTCCAAGGACTACCATCATCTAGTTGGGTCTATGAATTCTCCTCCATTTTCATCCTCAACTCAACCTTTGAAGGGAAAAATTATAGAGAAATTTGGTGCCAAAGGGGGAGAAGGGGGGAAAAGGGGGTTCGAATGAACCTAGGTTCAAGAAAAACCCCCTTGGAGGTTCACTTGAACTTAGGTTCAAGCGAAACCCCTTTCCACAAATTTTTCCTTTGTTTTTCATTCTGGGAAATGCGGAATATGGTGGGACCCAGTATTTAATAGGTTCGCTTGAAGGGGGGTTTAAGCGAACCCCTTTTGGGTTCGCTTGAACCAAAAGCTCATTCAAACTCCCAAAAACCAAAATTTTCTCCATGGGGGAATTTTTTCAATTTTCCTTCCTCACTGGAATTGTAAACTAGTTTTGTGGGTTTACCCGTATGCAAATATGAAGACACCCTATGCAATAACAAGATCAAAGAGTCCCTCTAAAAAAATTGCATTACTAAGGAAGATCATTCATGACATAGTGATGAATACACAATCACTACTAAAACTACCACTAAACCATGGTACTGATCTTTCCAAGAACATGACACACCATCTCCCAAATCTAAAAATCATCCAAGTCCACACACAAACAAGTGTATTTTTTATCACACCAAGTAAAACCAAGATATTCAAATCAAGGAAATATACACTGGTATAGGACCCCAACACTAACAAACTAGGTACTTATATATCATCCATCCTCTCATCTCAAAGAAACCACACCAATGCACAAGTTACCATTGACATGACCAATTAACAACTCAGCGTCAAAATTGAATCAAACCTTGTGGATATGGAAAGTCTACATCTAAGTTATCCCACAAAAAACATGTAGGTAAAGAATTCCCACAATATTGCACAACCCATAGATGCAATCAATGCAATATGCTAACCAACTATCACACTAGAAACTGGAAATTTAAGATTTGAAAGAGAATAACCATGTAGAAAACATGACTCAAGTGATGAGCCTAGTTTTTGATCTAGGTTTGGGTAGAATCTATAGTCTATTTTTTCATAAATTTCATGGACTTTAATGATTAATTGTTGGTATTGGCATAATGTTTCCCTCAAACCATTGACATTTGACATTACCCTATCTCTGCAAACTTTAATGATATTTGACATAATATGTGGGTCATCTATATTGATTTTGTATGTGATTAATGAATGTTTCTCAGAGTGGTTATCGATGTGCAGTTATTATGCATACTAACCTTGGAATGTAGACTTAATACACCAAGTTATGGAAGACACCGCCAGCTGGGAATGCACCATAACATCCAGCTAAGAAATATTTCCAAGTCAAAGGTAGCTGACAACAAAGATTCTTCATGCAACTGAATGTAACTACCTTGTAGTGGACCTTAATGATCGAGCATGCATGGGTGCTACTGTTGTATTGTATCTGCACTTGACTTGCATGTCTGACCGGATTCCATGCATGCGTAACCGTCATCGCTCCACTTTCCCATGTTTTCCCTAAATGGCATCCTCCCAGTTGTGGAGTTGACTACCTTGTTTATCTATAGTATAAATAATAATTTGACACTCCTTATTTAGGAGGTTGCATTATTTTACATTGTACTCTCATTTTTAGTGATACAGATACATTACTCTTTGTATGCATGATTTATAGTGAATCAAATAAAGTTCTGAGTTTGAGCATCTGAGTTCTTGTTAGTTTAGAGGATACTTATCCAAGGGGCCCCACTTAGTGAGTAATCTATATTCTTAGTTTAGCATTATTTTAGTATTACTTGTTGTTTGATACTTAGAAATCTGGCATAGACTATTCCTACAACCACTAGAAGTCCATTTTGTGTTTGTTCTTACAGCCAAAGAAAACAAAGTAGTTTCTTGTTTGTCGCTTAGATCTTTATTCTTGCACACATTTCAGCATAAGCATAGTTGTTGGTTGATATTCAACATTTTTTTTATTTCCTTTCAAGCAATTTACATTCAACATTGTGTTTCTTACTTGTAGCATGCAATGACTACTTGATCCCCTAGTGCACATATAGTGCTGACCCATTTCAAGTTCACGTCCCTAGGTTGACAAGTTAAATGCACCTTTATGATGATTGAATGGCTATTTAGGTTAGACGTCCAGTCTTTGAATAGTGGATGTAAAGGCTTAGTTGTGAAATCATTGTAGGAGGTTGACATTTTTGGTGTCATTGCTGGGGATGGTGTCAAGCTAGGAATTTTTTGGAGTCATTGGTAATTTTTGTTGTAGTGTTTTTGAAAGTTGTTCTTAGCATATTCTCATTTAGGAAGTAATGACCCCCTCTGATTCTTTACCAATTATTTATGTGATCTGACTGATAATAAGTGATATCGCATGCATAGAGGAAGGAGAAGGGATGCTTATGGGAGATTCCTTCCTAACAATCCTCGTCCATTTCAGCTAGTTGAGTACCAAAATCTTTGAGAAGAAGAAGAAGATCCATACCCCTTTGCAGATGCATATCCTAATTTGGCCAGCTCTAAAGTCTCCTCAGAAGATCAAAATTTGCTTGAGAACCCCTTTGTCTTTGAAACACATCAAGTAGGCATGGGTGATGCAAATATGAACAGATAAAACCAACTAGCTTTTCCTTTTCCCAATTTCCCATCAAAATGAAGTTGACAACCTCAAGAACATCCCTACCTCAGTATTGTCCAAGTTTTATGGACTTATGACAGAAGATCTTGATACCTTCTTATTTGAGTTTGACATCCTCTGCAGGAGTTATGATTACACTATTGATGCCCATAGGATTAAGTTATTTACCACCACTTTGAAAGAGGCTACACTTAGATGGTTCATGAGCCTAGGCAGAGATACTGTGGAAACTTGGGAAGACATGAAGACAAAATTCCTTAAGAAGTACAAGGAATACTGTAGGGGTAGTGACATGAGAGGAGGTGAAATTTTTAGGATGCAGCAGAAGGAATATGAGAGCCTAAAATATTGCATTTCAAGGTTTTTTTTTTTCTTGCAAAAATCCCCACACCGTGCACTTAATGAGGACTCACAAAAGTTTCTTTTCCTGAGAGGAATCAATGATATCTGCACTAATGCCTTGGACCTCATGGTAGGAGGAGATATCTTCCAAGTTCCTTTGGAGGATATCAAAAAAATATGCCAGAATTAGTCTAGGGAAGCTCCAAAGAAAGGGAAAGCTTACCAATCTTCTATGGGTAAGTCAACTATTGGTGGAGTTTCAAGAATGGAGATCACTCATTTGTTGGAAGACTTTAAGCAAGATATTATCAACAATCTAGCTACTCAGCTAGATACACTTTAGGCCAAAACGAAGCAAGAGGAGGCAGAAATGATGTTGACAGAGTATTGTCCCCACTATAGACAAAAGAAAAAGGATTTCAGATGTAAGATGGTAGCTAACCTAGAAAGCAAGTAGATTCCACCTAAGTTCAATCCAATTCAGATTGAAGAAGACCAAGTCTACTATGTTGCACAAAGGAAGCCTTGGGCTCCAAGACAAGGTATGCCACCAAATCCATTATCCTATGCTAGGCCATATTTTAACTCTTATTCATTTGGTAACCAATGGCAACTCCCATATCCACCCAGTTATGGAGGATATCCACCATAGCCTTGGAGTAACCCTCTGAATGCTTGGAACAACCATCAAATTCCTCAACCTCTGTGGCAATAGCCTTAGGGGAATTGGAAGCAATTTCAAGGGCACTGGCAACCACCTCTAGGAAATTGGTAGCAAACAAATCAATGGAGAGGATGACAGCAATGGCCTACCGAGAACACCAACTACATGCAGCCACCTTCTTAGCCCCAACAACCTACTATAATGCCTCCACCTACTAATCCAATTTCTAATGCACCTAAACCAACTTAGCTACCAGCTCAACCCACACCTAATCCTAATAAAAAACCATAGCAACAACCTGTATATTTTGTTGATTCGAGTCAATTCCCTGCATATGCTATGAGTGGAAGTGATATCCATCTACATTCAGGAACCAAGCTACCAACCCCTTCCAAGCCCATCATTACTAAGCTTCCTATGGAAGAAGAGGAGGATCCTCTGAATGATCCTATTCATCCAAATGCACCTAAAAATCCTAAACCAGTCCAAGCTAAGTGAAACAAGCAAGAACCACCATTTCCTCAGAGATTGGAAGTTTCCAAGAAGAAAGAAGAAAAAGAGGATAGTAATTTTGACATCCTGGATCAGCTAAAGCATATATGTGTTCAAATACCCCTATTTTAGGCCATAAAAGATGTTCCAATCTACAACAAAGCTATTAAGGAAGCTTGTCTTAAGAAGCTAGAAAGGAAGAAGAAAGACCCAATTATAGTCCATGTGGTGGGCTAGTTAGCTAATATCATGTTGGGAAAAGTGATTATTTCCAAGTATAATGACCCAGGTAGTCCTGTAGTAGAATTTTTCATAAACAACATTCAAGTGAAGAATGCTCTGATTGATTTAGAGGTAACAATCAATGTAATGACCAAAGACATCATGTAGAAACTAAATATTGCAAGTATGAGATCTACTCCTACTATCCTGCAGCTTACTGATAGTTGTACTATCAAGCTTGATGGTGTAGTGGAGGATCTCATGGTAGTACTAGACTCTTAGGAATATCCAGCAGATTTAATGATTCTTTCTCCTAAGGCTACACTAGGCAGGTATCCCATCATCCTTGGAAGGCCTTGGTTGGAAACTCCAGATACCTACATTGGATGTCATTCAGGTGACATGACCATTTCAGATGGAAGTAGCACTATAATTTTTGTTCTTTATCCACCTGCTCAGCCATCTCATGATGAAGAAGATTTTGTATAGCCAGAAGTTGGTGAAGAGATCGAGAAAGTTAATTCTATGGTGTAGCTTATGATGCTAGGAAGAAGCTCTTTCATGCAACTCCAAGATGAGGATGAAGTGTTGTATAACATCATTCAAAACCATTATGGAGTGGAGGAAACATCATATTCTACTTTAGTTAGGACACTTATGACTGTTCTTCTGGCAACCACTATTCCTGCAGATTTTCTTCCTGCAGCCACTATTTCTTTAGATATTCTTCCTACAGATGTTCTTCCTCTAGCCACTGTTCTTGCAAACACTGTTCCTGCAGACAGAATTCTTGCAACAATAGGTACATTACATACATTGCTATCGTATGAACTAAAGATACCATGTGTTAATGAGGCAGCCACGGTAGAGTTAACTACACAAGTACATGTATCAGAAGGAAAATATCTGAATGTTAATAGTAAATTGAATGAAGAGCAGTGACTATTGTTGGAAAATATATTAAGGGCCCATCAACATGCATTTGAATGGGATTATCATGATATGAAGGGACTGGATCCTAAACTTTGTACCCACATAATTTATATCAGAGATGATTGTACTCTTGTAAGACAACCACAAAGAAGGATTAACCCTACACTAAGAGAAATTGTGAAAGGAGAACTACAGAAATTGCTAAATGTGAGATTTATCTATCCCATTTTGGATAGTCAGTGAGTGTCTCCATATTTGATTGTGCCCAAGAAAGGAGGGAAGTGGCAAGTTTGTGTCGATTATAGAGAACTTAATGCTGCCACCAAGAAAGATCACTTTCTTTTACCCTTCATTGATCAAGTTTTACACACACTTGTAGGAAAGCAATACTTCTCTTTTCTAGATGGATTCAATGGCTACAACCAGATCCAAATTGCACCAAAAGACCACTAGAAGACCACATTTACCTGTCCATGGGGAACCTATGCCTATTTGGTACTCCCATTTGTCTTGTGCAATGGACCTGCAACTTTCCAGAGGGTAGTCATTAGTATATTTTTTAGAAATTTCTCATGATTGCATGGAGATTTATATGGATGACTTCACCACTTATGGTGTTGATTTTGATCAAGCATTGGAAAATCTTAAGAAAGTCTAACAAAGATGTGAGGATCAAAACTTGTCCTTAAATAGTCAAAAATGCTTCATGATGATGCAAGAAGGTGTAGTTCTTGGCCACTACATCTTACACAAGGGAATTCAAGTAGATCCCGCAAAATTGAAGTAATCACAAATCTGCCTACACCTGCAAAATAGAAGGATGTTAGGATTTCCTTGGGTCATGCAAGATATTATAGACGATTTATCAAAGATTTTAGCAAGGTAGCAGCACCATTGTACACCCTTCTCACTAAGGATGTTGAATTTTAGTGGACTAAAGCTTATGACAAGGCATTTTTTGCCTTCAAGGAAACTTTGAAAAATGCTCCTATGCTTAAGGGACCTGATTGGGAGCTTCCTTTCCACATTCACATAGATGCATTAGATAATGCCATAGGAGCAGTCTTAGGACAGAAAGAGGGAGCTGTTGAAAATTTTATCTACTTTGTTAGCAAAAGATTGCAAGGAGCTGAATTCAATTATACAATGACAAAGAAAGAGATGATTACAGTAGTTTATGCACTGAACAAATTCAGACATTACCTAATGGGCTACCAAATCTTTGTACACATTGATCATGCAACCATTAGATATCTCATGAATAAACCTTTGATCTCAGGAAGATTGGCAAGATAGTTATTGTTGATGCAGGAGTTTGATATAACCATTGTAGGTAAGCCAAGGAAATTTAATGTTGTTGCAGATTTTATTTCAAGGCTAACTACATCAGAAAACAATCAGCCCATAGATGACTCTTTTCCTGATGAGCATATATTTTATCTCAATGTAAAAATACCCTAGTATGCTGACATAGCCAATTACTTGGTTACAGGTAGAGTTCCTTCTCACTTCTCCCCAAAAGAGAAAAAGGAACTTAGTGAAAAATCTTTTCCTTTCTCTTGGATTACTGGATGTTTATTTTATACTGGACCTAACCATGTCATGAGAAGATGTGTGAGAGAAGATGAGACATATGACATTTTACATGCACGACATAATGAACCATGTGGAGGAAACTTTGTGGCCAAAAGGACAACAATGAAGATCTTGAACATAGGTTATTACTAGCCAACATTCCACAAGGATGTAGGAAGGTATACCAGAAAATGTGATAGATGTCAAAGAATGGGTAGACTAACTAGATCTAATGAGATGCCACTATGCTCTCAAATAGTATTCACACCCTTTGACAAGTGGGGATTGGATTTCGTGGGACCAATTGACCCTCCATAAAATGGTAAGTCTTATCTATTGGTATTCATTGATTATGTAACAAAATGGGTAGAAGTTAAGACCATGAAGCATGCAAGAGATAACAAGGTTGCAGAGTTTCTTTATGAGGAGATTTTCACAAGATATGGAGTTCCAAGAGAAATAGTGATTGATCAAGGGCCACAATTCACATCAACTCATGTTGCAACACTAGTGAATGAGTACAATATCAGGCACATAAAGTCTACTCCATATCACCCCCAAGCTAATGGCCAAGTTGAGGTGACAAATAGAGAAATTGAAGCCATTCTAACTAAAATAGTAGCTATCCATAGGAAAGATTGGGAAAACAGATTACCTAAAGCTATTTGGGCTTATAGGAAAACATGGAAAACAACTATAGGCTTCACCCCATTTGAGTTGTTGTACAAAAAGACAGCTGTGATGTCAATTGAATTTGAACATAAAACTCTAAAAACTATAGTGGATTTAGGGACGGACATTTCTGAAGCACAGAGAGAAAGAATCATGTAGCTAAATGCTTTGGATGAAATAAGAAGAACAACCCTACAACATACAAAAGTAGTGCAGAATCGCAGAATCAAGTGGCATGATAGATTTATTCAGAAGAAATTCAAACTAGGAGATTGGGCCTGGCTCTATGATTCAAGTTACCAAGACAAGGCACGAAAATTGTAGACAAGGTGGCTAGGACCATACGAATTTGTTGAGGTCTTTCCCAATGGAGTCATTCAACTTACCGCCATTGACCCTGTCAAGTTCAAATTACTTGTCAACTATCATCACCTCTGATTATATCATAAGTGAACTTCTAAAGAAGAGTTCCTGCAATAGTTCACCTAGCACTTAGAGCTTCGTGTAGCTGAAGGTGATGGACCTAGTGTCCCCCCTTTAGCTTAATTGAGGTATGTACTTTTCATAATAAAGACTTTCACTTATGTGAAAGTCCATTTATTTTCCATCCTCCCATTCATACCACCCTTCTCTCTCTTCCATCACTTCATTCCACCCCATCCTCATTCATTGCTCAATCCATTTTCCAACAAGGTGAGCGTTACTTTATCTGTGATCTTTGCAGAAAATCTTCCACACATTTAGGTATGTGCGCATTAATTGCTATCTTTGATCATCTTTTAAGTACGTTCATTTAATCGTTGTATCTTATTATAGATATTGGCATAAATGCCATCATTTCCTGTCAACCGCCACTCCCATCTCACATGTGTGGACACATGTCCAAATTTAGGTTGTGGGGAGGGGAACAAAAAAGATGTAAGCATCTGATTGTCCATGTGTCAAACCATATTAGGTTGCGTCAGAAATTTTAAAATGAGCTGATTGCATGTGTGCAGTGACAATAACTGTAGCCTCCATTTCTTCCTATTATAATTTCCTTTTCTTTCTATTATTTCCCTATCATAATCTTAAGTTGCAAGAAAAAAGGAGAAACAAAAGAAAGGAAATTAAGTCGACATTGGCACTGAAAATTAGCAAAAACTATAGGGAAGTGCATTTTATTTTTAGAAAGGGAATTGCAGGAAAAGAAGTCACAGAGCATTTTTTTGATTGCAGATAATGGGAGGTGGGTTAGTTCGAAACAAACCCATTGTGCATGATATTTTACTGCAGGATGCACAATTCCTGGCCGAATTTCAAAATTGTGGTTGGATAGATTACATTTTGAATTTGGATGGTTTTGATGAAGGCATTGCCCTTGAATTTTCCCAGACATTTTCAAAAGGAAAAGCTAGAGTAAGAGGGTTAGAAGTTGTGGCAATAGATGAAAGAATTGCAAAAGTTATAGGGTTACCTATTGATGGTGAAAATTACCGTATTTCCAGAGATGCTAGGTTAGCCAGAGCTGAATTGGTAGAGCCAAACAGCCCCCCATTGACCATAGACAAGCAAGGCGCAAAAATAATGTCTCTACCCAAGCCGTGGAAGCAGATAGCTATGTATGTCATCAAATACAATACATGTGAGGGTGGCTAGTAAAACTTGCATTCTGTCCATTTCAAGCTGTTGAATCACATGAGGCATGGGAGGAAAATGAATGTTCCCAATGTGTTGTACAATCTTCTCTCAATCATGGCGGCCAAGATCCAGGAAGGTAGGGATAATTCTATTTCCCACCATTGCTTGATTAAATTGCTAGTTGAAAATCTATGCGTGATGTTACTGGAATGAATTGGGAAGAGTTTATTAAGGTTGATCAAGATTATCACCAGGAGGAGTTTGTTGATGTTGAGCATTTGCCACCTAGGGCTACACCTCAATCCTGTAGATCTAGCAGGAGGGTAAGCATGGCTGAAGCCATTCCCAGTGCTTCAATCTTTGGTGTTGGCTCCAGCATGAATCCTCCTAAAACAGAGGAAACCATAGAAATTATTTCTTCTAGAACAAAGCACTCAGAAAAAGAAAGTTCTTCCTCAGATTCTGATGATGAAGTTCCACTTGAAACCCTCATGAAAACTAGGGCACAACAAAGAGGGGTAGAAATGAGAAAAGGAAAGGCTAACACATAGCCTATAAAAATAAAAGTGCCACGCCCAAAAAAGAGGAAGGATGATGATATTCATCCTGTAGCCAAAGAAAAATGTGAAAGACTCCCAAAAAATCAAGACCAGTTGGGCCTGCAATTGGTACACCTCTGCAGGAAAGCCCTAAACTTGGTGAGACTTCACATGAGGATCCTAAAGCTCCAATGGAGCAGGAGCATGTTGAAAAAGAAGAAGATATATTTAAGGGAGAAACAAACATAACATTGGCCGATCTTGCTAGCATTGCAAAAGAATTGGAAGGAAATCAGGACTTCCTACAACATGAGCATGAAGTTTGACAACAACAGCTAGAACCAAAACAAGAGTCCCTACAACAAAAGGAAGAAGAAATAGTACCCTTACAGCCGAAGATAACTAGACAACTTGAGTCCATGCAAATAGCACCATATGAAGAGTTGTCATCCACAAAAAGATTGGTAGGCATTCAAAATCCTCCTAGTTTTACAGTACATGCAACAATTTTGAATCTATGGAAAGAGATACAAAGAGGGAGGAAGAATGGAAAAAGTTAAAACATAAGTTGAAGGAGGAAATTCAAAAGAAGGATGAAGAGATTAAGGAAAAAGATGCAAAAATTGCTACCCTAAAGCAAAGGGTAGATGATATGGCAGCTTTAGCACCAAAGATTCTTGAATGTAGAGAATCCCCAAGGGTCTATGCTCTGCTCCTGAAAGAGAAATATATCTCTTTTAAGATTTCAAGACTTGCCTCAGGTTTGAATCCTTCTATTGATACCCCTATGGAAATTTTCAATGCTTATATGATTGCCTCCCCTGAAATGAAGAATTTTTTATGTGAATTTTATTTACATAATTATGTTGTCACAAAGGACCATGATTGGAACTCGCTAATGTATGTTGGGTATGTTCAATTGAGAGCATTCATGTCTTGGGTACAAAATGAAATTAGTTAGGGACAACAACATGGTACTTATAAACAATTGGAGTATGATATCCCTCTACCTGTTAGAGCTAAATCAAGCAACCCAAGGGATATTTACAAAGAATGGCATAGAATGCTACTCAGACCAAGTTATGGCAATAGGATTATGCCTTGGATTGAGGCAGTTTACACTGAGTATGAAGTGAAAACAACAACAAAGGAGGAAACTATGAGGAGATGTTTATCCCAGAGATGGAATAGTTTGACTGATGAGTTGAAGCAGGTTGAGCCTCATTCCATCCACAATTATGCTACAACATTAAAAATAATTGAGAGACATATTCAGATTGGTAGAAATTAGGGACAACATTAGTTTCCCCTGACTTTCCAGCCACCCATGCTCATGTGGCCCATGCCAAATTTTAGATTCTACAAGAGTGACATTACTGTAGAAAACTAGAGATAGAATAGGTTTGACATATTGGGAGGATTCTATTGGGATCTTGAATCACGCACTATAGCCACTGATGTTGGACAACTCTCAGTTGCAAATTTCAAAGCTTTGACTAGGCAGAAGAATAACTCTTCTCCAATTGGAGGACCAACAAAAAGTTAGCTTGGGTGGGTGATGAGCCTAGTTTTTGGTCTAGTTTTGGGTAGAATCTATAGTCTATTTTCTCATATATGTCATGGAATTTAATGCTTAAGTGTTGGTATTGGCATAATTTTTCCCTCAAAGCATTGACATTTGACATTACCCTATCAAGTTGCAAACTTAAATGATATTTGGCATAATCTATGGGTCATCTATATTGATTTTGCATGTGATTAATGAATGTTTCTTAGAGTGGTTATTGATGTACAGTTATTATGCATACTAACCTTTGCTTGCAGACATAATATGCTAAGTTATGGAAGACACCACCAGCTGGGCATGCACCATAACGTCCAGCTGAGAAATCGCTCCAAGTCAAAGGAAGCTGACAACAAAGATTCTTCATGCAACTGAATGTAACTGCCTTGCAGTGGAGCTTGATGATCAAGCATGCATGGACATTACTGTTGTGTTGGATCTGCACTTGACTTGCATGTCTGACTAGATTCCATGCATGTGTAACTGTCGTCACTCCACTTTCCCCTATTTTCCCTAAATGGCGTCCTCTCAGTCATGGAGTTCACTGTCTTGTTTAGTTGTAGTATAAATAATAATTTGATGCTCCTTTAGGAGGTTGCATGATTTTTCATTGTACTCTCATTTTTAGTGATATAGATACATTACTCTTTGTATGCACAATTTCTAGTGAATCAAATAAAGTTATGAGTTCGAGCATCTAATTTATTGTTAGTTTAGAGGATACTTATCCAAGGGGGGCCACTTGGTGAGTAATTTGCCTTCTTAGTTTAGCATTAGTTTAGTATTACTTGCTATTTGATAGTTAGAAATCTGGCATAGACTATTCCTGCAGCCACTAGAGGTCCATTTTGTGTCTATTCCTGTAGCTAAAGCAAACAGAGTAGTTTCATGTTTTTTTCCCAGATCTTTATTCCTACACACATTGCAGCATACACATAGTTGTTGGTTGATATTCAACATTTGCTTTATTTCCTTTCGAGCAATTTACTTTCAACATTGTATTTCTTAGTTGTAGCGTGCAATGACTACTTGAGCCCCTAGTGCACATATAGTGCTAACCCATTTCAAGTTCACGTCCCTGGGTTGACAAGTTAAATGCACCTTCATGATGGTTGAATGGCTATTTAGGTTAGATGTCTAGTCTCTAAATCATTGCTATAAAGGCTTAGTTGTGAAATCACTGTAGGAGGCCGACATCAAGCACTAGATCAAGCACATACCCAATTTTTCAAACATGTCCACAATGAGCATGATAGTCAAGGAATCCACCAAGCATCTCCACATAAATGTTGAGTGACTAATCACATACCAACACTCCCATGAAAAGAAAGCATCTCACCTCTTCACACCATGCATGAAGCATGCATGCAAAACTGTAACTATCTCATCCAATAACACCCCAAAAGCTAGGTTCTAGAAAATAGCTTAACCATAGATCCACAAAACCACAAGTTTTTTATTGACCATGTAAAACCTGAAAAACCATTGTGTTTGGAAAACAACCATGTGCATCCATGCCCACTTCACATCTGGAAGACCCTAAAGTCTGAAAAAGCACCATAATAGTTAAACCAAAATAATGGATTATCATACATGAGCATAACCATAGATTTTTTAGGAAAATCTATAAAACCTTCATATCTAAGGAACATGAATCTGAGTCATGCAAGCACAAAGCATCCATAAAAGAAAAAAAAGTAGTTTAGGAACTTCAAGCCTGTTTTAAGCCAACTCTACAACCACTAACATGCAGATGCATCTAAGGGAGATAGGCTATTACAAAAGCTTGCAGATCATCCAATGATCAACTCCATAGTGTACATGCAATCAGGGAGCAAAAATAATGCCTTCCAATACCAAGAAAAATCACCCATCATAAGCACATTAATACATAGCTATAAAACAACCAAATCTTCTCCATATCACCAAGGAGCCTCTCACATAGACACCCAATATGAAATATTTACTGCAACAAAACCACAAAGCAAAATATCCCACCCCATGCATCATGATTATTTTGTTGTCAACCAGGAGCTTCAGATCACATCATTTCAATATGACCAACTCCATTTTCTCCATCTTCACCATCAGTCAAGCTATGTGTTGTCTTCTAAAACTAAAAAATAAAATAAAACACTTCTACTCACCAAAGAATCAATCTTTAGTTGATTCCTTTAGATTTCCTCAAGCTTGCTAGGCTAAGAAATATTCACAGAAAGAATACCCAGAACCAAAAACACCTAGAATTCTTACATGCATCAACATGCAAGCACATGCAAGCTACATGCAAGTCCATGCAAGTCCATGCAACACACATGATAAAAACAAAAAAAATCTGAAAAGAAAGCTTTGATAACAATTGAAGGGAAATTGATTCATCCCAGAACAAACATTTGAAATCAATAGGTTCCTTCGATAAGCTATGTTTCTTTAGAGAACCTCAAAAAGAACATACTAATATGCCATAAGGCGGAATCATACATACTTTATTTTCCACCATTAATCCTTAGAGGAAATTTCATGTAATTTAAGATCTTGCACGATCAACTAGTTTCAACAACATGCATGAAACATATTCAATAAACAAAACCAGTAAACATGCAAGATAAAGCAAAAGATATGAACATAAAGATTTACATGGGGAAAATCCTTTTGGATAAAAATACCAACACTCCAAAAGCATAGATCCATTGTATTATTCATCAACAAAATACATAGTTACAATACAATTACAGGCTCTAAGCATTTACATGGATATTTACATCTTGTTCCATCTAAAGAAAATCCAACAGCATAATCGTTGTGAATTCAATCTCTCCTCTCATGACTCCTTAAGCAAAATCTCATATTTATAGAGCTTACAATGCATAAATTAGAAATTTCTAAATTGACTTCTGAAGGCTGAAGATGCAACATGGAAAGTGCCAAAACCACTGCACATGCATAACAGTAAGTTTCCAATTGTCGCCAAACCTTCACATGCAAAACCTACACTTGCCAAAGTAACTACACCTTGAAAACTCACATTCCATGAAAACTCAACATGGGAATATAAAATGCCTTCATGCACAACTCCACCTGTAAATTCAAATTTCCAACTTGACTCCTCATCAGAAAGAGAAACTACAAGTTTTAACTCATAAGACAACGTGAGAAAATTAGCAACATTTAATATTTAAAAAATCAATGCTATTGAAAAATAAAGGGTTGAGAAACCTTCATTTTCCTTACATGAATTTCATGTACCTCAAAATGAATCAATGCTTATATGATGAGAAATTTCTCTAGAAAATGGTAAAATATGATTTGGCAAACCTTTATGTTAAATCAAAGAGCTCCATGAAAAGGAATTTGTGGGGTGAGATAAAGAAAACTTTAAAAAAATGAAAAGGGTATAGAAATGAAAAATGTTTTATACCTTTTACTTTTTTCTCTTATCCAAAAGCAAGCAGAATTTAGTATACTTTCTCTTATGAATACACCATAGTCAAATCAAGCTAGCTCATCAAAAAATTTATTTACACAAAATACCACAAAGAAAGAAATGCATTATATTATTTAAAAACAATTATTTAGTTCCTTGAGGAGTTGGGTGACATGTTTTTTCTATATTTTATCTAAAATATTTGTATGGAAGATTATGAATATTGATTGAATTTGTTTGGTGACATATCTTAATGTATAGATTTCCATAAATTTCTTATTGTATATATCTTTTCAATATCATGATGTATAGAATAGTATTCAATGTCTTTCAAGATATTGATATAATTGAAATTTAGAAAGAAAAAAAATCAATGCTTTATAAATCCAATGAAAATATTATAAGTAGATTTGAGAAGTTGATAAATTAAAATGGATAAATTGTTTCACTATAGGTAGAAATAACATTGAAATTAATTTATTTTGCCACCTCATAATATTATCACATCTATAACAATATTCATTGCCATTCAAAACATTGATGTAATTGACAATTTAACCAAAAAAATTAATGCATTACAAATTTCGATGAAAAATTGAATGACAATTTAATTTTATAAAGACATATGTAAGATCAACCAATCCAAAAATACATATTATGAAGAAATTTTATTTTCATATTAATTTACCTTGCCAATAGAAAATGACTACTATAATATCTATAATAGTACTCATATCAGCCATTAATACAGTTGAAATTTGATTCATGTTAGAACATATAATTTACTTTTAAAAATTAAAAAAAGAAATTAAAAATCGTTGTCTGTTCTCAATATGAACTGATTGAAAGAAAGTTATCTACAGAAGTGGGGACAACTAGGAGACATCCTCGTGCCCCTGGGCTGGCAGGAGGTATGGGGATGTGGGGCCGGGGAGTTGGGGGCGCATACCTGTGCGGACCACATATGGTACATGAAACGAGACCACTGTGAAGGAACCATACCGTGTGACGCCATTTTCTCTTGGCTTTATCGTCCAAGACGTTTAAACTCTGCAACGGGAATATTCTCCAAGTTGGGATATTATTATTTTTATTAAATGGCTATCTAATATGCGCCATAAGAGCTCTGTTGACATGGCTATTTACTCTGCCACCTAAAAACTCCATTCACATGGCTGTCTAGGGATGTTTCTAGTGCCTGGGGGACACAAATTCCACAAGTCAAAGAAAGTCGGCGTGTGTACATTGCATAGCATATAAAAGAACAAATACTCCAACGCAATGGGAACACAGAGCTTTGAAAATTTACATAGCTCTTAAATTATTTTGCTAAATTTTTTGGTTTTTAATCTGATGTTTGGTTGAGCTCCTTCAGACTACGAAAGTTCTACTGTTCCGTGGGTAAGAGAGAAGGAAGCTCACCCTGTGAAACGACATCGTTTTAGCTTAAGTGACTCCTATATTTAAGAGTTAACGTAGATATTCTTCACGTTGGGATAATCCATGGCAGCCGAGGGTGAACAGCCCAGCGGGGGGATGGATGGCCGCGCGAACGATGCTGCAATACGTTTAAATGTTGCAATAAACAGAGGAGATCCAGGTGATTGTGCTTCTTTATGCTTATTCATTTCTAATAATATCTGTTACTCTATGTATATATAAATTTGTAGCTAAGATCATCATTACAATGCTTCTTTGGGACTAGTCTCCTCCATAGTATGATTTCTTTGGCACGAGGGTCATTGTAGTTGTCAGGTGTTTTCACCCATTAGACATTCTCTGCCCTTAGCCATTCTTGAATATTATCATATTTGATCTAAGAATAATTTCTTTGTCTAAGTATTTATTTTATAGAGGGAAATGTATCTTGACAATCATTTTGGATGTCTAACATACAGATGAGCTGAAGCATACATTGGATTCATTAGATCCAGAAGAGCTAATTAATGTGAGGCACAAAGATGGCAATACAGCCTTGCATATAGCTGTTGGGAGAAACTATGTGCATATAATAAAGCAGTTAATAGAGTTTCAGCCCAAACTTTGTTATTGTACTAATGACGACCATGAAACTCCGATTTGTATAGCAGCGAAATTGGGGCATCTGGAAGCAGTAGAAGAATTGATAAAGAGCAGCCCAGAAGCTGTTAAGGAAGGAAATAGTTGTGGAATGAACGTGCTACACTTAGCTGCCCAAGTTAGTCAAGTGCGAATTGTTGATTACTTGAATAAAACAAAAATGGCAGTTTTATCAGAGTTGGTTAACCAGGGACTTGAGAAGCCTCCATGTATAAACGATGGAGCTGATTCAAAGATAGAGCATTTGGAAAGTGGAGATACACCTCTGCATATTGCAGCAAGGACCAAAAACTTTCATGTAAGTTTCTTTTCATCCCAATCATTTGTTGTCAGCGTCAGTGAAGTTGTTTCTACTACAGCCTCCCTCCGATTTTTTTAAGTGCATGTTTTAAAGAAATTCTGCAACATTTCCTTATCAATTTATAGATTGTGGTTGACTGTTCAAAATTATAATCCAGTACATATTGATGACTCCTTTAATTGGAGAGCGTTTAATTGATGAACATACAAACTGACCAGAACTAAATTTCCTCTCTAACTAGTATTTCTTGTATCCTCTTCCTTACTCTAGGGAAATAATTTATTTATCGATGTTTTTTTAACCCCTAAATTTGAATATGTATATTGTAGATGGTCGTTTCGTTGCTGAATGTACCTGACATAAACAAGGAGGCGTTCAACAAAGCAGGCTTAACAGCCCTCGACATTGCAAGAGAAAACACGGAGTACTACGAAAGTTACCGGATAATTGCAGTACTGGCTAATTACCCTTCCAAGAGCAGGCCTTTCCTGTACAGCGCTCCAAAGGTGAGTGCGCTCAAATACGAGAATGCCATCAACATGGTGAATAACACATATGATGGCAGGCGCAACACAGAATTAGTGATAGCAGTGTTGTTAGCGACAATGTCATTTACGGCGGTCTTCACCATTCCTGGTGGTATCAAGGAGAAGACAGAGATCGGAGAACAACATAACATGTTAGGCTTGCCAAATCTGATTGGAATCGATTCCTTTAAGCTGTTTCTCGTTTTTGATTGCCTTGCCTTTTTTCTGTCGCTATTTGTGGTCCTAATGTGGCAGATGAGCACGCCTCTTACGACGGGAGATAAGGTATTGTTCCTAGTTATCACCAACTTGTTGGTTTGTGCCACCTTTGCCTTTACGGCGTATGGTTTCATGGCTGCGGTCTATACGATGCTTGCGCATCATAAGCGTCAGAAGCTGGCTTGGGTCCTGTTTTGGGCATGCATCGTCATCTGCTGCTCTGGCAATGCCGTGTTTTTCTACTTGGCTGCAATGTTTTCAGTGAAGCTGGCGAGATTCAACTTCCTGCGCGGTGTACATCCTTTTCTTCGTGATCGTCTGTTGCAGTATGTTTGGCTCAAACTAGAAACTCTTGGGGCTTTGGAATGCATGCGCTGGTGCAAAATCAGATACGTTAATTGGCTTTACGGCTATAGCCTCGGGAAAGCTGGAATCGTCTCCCCTGAAGAGCGGAGTCAACCTGTAGGGGGCTGCGTATCAGTACGTAGCTGGAATCGCCTTCCCATAAAGAGGGGAGTCAACCTGTAGGGTTAAGCCTATCAGTTGGTGTCCTGGAAGCGCCTCCTGTAAACAGGGGAGTCAATCTAATGGATGTTTATGTATAGATCTAGTAAAAAGTATGACGTGTAGAAAAGTGGGGAGTCAATAATATGAGATCTAATAAAAAGGGGAGTCAATCTATCCATTATTTATGAATGAGATCTATTAGCATCGTAAACAATGTATCAGTGGGTATGCTGGAAGTGTTTCTGTGAAGAGGGGAGTCAATTTACCAGCTGTTTATATATGGGATCTAGTAAAGGCTGTCAATTTGATCCTTGTTTATGAGATCTATTAACATCATAAAGTCCAAATTGTTTAGATATGATTTTTCAATCATATAATATGACTTAAGCAACTGTTTTTATAAGTCTGAGAATTTTCTCTAATTTAAATTTATAGGTTTCCTATTATAATTTAAGTGAGAATACAATGGTGTAGATTCTTATTTTTACATGTTCTTTTTTACAAATTATCTGTTTATTATTTTGAAGATTTTATATATCAATGGTATGTATAAACTAGACATCTATATGTTTTATATTTGAAAATTCAACAAAATTACAATAATATATTTTATTTTTGTTAATAGAACTTTTGTAATCACATTTTTACTAAGTCCTTATTATTATTGATACTTTCTATCAATCAAAAATTTTACTTTACAATGTTCATTTATATCATAATGTCTCATCCACAAAATCTAGATATTTCTTTGGACAACATATTAATAAAGTGATTTTTTTGGCTTGATCATTGGATCTGCATTCTAATGTCCTAGCTTGTCAAAAGAAAAAAAATATAAATAAAAAGATGCAATAAGGCTAATTCAATTTATTCAAAGCGTAAGAAGCACACAAAAAAAGGGTTGTATGATAATGCTTACAGGATGTATACTTTCAAGATTTTATTTATTCCACTATGTCATCGGACTTGATAGATTTGGGTTCAATTTGAGTAATGTATTCATATTATGAAAATGTATCATGTGCAATTAACTTCATAGTAAATAAATTTTTATTTATTTTTTATTATAATAGGAAACATTTCTTATGTGCTTTGATTCATAGGAAATGAGTGTAATAGTTTGTTCTCTAATATGTGGAATTGCATGAAGTTGATTGATAGAGGGAACATGCACGAACTAACCAAACACCTTATTTAGAGAGATTACTTGATTGGCATATGAGATTGAATATTCCTCTACAAGCAACAAAGGAAAATTTCTTTTTAGCATAAATAATTGATTATATCAACCATTTTACACATATTTTGCAATCCCTCTACTTGCCTCATCGTTGCAATTCTCCAATATTACAATACTATTTAATAATATTTCCCTTTATCCTTACATCTAGTTGATGTTATATTGGTCTAATGTTTCTTGTAAAAATTCATTAATAATTTTTAAGTTTCATAATGTTCAACATGAATAGGTTCAACATGTAAAATAACAAAATAACAAATAAATTACCAATTGTAAACAAGTTTTACATTATGGTAGATCACGATAAGGAAAATTTCATGAATCAACCTCTTGAAAGATTCTGTGTAGTATTAAACTATTTAAATATATTAGTGCTTCTAAAAAGTGAACCTTGGCTAGCTTAATCCTTCAAAAAATTGAACACTTGTTATAATAGATGTCTTATAAATATTTTTGAATTTAAGTATGTGGCTCTTTTATAAAAAATCCTTTTTAGTTTTTTAGTTTGTACCTTTTATGTGATCACATCATGCATGTCTTTTTACCTTAATTGTAAATATTTCATATGGGATAGCTAACCTAATACCAAACATAATAGATTTTATTTAGTTATCTCTTCACTCTTCTTGAGCTATCTTTTCACTCTTCATTCTTAGTGGAAACATTTAATTCATTTTCATCTCAACCCTTACAATCAACCTAATACTCGAGAATCTATTAAGAATAGTGCATACGTTTCTTTGAAGGATACTGTATTACCATTTTTGATAAGTTGATCAATATTTATGAGATTATGTTTCAAACTAGGCACAAAGTAAACATCAGAAATAAACCTTCTACATAAATTTGTAACAAAATTATTTACTCCTTTATCCATGATTGATACAATATTATCGTCACGTAATTTTACTTCTTATTTCACAAAACAATCTAAGCTTGCAAATAAATCTCTATCATATGATTATGATATCCATTATCTAGAAACAAAAATTTAGTAGAACTTTCTTGACAAGTAATGTATAATGTCCCTGAATTACTTTTTTTTAAATTATATTCTATTTTGTGGTATTATTTTTCAACATTTATGTGCAAAATCATTGAATTTCTTGTAGTAATATCATTGAATGTTAGAATTTTCATACTTTTGAGATCTAATAAAAAGGGCATTCAATATATCCATTACTTATGAATGAGATCTATTAGCATCTAAGTAATGTATCAATGGGTATGCTAGAAGTGTCTTTGTAAAGAGAGGAGTCAATTTAATTCTTGTTTATGTACGAGATCTATTAACATCATAAAAATCAATTTTTTTAGATATAACTTTTAAACCATATTATTATATGATTTAAATAACTTTTTTTATAAGTATAAAATTTCCTCTAATTTTAATTTATTAGCTTCTTTCTACGAATTGAAATGAGAATGTAATGGTGTAGATTCTTAATTTTACATTGATTTTTTTATAATTTATATGTGTATATTATTTTTAAGGTTTTATAAATCAATGATATGCATAAGCTAGACATCTATATGTTTTATGTTTGAAAAATCAACTAATTACAATAATATTTATTACAATCACATTTTTACTAATTCATTATTATTATTAATACTTTTTGTCAATCAATTTTTTAACTTTACAATGTTCATTTATATTCTAATCATCCAAAAAAATCTACACATTTCTTAGGACATCATATTAATAAAGTGTTTTTTTGGCTTGATCATTAGATTTGCATTTTAGTGTCCTAGCTTGTCAACAAAAAAAATAGGAATAAAAAGATGGTATGGTAATGTCCAAGGGATATATGCTTTGAAGATTTTTATTTATTTTACTATGTCATCAAAATTGATAGATTTGGGTTCAATTTGAGTAATATTTTCATATTATCAAAATGTGTCATGTGCAATTAACTTCATAGGGAATAAAAGAATTTCTCACTTTGTTATACTGGGAAAATTTTCCTATGTGCTTTGATTCATATGAAATGAGTGTAATAGTTTGTTCTCTAATATGTGGCATTGCATGGATTTGATGGAGGGAACATACACCAACTAACCACACACCTTATTTAGAGAGATTTCTTGATTGGCATATGAGATTGAACATTTCTCTATAGGTAGGAAAGGGAAATTCCATTTTAGAAGAAATAATTGATTATACCAATCATTTTACACATATTTTGTAAGCCCTCTACTTGTGTCATTGTTGTAGTTCTCCAATACTACAATACTTTTTAATAAGACTTCCCCTTATTCTTACATATAGTTGATACTCTATTCATCTAAAGTTTCTTGTAAAAGTTCCTTAAGTAATGATTTTTAAGTTTCATAATGTTTGGCATGAATAGGTTCAACATGTAACATGAAAAAATAACACACAAATATACCAATCTTAAATAAGTTTGATTTATTATAGATCACAACAAGAAAATTTTAATGAATCAACCTCTAGAAGGATTCTTTGTAGTATTAAACTATTTAAATATCTCAATGGTTGGAAAAAGTGAATCTTGGCTAGTGTAATCCTTCAAAAAATTGAACACTTTTCTATAATAGATGTCTTATAGTTATTGTTGAATTTAAGTCTGTGGTTCTTTAATAAAATATCATTTCTAGTTTGTACCTTTGATGTGATCACATACATGCTTTCCTTTTTCCCTCAATTGTAAATATTTCATATGGGATGGCTAACCTAATGCCAAACATTTTAGTAGCTTTTATTGAGCTATCTTTTCACTCTTCTTCAAAAAATTGAACACTTTTCTATAATAGATGTCTTATAGTTATTGTTGGATTTAAGTATATGGTTAGACTTCTATAAAATATCATTTATAGTTTGTACCTTTTATGTGATCACATACATGCTTTCATTTTTTCCTCAATTGTAAATATTTCATATGGGATAGCTAATCTAATGCCTAACATTTTAATAGATTTTATTGAGCTATCTTTTGACTCTTCATTCTAAATGGGAAAATTTATTTCCCTGTCATTTTAACCCTTGCAATCAACATGA
The DNA here is from genome assembly GCA_007258455.2 of Sequoia sempervirens. Taxonomy (NCBI): domain Eukaryota; kingdom Viridiplantae; phylum Streptophyta; class Pinopsida; order Cupressales; family Cupressaceae; genus Sequoia; species Sequoia sempervirens. Next base: position 506,976,900 of record VDFB02105785.1, read on the forward strand.
TACTTGTGAATATATTCAGAATAGTGCATACATTATCTTTGAAGTATATTCTATTACCATTTTCTATAAGCTAAACAATATTTATGAGATTATGCTTCAAACTAGGAACAAAGTAAACATCAAGAATATACCTTCTACCAAAATTTAAAACAACATAGTTTGCTCCTTTACCCATGACTGATACAATATCATCATCATCTAATTTTACTTTTAATTTCATAAAACAATCTAAGCTTGCAAATATATCTCTATTTCCTATCATATGATCACTAGATCAATTGTTGAAAAACCAAACTTCACGAGAACTTTCTTGAGAAACATGACAAGTAATGTATAATGTTCTTTAATTACTTTTAAAAAAAATTGCCAAAGAAAACCCCCCTCGGTGAAGGTGTAAAATCCTGGTGAATCTTGTATACTTCCTGATAAAAATATTAATTTTAGTGGCAATTTTTTTTATTTTTCGGGGAAAAAATAATCTCAATTGGTGAATATTTTATAATTGGTAGAAGTATGTGAAAAATCTTGGTGTAGACATTGAAAATTGTCCTAGGTCTTCCATGAAACTTTTCACTAAATTTTCATCTAAAATTGATTAAATAATTTATTATTTAATTAGTACTAATATTCTTCCTCCAATTCCCTATAATTAAATATTTTTTAACTATTTAATTATTGTTCTTCTAAACCATTAATTAAATAATTTTCATTATTTAATTAATGTTCATCACTATTTCTTCCTAACTATTCCTCTTAGATTAAATAATTCTTTAATTGTTTAATCCCTTAATCTTTCCTCTCAAATTAAATTAAAAACAGATTGCCTCGTATCGTGGACTATAAAAGGACCTTTCCTTTCCTTTCCTTTTAATCATCCCTAAACTTGCTAAATTAAAGAATTTTTCTTGAATTTTAATCATCCTAAACTTGCTAATTTTGAAAGGTGAGGATAATTCATTTTATTTAATTATAAAATCTTTAATTATCCTCACCTAGATTTCATTTCCACTTATCTCTCCCACTTTCTCTCACTTCACTTCCACTTTTCTCTTCCACTTTCCAATTTTCATTCCCACTTATCTCTTCCATTTTTCTAATTTCTATCTCACTTAACTCTTTCCCCTTTCCACTCTTGACTCTTATTTTCCAAATCCACTCCCCACTTTTGAAATGATAGATTTTAGTTGAAAATAAATAGTTTCCTTATTTATTTTCAATTAACTCTTCTCTTTCTAAATTTAACTCATCCTTCACTCTTTCATTCCTCCACTTTCAAAAAAGTATATTTTGGATGAAAATAAATACTTTCTTAATTTATTTTCAATTAATTCATTTTTTCCTCCACTTTTAAATGCAATTTTCCCTTCTAACTTATCCTTGCATTCAATCTTTTCCATTGATTATCATTCAATATTGTCCATTCAATTATCTTTTTGAAATCTATAAATTGAGGACTTATTTCTCCATTTAGGGGAGACCACATCTTGAATTTCCTTGTGATCATTCTGTCAAATTGTTTTCAATATTTAGTGCATTTGATCACATTTGAGAGCTACACATCAAATCTATTAAAGGAATAAGAAGGACAACAAAATGGAGTGAGGGAAGAACATCATGAGGTTTTTCATTTCCATTTATTTCTTTATGTATTTCATTCTCATAATTTTGTTGATGTATTGGGATTTTATTCCACGATATTTGCTTTGTAGTCTCATAATTTTGATATCATATATGCTTTAACCATTTTCCCTAGATACATTTGGTGAACTTGATGTGACCATGCATTACACTTGATCCAATTTTATGGGATTTTGCAAGGATTTTTAGGTGCTTTGGTGATTTTGATTGTAGATTTGTGCAGTTGGAAGAAAATCTAACATTCAGAGTTTCTTTGAAGATTCCTTCAATTGGTTTAAAATGAACAATTGTAAATCTTCATTTAATGCTAATTAGGGGTTTTAAATTGACTACAATTTCACATAGCTTAATTAGGGGTTAAAATTAATGACAATTTTTTTTATTTTTGGTTTAAAATGAATCCTACAATTCTCACATAGTCTTATTTAGGATTTGGATCAAAGAACAACAACAAATTTCACATTTCATGCAGGAAAAGTGTTTAAAATGAACAATAAATTACATTTAATCATGGCTTAAATTGGCCAAATCCTTTCAAATTAAAGTGGAATTAACCTCATTCTAGATTAACTCTTAATTTTAGGTTAATTGTTAATTTAGATTACTTTTAATTGTAGATTAGCTTTAAATGTTTAGATTAATTTTTAATTCTTAGATTAGCTTTTAATTTAGATTAGTTTCTAATTTAGATTAATTAATTTTTAATTTATGATTAGTTTCTAATTTTGTATAATTAGTTTCTAATTTAGATTAATTTCTTTTTCTTTCATAGTTTAATTGTTGATTATGTGGTCATTGGTTTTCTCTTTACAAGTTCACATGATAGGGGTTGAAAACATAAACAAACATTTGACAAAGATTTGAAATCAAAACTACTAACTAGTTTGATGTAGGACATGGTCAAAGGAATGGCATTTGAAACTGAGTGTATTAATTTTATTAGATCACATTTTTCAATTGGTGCTTAAAAAGAACAACTATCTTCTTTTCACATAGGTTTAACTAGGAGGTTAATGAACACTGTTTGTTATTCTTGAGATGGTAGGGAGTATGCTCTCACCTTTTGTGAACTTGGTGATCATAATCCAGACCCATCTATGTTTGTGTTTATACCTTAGAGGGGCCTGCCTCACAAGAGGGAATGACTAACCATTTTTTCACTTGGGCCGGTATATAAAAAGATGAGACTAAACTGTCAAGTCATCATGTTATGTAGGCCTTAGCCATGTAGTGCCATTTGAAGATGGGTACCTACCTTTTCTTTTAAAGGTATAAGAGCCACTAGTAGAGTGGTTAAAGCCTTAAGTGGCTTGTTGTATGCTTGCGAGGTGCCATGTCCCTAAGTATTCACTAGAACCCACTTGTGTAGTTTTCCAAAAAACCTTCTATTTGTTGGTACAACAACAATCATTACCAAGGAATCCACATTCTCATAGTTCTTAGTAGAGGTGAAGAGTCTGTCATGGGAAATTCATGAGAGCTTGAAGCTTGGTTGACCTGAGAATCGATTTTCATGGAGGGGAGCTAGTGTGGCAAAGCTTCTAAGTCACCCACTAAGAATAAGTGTAGCTGGGGAAACCCACGTGGAATCCAACAAATATTATCCTTGCCAACCTCAGGATTTGTGCTTGTATTGCTAAAATCAAGAAACATTCACGATCGAAAAAAAAATCAAGAAACATTCACGATCGAAAAAAAAATCAAAAACCTTTTTGTCTATGGTGTCTTGTGTGTGTGTATTCAAAACATTGTCAAAACAAATCAAACATCACACCAAAAATTGATAAAATTTCAACTTTGACACAAACTAAGCCAACATTTTCCAAACAGTCTCTTTAAACCAAAGATTTTCTCACTTCATTTCCCATCATTCCATCACGTTCATTTAGCTTAGTTGCATCACTTAAAAAAATCTTAGTTTCAAACACCTTTTTGAAAACTTTGGAATAGAGAAACTTACCATATCTTGTCATAGGCCCATCGGTACAAAAAGTTATCATTGACCTTATCATTTTGATGTAACTTTTAAACTCATCAGTCTAGTTTAATGCTCACCTTATCAAACGTGTCACTTGTCATCCATTCTCCTTGAGGTCATTGATAATTTCATTTGGAAACATTGGACTATCTTAGGTTGCCTAATAAATCCTCCCTTAAAATTCAAAACAAAGGTGCATAGTTCATACCATAGTGATCTCAATTGCATATTATATATGTGTGTGTGTGTGTGTGTGTGTGTGTGTTTGTGTGTGTGTGTGTGTATGTATGTATGCATGCATGCATGTATGTATGTATGTATGTATGTATGTATGTAAATATTTAACGATTTGCATCATTCCCTTTTAGACTTGGTCATACTTTAGATTCTAATGACATTGTCATTACCCTCATTTAGGCATCACCAAAATACCAAAAATACCAAAAAAAAATAGTTGCATTGTAGTTAGGCATACCTTATTACCAAAAAATAAATCCAAAAAAAATAGTTTGCGTTGCACACCTTAGACTTAAGTCACCCTCTTGGCATTGTTATTCCTTTGACATCATACCATAGATCTTGGACCATAGTGATATCATGTCTTCAATTCACCTTGATATGCTTTCTAGTCAAGTTGAATACCAATTAATCTATAATGGTTAATACCAGCAAGCCATAGACTTCAAAATACAATTCATCCAATCCAAATACCAATAAACCTCAAGCCATGGTCAACTGTACCCACATACCCTTCTTACCAACAACACATAAGCCTTAGTCATTCATCCATATACCCTCACTATCAAGAGTCATTTGACATAATTTGGGCCATTAATCCATAACAAAAATCCACTTATCACCATTATCCTAACCTTGACAAGGGAAACCAACTTTTCAATAATCCCTTCCAAGCCTCCACGTCCTATTCTATTCCATCATTCACTTCTCCTTTCCAAGTATCCACATTCTCTTATATTCCTTCATCCACTAATCCATTCCTATTCCCTCCATGCCAACCTATATTGAGTCATGAAAATCATATCCTTGTCCAAAGTCACACTCCATTACCTACAGTTGAGGATACATTTCAAGAGGAAAAACCAAGGCATAACATAACTTCACCTTCATATTAAGGTCAAAGTAGTCCATCCCATGATCCCATCATTAAATTCCTATAATAATTCCTTCTAGATAATTATGGCATCCAAATACACCTATTCTTGATCAAGATCCCATTCCCAATCATGTCGTCGAAAACAAACCTACTTTTGACAAAGATCCTACCCTTAAACATGAAGTTCAAAATTATCTTCTCATTGACCTTTATACTGCTCATGACCCCACATTTGAATATGAATCTATCCAAACTCCAAGAACATACATTTCCCAAAATGAGACACTTGCCTCCATGGGACACATAGATGATCTTCGTCTAGAACAAGAGTCTCCTACTCTAGAAATATTTACAAATGATCAAGCTATAGCTGAATTCATAGGACTCTATGACAATGACCACAAAGAAAGTTTTTACATTGACTTGGAAGCATTAGTAGAATCATTTGAATCTAATATGCCACAAAATCAGACCAAAGATGTTAATTAGAAATATATCCAACATGTCAATTAAGCTACAACATCTTATCAACTAGGATAGTCTATCTTTATCACAATAGGATTTTTTATAGATGAGAAAATTTTGTGTAATGGTTTCCAACTAAATAATGATGGGTTAGCATCTTTCTTTCAAAACAATAAATACCCCATCACAAACAAAAAATTTCAAAGCATGTAGTATAAAGGAAAAGTATTAGGCCTACATGAGCAAGGAATGCTAGAAGCAGTACAGTTTTAGGGAAATTTTGGACATCAAGATCTTGACTATTCTTCAATTAGAAAATCTAATGTTGTTAGTGATACTTCCTCGATATTGGGGGCAACTTTATCTGATAAAAACATCAAAATGGAGGCCATGAGTAGTTCTTACCATAATGTTGTTTCCAACACTCCTTCCATCCACACCATAAATCATCATTCCAACATGAATATACCTTCGATTTGGAACCAACAAAAAGAAAATTATTACAAATCCAAAGTTTAAAATCAAATATCAAATGTCATTAAATGAAGCAAAAATCCAAGTGGACAAATGAAGTTAAAATGGATCCCAAAGAAAAATGGATTGATCAAGCAAAGAAATAGTTCAAAAGTAAAATTTGATCAAAATGTGGAGCCACAAGAAAAGAGGGACTCCCACATATAATAAATGTCCACCTCCTTAGAAATGGTCACCAAGCAAGGCATATAAATTTTTTGGCTTGAAATCTTATCCCAATCAACATTTCAAACTCCACCATCCAACATCCCAAGTTTGGAAAATAAAAAGTGATCCATCCAAACATCCAAATAATCCTTCCATTTCTACCATCATCCATCATTCCAAAAATCATTCCTCACGAATCTGTCACATCTTAGTAGAAACTCTTTATTGTAAGGACTCTCATGGAACTCTATTGCAATGTGTGTATTTTGATAAATTCAACTCTAGTATCAAAAAGGATCACAAAGACATCAATCAATTGTATGCAAGTGCTATGATCCTGACAAGGAAACTACTTCATAAAGGCCATTATTTTCATATCATGACACCAATCTCTACATCAACACCATCAATGGATTCAACACAATTAGTGATCATCCAAAATATTAAGTCCTGTAAAAATACAAAAAAAAAAGAAGAAAAAGGTCTTGAAAAAATAAAAATAAAAAAAAGGAGAGAAAAAGTAAAGAGAAAAATTTCATCCAATGGTGAAAAACTAGTAAAAGGGCACCCTAGATAAGTACCATGGTGAAAACCTAGCAAACATGCACAATGAGTAGTCAGTCTTTGCTTCATCATATACTATCACTCTATTTGGTCTTCCACCCTAATTCATAATAAGGCCTTTACTTTCCATCATCTCCCATTTAACACCCATTTTTAGGCCTTGTCATCTTTATCATGACTTCCAAATGGTTGACATCTTACGTCTTTCTCCTGCATCACCCATTCATGATAAACCTTGTCCCATCCCATCCCTACTGGTTCATCTTATACCCAACTAGGGCAATATCCTTCACCTACGTTGGATTCTACACTCATCATTGGAAGTCACTATGCTAAAACAATCCCTAAAAATCATAAAATATCCTTAAAAAAGTCATAAAAAATCATAAAATGTGCTGAAAAAATCCAAAAAATCATAAAATGTCTTGAAAAAATAAAAAAAAAATCATAAAACTTCAAAATCCAAAAAAAAAATAATCAAAACATGTCAAAACCAAAAAACACTCAGATAACTTCCAAAAATCCCTAAAAAAGAGTCCAAGTCAATCATGTCAGTCATTTTCATTATCGAACTGCATTGCCTCTGCAACTAGACATAGGCAAGGCCATCTGTCGATGTGCCCCTAAGGCATTAAGTTAGTCTTTAGGTGTTTCCAAATAAAATCATGATTCAGTCCTTTGTCATTGAAACAAATTCAAGGTTCATGTCAAACTACAAGGTCTCAGTGCATTGCTACATAGGCAAGGCCATCTGTCGATGAGTCCCTGAGGCCCCCTAGGTCAGTCTTTTAGGGTTCAACGAGTCAGCCAAAATAAATTAGACACTTTCAACTTAGATGTGACATAATCATCTGCACCTCAAACACAAATCTTGAATCAACAAGACAAGCAAGCCAACAAGTCTCCAAGTCAAATTAGTCATTTGTCAAACCAATCAAATCAGTCAAAACTAATGGTCTTATACAAGATGTGTCCTTCCTGAAACTAGTCCTTGTCATTGTCACACTTCGTCATTTTCCTTATACAAGTAGTTGCATGATTGAAACTAGACTTAACATCTTATATGACATGTTACTTTTCCTGAAACCAAGCCTTGTTAAAATAGTCCACCCATCACTCACTTTGTCACTTAACACACTGGCAAACATTTATTGGAAAATAATCTCAATGACTGTTGATCTTGTTGGTCCATTTTGTCTTATCTTTTGGATTTCCTTTGGTCATGTTACTAGCTACCTTGAAGATGTCCCATGAAGTATTTAGGGGAGCAAGGATGTCTCATGACTTTCCTTTTATTTGATTGTTGTATATGGTTTGTCTTGAAAAAAAGGTTGGGGCAACATGACCCTTAGTATGAGTTAGGACATTCCTTGTCTGTGACTATCCATTTTTATGCAAAAGGGACTAGATCATCACCCTGGCTTTCTATGCCATTGTGTACCACATCTATCTTAAAAAATAAAAAATAGCTCTTTAAAATAAAGTGCACATATGAAAGCAAGGGTTTCATCACTACTAATTGTTCTTTGTCTCTTTCAACCATCATTCTTCATTCATTACTAACCATTTGTCTCTTTCATCACATTTTATTTTTCTCTAACATTCTTCTTATTTCGAGAGATCATTCATGCCTTTAACACACAAACAATCTCTTGAGAGGGCATCCTACCTCCATCTCTCTGTCCACTGGGGCATGATCTTTTAAATTTTCTTTGAAACAACACTCAAAATCACATTGTCTCAAAGAGGGGCAAAATGTAGACATTGAAAATTGTCCTAGGTCTTCGATGACACTTTTCACTAATTTTTCATCTAAAACTAATTAAATAATTTATTATTTAATTAGTGCTAATATTCTTCCTCTAATTCCCTATAATTAAATCATTTTTAATTATTTAATTATTTTTTTTCTAAACCCTAATTAAATAATTTTTCATTATTTAATTAATGTTCATCACTATTTCTTCCCAACTATTCCTCTTAGATTAAATAATTCTTTAATTATTTAATCCCTTACTTAGTCTTTCCTCTCAAATTAAATAATTCTTTAATTATTTAATTTGTCTTCAATTTCAATCATCCCTAAACTTGTTAATTTTGAAAGGTGAAGATAATTCATCTTATTTAATTATAAAATCTTTAATTATCCTCACATAGATTTCATTCCCATTTATCTCTCTCCCTTTCTCTCAGCTCACTTCCACGTTTCTCTTCCACTTTCCACTTTTCATTCCCACTTATCTCTTCCATTTTTATAATTTCTATCTCACTTAACTCTTTCCCCTTTCCACTCATGACTCTTATTTTCCAAATCCACTCCCCACTTTTGAAATGACAGCTTTTAGTTGAAAATAAATAGTTTCCTTATTTATTTTCAATTAACTCTTCTCTTTCTCAATTTAACTCATCCTTTACTCTTCCATTCCTCCACTTTCAAAAAAGTATATTTTGGATGAAAATAGATACTTAATTTATTTTCAATTAACTCATTTTTTCCTCCACTTTGAAATGAAAGTTTCCCTTCTAACTTATCCTTGCATTCAATATCTTCCATTGGTTATCATTCAATCTTTTCAATTCAATTATATTTTCAAAACCTATATTAAATTGAGGACTTATTTCTCAATTTAGGGGAGGCCACATCTTCAATTTCTTTGTGATCATTCTATCAAATTGCTTTCAATATTTAGTGCTTTTGATCACATTTGAGAGCTACACATCAAATCTATTGAAGGAATAATAAGGACAACAAAGTGGAGTGAGAGAAGCACATTACAAGGTTTTGCATTTCCATTTCTTTCTTCATGTATTTCGTTCTCACAATTTTATTGATGTATTAGGATTTTATTTCATGATATTTGCTCTGTGGTCTCAACATTTTGATATCATATATGGTTTAACCATTTTCCCTAGATACACATGGCAAATTGCAATTTTTTTAAAATTAACAAAATATTTTCATTGGTGATTAAAATTTATTTTCAAACCTAGAAAATATTTCCATTGGAAAATTAATCTTGTTTTTAAAAAAGAGAAAACAATTTTGTTGGCGATTAAAAAATTTTCAAAAAAAAAAAACCATTGGCCAATTAAACCTATTTTCAAATGCATAAGAAAAAACATTGGTGAATTAGCATAATTTCAAATTAATTAAAAAAATTCAGTGGCGAAATGCCAATGCAAATCAATATAACCATGACTGTTGGATGAATTTTTCATGGATGGTTGTAGTTGCATTCCGGAAGTAAATCTTTAAAACACTCGATTTGCAAATTGAAACCTTTGGAATTATAATAGAACTATTAGATGTAGACATGTGGCAAGATCAAGGCTCATCACTCATCACGGTAATGAACTCGATGGGTTGACGGATTTTGGCGATGAGTAATAAAAGAACTTAAGTGGCAGAAATATGCACATGCATAAAGTTTTTTTAAAAAGAGGGACCACTTAGGAAGAATGTAGGACTAGGGCTTAAAAATTTAATCTTCCATATGTGCGAAGGACATTCCATATCTATAGCCGGATATCAGTGCAAATCAATATAACCACAATTAATGACCATTGGATGAATTTTCAATGGAAAGTTGTAGTTGCATTTTGGAAGTAAATCTCTGAAGCACTAGATTTGTTAATTGAAACCTATAGAATTACACTAGAACCGTTACATGTGAACATGTGGTGAGATCAAGGCTCATCACTCATGAATGCCATATCTTAGTTTTTGAAGAAAGTGTGGTTGTGGTATTGCGGGCAGTGGCACAAATTAATGCCATATGAACATCCATAGCAATTGATTGGATAACTTTATATTGAAAATTGCATGATGTACTATAGAATTGTAGATGATGAAGATTTGTAATGATTTCATATCGATTGAGTGGCACTGGCGAGTTTGACAATTGACATCTTGTCAACTTGAGGTATAGTTTGCATGTAGCTAGGTTGTTAAAGTCTAGACATTAATCAAATTAAATATTTAAATTGTAAATGTAAGGCTTAAGTTACACGAATCAATTAAGTTCATTTTTTGGTTTGTGCAATTAGCAATTATCACTATAACCAACCTCACACATGACACATGTGAAGGTGTACATAGGGACCAGGCTAGTATTATTAGTGGCACTATTGGTGGAACTATTGGCCCATAAATAAGGATAGTGAGCACAACTAAAATCATTCATTGAAGGCTAAAGGCTATACTATTGAGTGCAATGTTTGAGTTGTCATAAGGGTTTTCATTTTGTAGGGTTAATAAGGATTTAGGAAGAAGATGATGTTGAATTATTGGGGATACTCTAAATTCTCCTACCTCCAATTATGTAGTTACAGAGTAAAAGAAAAATTTCCTTCAAGTTTAGAATGGGTGGAATTGGAAAGAAGTTTATTTGGTTCACTTGACTTCTCAGACAGGTTTTGAACTAGGATGAGGAGTTCTAATGGAGATAAGTGTTATCCTAGTGCATGGAGGCTATAATTAGAAGATGGGAGAAATTTTACTACCCCATCTCATCTTATGTGTGACTCCGATTTTCAAAGGGGATAAGTACATTTTGTATCTTCACAACTCTCGGTTCCCTAGCATCATTGGCTAGGAAAGCCCCATGCATTTATTTTTAGAGCGCATCTTCTATATGGGAGCAATTTTAAAACCCCTCATCTTTTGCATGAGTCTGGTTCTCAAAGGGGATAAGTACATTTTGTATCTTCACAACTCCCATTTCCCAAGTTTTATTAGTCCCCCATTCCCCATGCATTTATTTTCAGAGGGCATTGTTGACCCGATAAGTCCCATGCGTTTATTTTTAGAGTGCATTGTTGACCTGACAAGTCCCATGCATTTATTTTTAGACACACATTTATATTACATTTACGTTGTCACTAGCAGTCCAATAGAAGCTTGGTGCTTACATTTTTATTTATACTATGTAATAATGTGACATTGTAATTTAGTTGTAATAAAATAAATGGTTGTGCTATTAATGTGACATTGTAATTCATTTTATTAAGTCCTTTGCAATGTTAAGTTACTGGCCCCTTGGCCTTAATGTCAATACTAGTGCATTAAAGTTTAAAGCAACTTTAAAACAAAAGTTTATTATTTATATCATAGATTACTCAACCGTTTGATGAACATTTGATGTATGTTTTTAGTTGCATTCTAGAATGAAATGCACAGAGCACTGGCCTTGTCAACTTAAACCTCCAGAATCACCCTATAATCGTTAGATTAACAAAGATCAATGATTTAGAATTTCTTGTCAATGTAGGAGTAAATCATAAATGGCTTGTTTTAAATGTTTCAACCATGTACTAATTCTGTAGTCTAGAAGTAACACGTAGACGTTTTAATTTCATTCACTTTAATGTTGATAAAAACAACACTTTCTATTGTGAAGAGATTTTATTTTGAAGTGAGAGGGTCAACACATGGGGAGATTTTAGTCTTTAGCTTGCTCATTGCAGTGCACCACCATGTTCTGGCTTTCACAGTTCCACTTCCAACAAAGCCATTCCAGTAACCTAGATTCAAGAATCAAAATCTGGGTAAGTTAAAGAATTCCTATGGCTATGTTTCATTGTTTCACATTTAATAAAATCTTATTTTTTCAAACTTTGAAGTTTAGGTTTAGGGTTAAGAGGCTTAAGAATTAAGAAAAATTAAGGAGGACTAATAGGGAATTCATAATTTCACATTGAATCAACATGTCTACCACTAGTACCACTAGAGAAAACCTGTACTTCTGGCATTGAAATCCTTCTTATAGAAAATGAAGAAGAAAACAAGCACCGGGCCAAAAAGTACACCTGTCACCAATCAATTGGAGCACCTGGTGATATTCCAAAATTTGTTACAACAGCCACCACCTTGAAAAGTATTCTTGTTCAAAAATCATTACAACAACAATCATCCTAGAGCATATTCTCGTTCATCATGTCGGCGGAGGAAGGTTGATGCAATAACAAAAAACCACACGAAACCCATGCCAAGAAATTCATCCATACAAAATTGGAAATGTTGTAACCGCAACATCTGATTTGCCACCTGTCGGTCGCCCACTCTTTTTACTCATCATCATTCAAATACTTAGCCACCCACCTCTGGTATTCTTCGTTAGTTGGCTAGTCAAAATTAATTACCTCTTTTACCTTTGTACTATAAGGAAAATACTTTACCACTACCTGATTAGCATCTCTTTCAAAAGATTCCAAAAATGAGTCGGTACCAATAATCTTATCCATACAATTTACCAAAAAATCATAATCTGAGTCATCACAAATTATTTTAATTTGATTATTGATGACTTTACTTGCTTGATCCTGCCATTGTTAGAGTGTTTTGATTTCCCCTTGCTCATCAGTTATATCAGGTAACAGTGTGTTACCCCAATCATTGAAGTTCTTTACCAATTCCCTAATTTTCCTACTTAGACCATTTGGTAAGGTCTGAAAACCTTGCAATGATTTAACTAATATATAAGTAGGCTTCAATGATTGGGGCATGTTATTTACATCAAACCTTGAGGCTTTATTCATAACATCTAGATTATTTTCCCTAGGGATCCAATTTTGAATTATTGGAATCACTATCCCCTGATCCCTATCAATATTATTTATTGCTTCAAATAGAAAAGAATACAAAGAATGTATAGAGGGCAGTTTATTATCCACCTTTTCTTTTAAATGCTCCAAAATAAGAGTAACAATTTTTTTTTCTTTTGAAAGAAAACCCTCCTCTTTTACCCTTAGTGATGTTTGTAATTGATCAATTTTCTACATGAGTTGCCTCTTTGTTGGATCAATAGATCACTCTATGTGTTTATCAACTTGTTCTAGAGGAGGGGTAAGAGCAGGATTTTGAATGGGAGACCCTGCTGTAGAAACATTTGGAGAAGCAGGAGGCATTGACCCTGCTGTGGGAGGTGATGTGTTTGTTCCTGGAGCATTGGATGTTTCCCCAGTATGTCTATACTTGAACCTTTCTACTTTAGTTTGCAGCTCAACATTCTTCTGTTGCATTTTACTATATTCTTCAATTAAAATGTTATACTTCTCCATTAGGCTCTTTCTTTCATCCTCCTCCCTTTCAGCAGTCTTTTGGGCCAACTTGGCCACATTCACAGTTAAACTAGTGGCCTCAGTTGTTGTATTCTCTGAAGCCCTCTTTATTATTAATCCTCCTTTGAAATTTGGATTAATATCAGCAATGTCTGGCTTTCTTCCTTGTGGAGCCAATGTCCAAATTGCCAAGGTCTCATATTCTTCACTAAAAGAAGAGTTTTGTAATGTTGCATTAACTTCTTCTTCAGAATCCTGAAAAGGATTCTTGTACTTCATAATGGCATTGAAAGCCACTGCATCTGTGATGTTTCATTTAGGAAAAATCAAAACACCGGCCTGATTCACTAGTTGTCTTCCTTCTTCAGGAGTGATGTTTTTGAACTCTTCCATTAGTTTAGCTTTCACTTCTTCATCATTCTCCTGATCTAGCCTGTCAGGCCTTAGTTCTCTTCTCTCCTTGCATTTATTTTGATATTCCTCAAATTTCATCCTCCATGGCAATTGCAAGAATACAAGTCTTTACAAATGCATTTTCATCTAAGAACTCCTTGCAAGGCTCCATTCTTGCATCCTGCACACTCTTACCCTTCATATCCAAATCAGATAGAACCAATTCAACTGACTTAAGAGGGGACAAAATACCAACCTACATGTCTTGATCAGTAACAATAATTTTATTTGTGAGATCCTCAGGTAGGTGATTAGTTCTTTGCCTCTTAGGGCTTGGCTCAGGTGGTGGTGTTGGGGGACTGAGCTCTGGTGAAGATTTTAATTCAATGATTTTGACAGCCCCAGGTACTTTGAATTTTGGGCCTAGTCATGAAGGTTCATTCATTGTTTTCTTCCCTTTTCTATCTACTTCTTCCTCATCACTACCAGTATCCATTTTCCTCCTATAGATGGGCTTCCTTTCTGTAGGCTGACATACTGGCCTTGTTTCAATTGGCATATCACTATTTCCTTGCATATCTAAACTTATCCTTAAATTTATCTTTTTGGTTGTCAAGGTGTCCATTATCTCCTTGAAATTATTCATTAAAAAATTAATTCTCTTGTGGTATGGTGTGAATTACATCAATGGATCATACGTTGGATCCATTTCATGCATAATATCCAGTAGCTTACTATAAGCTATCCACTTTCCCTTGTTCAATTCCTATCTATTTAAATCAAATTCATTCCTGATCAGGTCCTCAGGGAAATTGAAATCATGTGCAAATTTTCCACCTTTTATTCTTTGTCTGAAAAGAGCAAAGAAACCTTCAGGATCATGTTGTCGCCTTGGACCAAATCTCAAATGGTAATCAACAAAGAATTTGTCAAAATATGTCCAGCCTCCCTTTGAAAATCTAAAGTCAGACACTACTTTATAATCAGGGAATAATGTTCCCTTCCCCTTTCCAGTTAGGTCATCTTCATGTATACACCCCATCTGCCACATAACTTCTGCAAACACTAGTCTTAGTGGCACATTGTATGGTAGTATGTGATGGGTTCCTTGAAATCCATATATTCTCAAGATAGTGTTGACTAGATATGGGATAATGTCACCCCAGTTATGTAAAACCCTCAATTTTGGTTTCCTCTCCTTCAGCCTAAGGAAATCATGCACTTCCTGAGGGATCCTAAGTACATTTACCATTAATCTAGCCCTTAATCTTGTAGCAAAACAATTATCAAATTGCACATAACTAGTGCTTTCCTTATTATAAGACAAATTTGTAGCCCATATTTGTACTGGAAATCTTTCTCCATTAACTGATTGTCTTAAGTTCATCTTCTCAGCAAAGAAATCAACATTCCTAAACAAGAACATATGCATCAACATGGAATACCAAAAGAATTGAGTACTAGTATCACCATTCTGCAACTTTGATAGTCCTTCATCTATCCTCTCCACCAAAAAAGAAGAAAAGTCATATGTTACAAAGAAGTTAGGGTGTTGTATTTGCACCCCCATGAACATGTATGCAATTGGCATTACTGCACCAGGGCTAAAACCCAAAATATGACATAGTGAATAGAAAGTAGCCAAGAAAGGCTTTCCAAAACAATTCAATCTGAAGGGTTCCTGGTCACTAGGGCTAATGTGAAATTGTAAACCCCCTTCCTTAACCAGATGAGGTGGAAGCAGCTTAACCCTAAAAAGAGATTGGAATTTTGTATACTCCTGCTTCATTTCTTCAAGATTAATAGGAACCAAGTCATCACTTGGCTTAGTCAAATCAAAAGTCTATTGGATAACATCTCTGTTAATTTCTAATAGAACCCCTCCATCATTATTTATGATTACCCCTGTGATAGGGTCATATCTTTTGGCCACTGCTCTAACTAAGTCCACATCAGGGAACACATTTGGAACAACCAACTTTCCCATGTCGTACATCCATCCATTTGAAAAAGGATGAGGCAAATTCCTATGTCCATACCATAATCTAAAAATTTCTAAGCCTGTGAGTGGAACCCTTGCATCAGCAATGTTGGAATTATTACACACCAACCCCTCCTCTAGGATTTTCCCTTGCATCAACACCAAACCTTTCCTTCTCTCATTTGTTGATAATGGAAATTGATCTAGAAAATCATTGTTACAAAACCAAGATCACCTGCATGCAAGATGGATACATGTCACATGCAAAAGATATGAAGAACCAAAGAAGATGTTTTGTAAACCTCTCAGTAAAAATGCATTAAGAGAATCAATTATTACAAAAGAGATCAATCCTTATGAAGGAGATGAAGAAACCCTAAAAGGGAAACCCTAAATGAAACCCTAGTGTGCACACTTAATAATTAATAATTAATTAATTATTAATGTGCCTAAGTTTAGTTTAAGTAACCAAGAGGAATAAGTGAATTAATTAATTAATATGATATAATTAATTAAGCATAATAACTTATTACTCTAACACCCCCCCTTAAGATGAACTTAGGAAGAACCTAAAACACTAGAATAAGATGCATGAAAGCAAATATGGGTCCCAACAACTAGGCCTAATCAGGTACCCATTTACAAATGCAAGAATGAGTAAGAGAAGGAAAAACCCAGTGGGACAAAACCCCCTTACAATGAGATGACATGCTACAAAGAAGCACTGGAAGAACTCTGTAGAGTAACACTAGAACTTGATATAGGCAAGCAAGGAAATATTCATTTATATAATACTGAAATCGGATGAGAGTCACTGATTGACTCAAGGAATCATGATAAAGCAACAGAAGACCCAATGCCACGGAACATTCAAAAACTCCAAATAGGAACAATTCTAGAATCTATGATGCAGCAAGCAATTATTAAATGATGTATTACTAAAAACAAAGTGCAAATATGCAAGATGCACTCTCCCAACTGCCAAAACATCCAAGTAATCGCCAAACAACCCATCTGGACAAATTTGGACTAAGTGATAAACTTGGGATAGATACAAAAAAAGTGCATGGACAGCAACCTAGAGCTCCTCAATACCTTTCCAATGCTTCAAACGAGGTAAAAAATGAAGATCGTGGCAAAAAGTTATGAGCTCGGAAGCATAAAAAGTACATCTGACTTCAAACAGCAATAAATGTAGGAAAATAGTAAAATACTAAAAAATAAATAGCACTACTGGAAATTGCTCGAAACTAGCTTTCTGGCGATATCTCGTTTGCCCGATTTCGATACCATATGCCCAAGTTATGACCAAAAGAAAAAAATTGCTTCTTTAGGGAAAACTGGGGTTAGGAGGGGGCAAAGAGGGCCGGCCATATGGATGACGTCATCATGACATCAGCAAAAAGTGAGCCTAAATTTGACGGCCATCTAGCCGTCGGCGCAAAAAAAAAGCCCCCTGCTGGAAAATTTTTTTTGCCTTCTAGACCAACTTCTAAGAAATTCATGAAACGAAGGGTGATCTTAGGGTTTTTGGCCACTATGAATGCAATGGTGACCTCTGTTTCTACTCAAAGTTCCCCAAAAAATAGGCTACCCCCAAATCTTGTAGAAAAGATGCTTGTGGAAACTGTTGCACTTGAAACTCACAGAGAGGCCATATCTTCAGATCACGAACAAGCAGCTACAGGTTTGGAGCTCTGATACCATGTTACAAAACCAAGATCACCTACATGAAAGATGGATACCTGTCACATGCAAAAGATATGAAGAACCAAAGAAGATGTTTTGTAAACCTCTCAGTAAAAATGCATTAAGAGAATCAATGATTACAAAAGAGATCAATCCTTATGAAGGAGATCAAGAAACCCTAAAAGGGAAACCCTAAATGAAACCCTAGTGTGCACACTTAATGTGCCTAAGTTTAGCTTAAGTAACCAAGAGGAATAAGTGACTTAATTAATTAATCAATATGATATAATTAATTAAGCATAATAACTTATTACTCTAACAATCATTGTACAAGTTTATTTTTAAATACTCAATGTGGCCAGAGTGCTACTTGGTTGGCACCATTTTAGACAAACTAGGGCCTCACTACAATGTTACACTTCAAGTGGCTATGACTAAGCAGAGATAGCAAATTACAAAGTAAAACTACCGCAATTCCTCACAATTTATGATTAAACAATAGCCCTAACAAAATATTTTAATGAACTTAGTGACAAGCATAGCAGACCCCCCCTTTCCCAATTTAGGTGCAGAATGACTAGGAAACAGAGAAATTTAACTCACGACTTTTTTCGCACAAACTCGAATTTCTGGCAGCAGCTACTCGCAATTTCACCTTTGGCTCTAAAACTATTTTCACGAAATACTTAGATGCTTTGTGATACAAATGAGAAGAGTAAATTGATTTTATGTTGATCAAATTCCACCATTGGATGTCTCATCCACCATTAAAGCTCACTCGCGGGCTGCATGAATGGCTCCAACCATAATTTTATACATATTTAAATTTGAGTCGTTGATCCTTCAGTTTGTTCAAATCATCGATGGCCATCTTCAAAATAGGCTGACATAATCACCAACAAGGCAATAAAGGGGCCCACTATGTCATACACCGCTAAGGAATGCCACGTGGAGATTGCCCGCGATATCGCAATCCTTTGATTTATCATCATGAGATGGCAGGCACCGTTGATCTTTTTACCATAAATCATGCTCCTTCAAAAATGGTCACCGTCCTTTCCTTTAACTATTGAGCAGCTTTTCCCTTAAAATCATAACATATACATTGAAATAAAACACGTGCATCTTACAAGCGTATTAGTAATCCACCCCGTAATACATTTAAAACTGGCGAACACTTTCTTCACTCCTTGGGCTTCATTGGATGAGACACGTGGTAGGAACCCGCGACATTGCGATCCCAAAATTCCTAATCGCAAGATGGTGGGCACCGTCAATCTTGAAGAGACAACTCATCAATGGTCACATAGATTTCATCCTTTAGGAAGGGCACGTGGCACCCGCCTGTGATATCACGATCCCTATAATCCCTGATCGTGGGATAGTGGGCGTCATTGATCTCGTTCCTTTAACACAGTCGCTAGCCATGTCATTAACCTTCGAGCAACTTTTCCAATGAGATTATAACATATTTGTCGATTTAGAACATGTGTGTCTTGAGAACACTTTAGTAATCCGCCCCTTAATACATTTAAAGTCGATTAGTGTTTCCTTTACTCTTTAGGCTTCATCAGATGAGACATGTGGCGCCCACCCATGAATTTGCAATCAGCCCAAACACCATCGCGGGATGGTGGGGAACGGCTTATATCAAATGGTAGTTGGTTAGTGATAGCTCAAATTTGATCCCTCGGATAGGACACGTGGCTCCCACCCGTGATTTCACAATCCTTCAATTCCTGATCACGAGATGGCAGGCACCGTTGATATCTATAGGAAATAGATCAACAACAGCACTAAATCAACCCTTGCAAAATAAAACATTCATTAAAGGAGAAGTGGCATTACTAGGTGGATGACAAATAAAAAAATTATATTTATAGAAGAAAAATAAAATAAATTTACAATTTGTTTTATAATTTCACTTTTAACTTTAAATGTATGTTCACTCATTAAGTTGTATTTTTTTTACAATCACATTTTTATTTTAGATGTTTGTTTATAAAATATAAAGATGCATTAAAAATATATTAGAAATATTTTTCTTTATATTATATAGCATTCATAACATTAAATTAACATAGAATAATGTCACAATATCACTTAACCAATCAAGAAAAATTTAATCATTACTAACTAACAAATAAACATTGAAAACAAATTTATTTTTTTATATTATAACATTCATAACTTAAACCTTTTATACACAATATCAAGTTAATTATAAAAAACACATAAATTATTTATAAGCAACTTAAATTTTTTAACAATTTAATAAAATATAATTTAATATAATTAAGAAAAATTAACTAAGAATTATAGATAAATTTATGAAATATTGATTTACTTATCAAGAAAAAATCAATGATAAATTTACTTCTTATAGATAAATTTACTTACCAATCTATTTTAACCATCAAGAAAAAATTAATCATTAGTGATTGCAACATTATTGGCACATCTTTTAAACTAACAAATAAACATTGAAAACACATTTATTTTTTATATTATAACATTCATAACTTAAACCTTTTTTATAAATTTTATAGAGCTTAGATTTGCTATATCTCTCATATATCAACATAGGTAAATTTGTAAATATTTTAAATTATATAATTTCAAAAAAAAATTGAATGAATTTATAGAAGATTATTTTTATTAAAGTGATAGAATCTAATCTCAATACTAACATTAATTATAAGTTTAACCATAACCCCAACCCTAAAACTAACACTAATTAACTTCAAACCTAACTCTAATTTTATATCCAACCCTAAACATAACTATGATTCTAAAACTAACATTAATGAAACCCTAATTGAACCATAACCCTAA
>VDFB02105785.1:506997396-507017053 GCA_007258455.2 Sequoia sempervirens
TTTTTAAGTTTTATTAAATATAGGTTTTTCACCGAAAACAAAACTCTTTATTCTGCACATGTGGAAAAATAGAAAATTATCAAAAAAATAAAATTAAAATATGAGTGCACCAGATATTGGAGTCCGTGATCCAACAAAAAAAAATTGATACATACAGTAAAAGTTATGCATTGTACGGTCATGTTATTTCTGAATTGTAATTGATTTGACTTTGAAACTTGATTAAAGAAAAAACATTCAATACAAAAATATCTAACCAAGTGGAAGCACTAGATATCAGAGTTACAAATCTAAATTCGAAAGAATTAAAATTTTATCTTTCAAGGAAAAAATGTTATGCGTTATACGATGTGCGCCACTTTTTAAAAATGTTGTTTTAAAAAAAAAAACAATTTTCATAGGAGATGGAAAAAGAAGTGCAATCTAATTCCAAGAATTTTTGAAAAATATATTTTTAGAATCTACACAAAAAATGTGACAAGAATCTAGTTTGCATCATCTTCAAATTCCTCATGGTTTAACTCCTATAGGTGCCTGAATGTGAAGATTTAGTTAAAAAAAAAAAATTAATGTCCAATTTGGCCAAAAATTGTAAACCACTATTGTGGGATTACCCTATTCTTAAGGGTTTTTCAAATGCTTTTGGTAGTGTTAGATAAGGAAAATGCAATTAGGGAATGACTGTCCAAATGAAGTAACAGTGGTAATCACAGGTTCAATGTTTCTTCTTAGCCATTAATATATAATGGAGGTAGTGGATTGCATGTTTGAGTAGTGTTATGAGACTCATCAAATATGGGAGAATAGTGAATAATACTTCGTGGACTGTGAAGTAGTGTCAATAAGGTTTAAGGATCTTAAGAACTACAATACCATGAAACAATGAGTCCCCTGTAGTAAGTAGGCAATCTATAGGGTATAGTTTGATTTTATAGAAGGATGCTCATGAAAGGAATCTTCAAATGATAGTGAGTGAGCCGTTTGAGATTGTAGCTGAGGGTGCAATACCCATTCTTAAAGGAAGTTAGAAAAGCAGTAAATGTGCAAGAAAATTAGATCGTACACAACAAACAATTCACAATGTTATCTTGCATAATTCCTTGAGTTTGAAGACAAAAATCTCATTGTATCTTCATGATGAAAGTGGTGACCTTAATGGTCAATCACTGGAAACCATGATTTTAAAACATGATATTGTGCTTATGGAGGAAAAATTTTAAGCAAGGTAGTGAGTGGTGGTTTGGAACAATGGCAGGTATGAAGGACTTGCTTTATATGCATATTATGCAGTCTAGCTTAAGACATCATTCTTAGAAGAGATTGAAGGTGGATTATGGAACTCAAGGGTTACCATGAAAAGGATTAAAGCAAAGACTGAGATCTATTTAAAAGCCATAGTCATGAAGATATTAAAGATGTCAATGCAAAACCCTAGTAGCTGGAGTAATGAATACAGTGCCAAAAAGGATAGTGTGCTGGGGAAGATTTAGGAGATCTCCACATTATCTAATTACAGGGAAATACATCATTTATTTATTTTTTTAATTAAAATAAATCATTCTAAACCCTATATAGGATACATGGATACTTCAAAATCCTTTGAAGGAATTTGAAATTATGCAAATATATGTCAAGTAAATACCTAGATTACAAATAGTAGGGGGAACAATGTAAGATTTATTGAGCAGAACAGGAATGAGATAAGTAGCAATGAATCCTATGCCTCCTTTCATGCACATCTCCTCACCGTTCTCTATCATTCTTTACGGAAACACTTCTCCATTTTGGAAATCTATGCTTGAAAATAATGTTTTGACAAAGGTTTTAGAGTATTTTTATTAAAATGAAAACTCCATTCTGGTGGGCTACGCCTGAAAATAAGATTTTGACAAAAGTTTTAGGGTATGTTTATTAAAGCTCTAGAGTATTTTGGTGGGCTATATTCTTGATTCCTTAAATGATTTATTCAAATGGATTCTGACTAAATAAATGACTAACTATTTAGTCATTTTTATTTATGTGACTAAATAAATTTTAATCAATGACCAAACTAGTAATTTATTTACTCATTTATAGCTGAGTTGCAAAAAATTAGCAGAATTTAGTCATTTTTAGTTGTTGTGACTAATTTTTTTAGTCACCTAGTCATTTATTTTCCAAATTCTATTAGTGTGTGCTTCCTTGTGTGATTAGGGCTCTCTCAATGTTGAGGGCCCTAGGGATAAACTCGTCACAAGAAGTGACACATTGCATCTTTAACTAAAAGGATAAATCTATATTGACATTAGCAATGATAATTCCAACTTGTTGCTCCTTAGGAATGGGTCACTTGCTCTTACTAGCTCGCTACCTCCATTGTTGTAGAAATTTTGTGATCAAGTTCAATATTCTCATTTTAGGAGTCTTAACGGTTGGAAATCATAGTAAAATTTAATTTAATAAGTTTTGGAATTAGCATTTTAAAGTGTTTTTGGGGGTCATTACACTATCTTCTTTGGGTGGATTGGTTGCATGCCAAACATTTTGGTGTAAAATATCAAAATTATTAGATTTTGCTACAAGTTTTCTATGAATAAAATTATTGAGTGTGAGTTTGATATTTCTTGAAGATCTAAATAGTCAAGCTTGGTAAAGAAAAATCATGTCAGATAATATTAGTCCAGAACAAAATGAAGACACTTGATAGATTGTGGGCTAGATTGAAAAGAAAGGGTGATGGGAAATGTTATTGTCCTTGCAATAATTGAAAGGGCTTAAAGATGAGACGAATTTTAATCACAACAGCTGAGAAACATTGTAGGCATCATGGTCATGTTGAACAGGGGCATGATTATCGTCCATTGGTAAGTTGTTCATTATATGTGTTTATATTGATTGAATTTGTAAATGTTTATATCATTTTGACATTTTATATATATATAATCACTTGATCATGATCATGGTTTATTTGTTTCTATCATTATTATAAAGGTGGGGAGCTCTAGGGCAGATGATATGGATTATCATGGCCTAGAGAATGTGGTTTTACAAGCGGACGAACATGGAGCTGTGAATATTGAAGATGAAGTTAATGATCCTATGGAAGAAGATGATCATGCGCCAGAAAACATAGTTGAAGATAATGGTACAAATAAATTGATCCATGACACATTTAGTGGCAGAGCTAATCATCATGATCATGATGACTTTGATGATGTTCATGATTTACCTATACTTGAGAAGGCATACGAGCCCCTTTATGAAGGCTTCCAAAAAACTCTTCTCTCTGTTGCATTGTTGTTGTTGAATTTGAAGGTTATAAATGGTTTATCAAACATAGCAATCTCACGAATGTTAAGGTATGTCATATATGTCATCTTTTTTCATCTATTTTAATTATTGTTAGTTCATCACTAGTAAATAAATGATGAAATATGTACCATTAATATTCTTTATATTAACAAATCATTTTTTGTTGTAGATTGATTAGTGAATTTTTATTACCACCATCAAATATTTTACCTCGCTCATACCAAGATTTATCTGCCATTATGAAAAATATTAGAATGGAGTATCAAGCAATAGATGCATGTTCCAATGATCATATTATATATCATAAACAACAAGAATTTGCAATAGAATGCCCGGAATGTCATATAAGTAGATATCGAACAGATCAACTAACAAAAAAGGTGTCTCGCAAGGTTCTTCGTTATATTCCCATTATTCCATGTATTCAACGATTGTTTAGGTGCAAAAACTTAGCGTAATTTATGGATTACCATGCACAAAATAGAATTGGAGATGACATTCTTCGAATGCCTACGGATGGTTCTGTATTTAGGGACATGGAGGAAAAATGGCCACACTTTAAAGAAGAACCTCATAATCTCAGGCTTTCATTGGGAGCGGATGATGTTAATCCATTTGGAGAGCTAAGATCTATTTACTTAGTGTGGCATATTTATGTTATCAACAATAACATTCCTCCATGGATGTCAATAAAGAGGGAGCAAATAATGTTGTCAATGATTGTTCCAGGTATTTTTTACATCAATTTTATTTAATGTAGTAGCATTTCATTTGTCTTATTTATTGCATAATTACTTATATTTTTTTCATTCAATAGTCATGTACATTAATTTATATATATTGTAGTAAAATGGTTATAATAATTATGTAATGTTTATGTTCATTCAACTAGGTAAGTACCAAGTTAAAGATATGAATGTATATATCTAGGCTCTTATCGACAAGTTACTAAAGTTATGGAATGGCATCACTATGCATGAATGTCTCCTAGACCAATAGGACAAAGACAATTTCAATTCCATGCAATGCTTGTATGGACAATTCATGATACCCCAGGGCTAACACATTTTTGTGGTATGTTATAACGTTCGACTGCACTTTAACAATATTTAATTTGATGAAGTAGATATCATGCATGTTTTTAAAATAATCTATTCATTATATATAATTATAAAAATTGACATATTTAATCCAATTATATATGATCTTGCAGGTCTTTGAAAACAAAGGAAAAATTTACATGTGCAATTTGTGGTCCAAAGATGAAATCTCGTCATTCAACAAGTTTAGGAAAACAGGTGTTTGATGAGTATAGGCACTTCCTCCATAGAAATCATAAGTATCGAGCTACTGAAAAACATATTTTCAATGGAAAAGAGGAGACTACATCAAAACCATAAAGAATGACACCTCACCTATGGAAGTTGGAATATAATAGAATTAATTGTCAAGGTTATACATTGGATCAAATTGTTTATCTATCATATATGATATGTTTTGAATTTATATTTTTATATTATGTTGTGTTTACTTATGTTGTAATTGACAATGATTGTCGTTGTTAATTTGTTTAACTTCTATGCTTCATGAAGGTCATCAAGGCATTAATGGTCAGCTTCCATAGGGACTAAAAACTTATCCCAGATAATTTAGTAGGTTGCCCTACTATGAGGAACTAAAAATTATGCATTTGTTTGATAAAATGCATATCGAAAAGAATATAATAGAAACGTTCTGGAAAATATTGGATGGAAGGCATGACAAAGAAAAATTTGTCAAAATTTGTAGTGACATTTAGGAAGCCAATCATGCAATGAAAAATGACATTCAATTAAATAGCGATGGAGACCAAATTAATATAAGTGCCCTTCCTTGGTTATTAACAGAGCAGTAAAGAAATGCTATAAAACAAGTCATATGAAAAATTTGATTTCCCACAGAATTTGCTGTGAACATAAACAATATATTAACAAAGAAAGGTGAATTTGGGTCAGGGATGAAAATGCATGATTGGCATACCTTCATTAAGGTGATTATTCTGGTATATTATATACACTTGTATAATGCATGTACTTTTCAGTGTATTGTGTTTACTACTTTTGGAAAAATAATGAAAACATCATTTTATAATTGTTGTAGTACATTCCACCTCTATCTCTCCTAGACAACTTTGACAACAATGTCAAGAAAGTTATATATGATCTTGGAAAATACATGAGGTAAGTAGAAAAATTTGTTCAATTCATTGTATACATCTTATAATTGTCATTTGTTTTATTTTTTATATAATATATTGTATATTTTGGTTAAATCTCGTTAATGTATTTGTGCCTTGAATCACTTGTAGATGGTTGTCATCTAAAGAAATTCATAAAGAGGATATAAATTATTGGAAGAGAAAAATTCCTTGTCTAATGTGTGAAATGAAAAAGTGTCTACCTTTGACATTTTTCAATGCACAAGAACACTACCTCATACACCAGGTTGAGGAGATTGAATTGTGTGGACCTGTACACACAAGATCAATGTGGATGGTTGAGAGGCACTTGAAATTTTTGAAGGCTTTGGTTAGACAAAGAGCACATTCTGAGGGTTCTATGGTGGAGGGATGTATGGTATACCAGACCATGGTGTACATTTGTGAATATCTTCCTAAGTTTGTAGCAAAGGTTCATGTAGATTGCATTTGGGGTCCCAACACTATTAACAAATTCGAAGGGGAGTACCTAATGCAGAAAGGTAGATTGGGGAAAGTGAGAGGTAATTATAAGATGGTCATGGAGATTAATTGGAATACATTTTACATATGGTTTTTATGTATATTGTACTCATTTAAATTTTAATCTTCAATATACATCAATTATAAATTAAGGTCATCTACTAACATGGTATTTAACTAATTATATGTCATTTGTGAATTTCAAATTTTTTTGATACAGTTGGTCAAGAGTGGGATGCACTAAATTTGTACATCGCCAACAATCTTGATTGGATGATGGTATGGATTGAACAATGTCAACAATCTAGTCGCGCATTAACATGGGAATGTGTGGCTTCATTGGTTAAAGAAGCTCATTGTAATGGAGATTCCAATGTTACACAAAAGGAAATTGATTTACCATATGGTTTAAGAGATAAACAGGTATGTATAAATATATTAATCACCCATATTATTTAATTTTTTTCAATTATATTGATGTATATATATGTTGAGATTGTTTTCTTGGCATACATTTGGCCAAGAATAAATATGTTTATCAACTGATGATATTGCAATAATTTTTACATGTTTGACATATTGTAAGTGAAACACCACAAGGCTATGTGGTGAAATGGTCATAAATTTCAAATCAAAATGTTGGATGACATGAAGAAAAATTGTGATTTTGGTATAATTGTAGTCTTTCATGTGACTAATGTTTCATCTAGAAGCGACATACATCTAGAAGTCTCAGAAAATTGATACTATGGGATTTTGGATGATATACTTGAGTGTGACTTTAAGTCCTTTAGATTAATTAATGTTCATCATCCTATGGTATAGGATATGATTGAATGAAAATGATCTTGAGAGAACTGTTATTGAACATGATAATGGATTTACTATGGTTAATACAAGGTTGATCGAGCGAGCTAGAAATGAGCATTATGTTCTTCCAAGCCAGGAGCAGGTATTTTACTCGAGTTTCCAAGTAAACCGGGTTGGTCATTTGTTGTTAGACATGATCCAAGAGGAATGTAAAGTATAATGTGGTGGAAGAAGAAGATACCAAAGAACTAGAAGATGATGTAGATCAATTAACAACAGTTAGTTGACGATGTCCTTGATGAAGATGTCGAAGAGGAGGAACTAGATCATGATGATGTAGGAGTTAATATTCATGAAGATGATATCTGTGTGGATGATGACATTATCGAAACTGATATCGATGATGATGATGATGATATGACCAATCCTTACAATGTCGAATCTGGATCGGATGATACAGATAAAGAGTTGGATGAAGAAGAAGATCAATGGCATTGAAATGTATAAGTTATGGATTATAATAATAGCTATTTGATATTAATTTCTTGATAGAATTATATTTGAATTATGTGGTTACATAATTAATTCATGATGTTTTTAATTTTTATGCCATTAATAATTAATTTAATGATGTACTTTTTAATGTTTGAAAGGTCAAAAAATTAAAACATTTCAATAGTAATGTTAACAACCTTGAAATTAGTGTGTTTTATGTTTCATGTGATCATAAAAGATTAAAAAGTCAGTTGTAGAGGTGGTTGTTCAGTGGTTGACGTGTAAAATCCTTTAAAAGGCATAAAGTGATCATTGTAATGGTTGTTGATGGTTGAGGATTTAAAATACAAGCTCTTGACATTTGAAAATATGTGTTTTTCTTCAATTTTTTTGTATTTTTCCTATTATGCAGCACTGTACGGTCACATGCAGCCATATTTTTATGTGAAATCAATTCTAGGTCATGAATATATGTGTTAGCTTTGATTTGAATCTGATTTGAAGGCTTAAGATGTTGATTTGAGTTAGAAAGCTTTATTTCTTTGCATACAACCCAGTTACCCTGTTTTTGAGGGTTTTGTAGTCCAAACATGATATATAGGGGCTCTTACACTTTTTGTGATTATTGTAAGAGACCCCATGGATATTGTTGTAATTTCAAGATGCATGAATAGGGCATAGGATGATAAATAAAGAAGATATAAATGTTGTCCTCAAGAGTTTTGTGAAGAAAAGCATGTGAAATGAGAGGTTCAAGCCTAGGTTTCAACAAAACATGTATGGGAGATCTGATTTTATGAATTTTTATCCATGTGCAGACCTAATGGGTTATTTCTAAACACTGAATATAAATGATATACATACACACACACACATATATATATGTATGTATGTATGTATGTATGTATGCATGTATATGTGTTTTTAAATGTAAATGTAAATGCAATTACTGGATGCTCTCCTAGAACAATAAATGCAACATATCATTAAAGAAATCTATATCTATGTATATAAATGTGTATTTCTAAATGCAAGTGTAAATGCAAAGAGCATATGGTTTTGTAGTGTTATAGATACAACATATCCATAAATTAATGTAATTGAAATTATAAAGTCTTCAACACATATAATATGAAATCGATCAAACTATTAAACTACATGAGAAATAAATGAAAACAGTAAATGCATATGTATGTGTATTTGTAAATGTAAGTGTAAAATAAATAAGAATAATGAAAATTATAAAAGAATACAAGGAAAGGTTTATAGTTTAGAGTGGGAGAGAGATAGAGGGTAGAGGGTTTAAGGGTTTAGAGTTTAAGGGTTAATGGTTTATGGTTTAGGGTTAAAGGTAGAGGGTGTTGGTTTGTTTTTTACACTATAACTAGGTTGGTCTTCTAATCTACCGATGGGATTTCCAATTCCAATCAAGGGCAGCTCAAAGGACTTGGACCAACTAACGAGGATTTTAAAAATCCTCCTACACTTTGGGCTCTACAAGACTCGAGAGGGTGATCCCTTAATGTGTTTACAACCTCTACACCAATATCATAAACAACATTAACACATAACAAATAATCCCATTGAATAGCTCAACACAATAGGATAATATCAAATAAAATTGATCGTTCACCTATAATATAAACTATGTGGAGCATGAGATAACTACAACACAATACATAGTAAAATGTAGTCATTAATTTGTAGTTTGTATCAAGATCTAGGCAAAGACAAACAATTATTGAACTACACAAATAAGTACAACTTAGATAAGTGCCATATATCCATTGTAGGAGTCAAATTCATAAGCATCTAAAGGTTTATGAGAGATTTAGTACATAACATATAACTTATAAGATCCCTGACAATATTGCATTACAATTTCATCAGTATGCATTCTCACCTAATACTACTTATCAAATCCTTATACAGAACATATCTATCTATAATCACATTCAAGCATTTTAATTAATTCCTTGAATTAAATCTAAAATAAAGATTATACACACCACAACAGTGAGATGAATCCCTCTCTCTCTCACTGAATCCCTCTATCTATCTCCCCTCTACCCATAACCCTAAACCCTTAACTCTTAACCCTTAAACTCGAAACCCTTAAACCCTCTACCCTCTACCCTTTCTCTCTCTCTCTTATCTCTCCCTCCTACCCCCTCTCCCTCTCTTAGGTCTCTATCTATCTCTCACTCACTCCCTCTATGTGTCTCCCCTCTACCTTTGAACCTTAAACTCTAAATCCTTAAACCCTCTACCCTCTATGTTTAACCCTCTACACCATATCTCTCTACTGCTCCCTCCCTCTTTTCCTGTCTCTCTCAAGTCTCACCCTCCTACCCCTTATACCTGTCTCTCTCTCTCTCACTTTTATCTCCCTCCCCTCTACCATTAACCCTCTACTCTCTATCTCTCTCCCACTCCCTCCCTCTCTCTCTCATTAAATCCCTCTATCTCTCTCCCCTCTACCCATAACCCTAAACCCTTAACCCTTAAACCCTCTACCCTCTACCCT
Source organism: Sequoia sempervirens (assembly GCA_007258455.2). Taxonomy (NCBI): domain Eukaryota; kingdom Viridiplantae; phylum Streptophyta; class Pinopsida; order Cupressales; family Cupressaceae; genus Sequoia; species Sequoia sempervirens. The sequence continues at coordinate 507,007,239 of VDFB02105785.1, forward strand.
CTCACTCTCAACTCATTCTCTTTATCTCTCTCCCCTCTACCCTTAAACCTAAACCTTAAACCCTTAACCCTTAAAATCTAAACCCTTAAACCCTTAACCCTTAAATTCTAAACCCTTAATATTAGGTGTGTATTAAAACATTATAAAAGTATAAATTTTTGGAGTTCTATTAGGAATTGAATGATAAATGACAATGAATGGGAAAATCTAAAGTACTTTAATATTTTCAACTAAAAAGTTAGAGTTCAATTAGGATTAGTGTTCACTTAGGGTTAGGTTTAGGGTTCAATTAATGTTCAATTTGGGTTAGGATTGAGGATGACGTTGGGGTTCAATTAAGGTTATGAATTCAATAAGATTTCAAATAGGATCAAGGTTAAGGTTGGGGTTGGGGTTAAGGTTCAGTTAGGATAAGAATTAGTGTTAGGGTTAGGATTAGAGTTCAGCTGTAGTTCAAAGTTAGGGTTATGGTACAATTAGGACTAGTGTTCAATAAATGTTCAATTAGGGTTAATACTTAATTAAGGTTAGTTTTAAAGTTTAATTAGGGTTTGGGTTAGGGTTTGATTAGAGTTAGGTTTAGGGTTTAGTTAAAGTTAGGGTTAGGGTTAGGGGTAGAATTAAATTATGCTTAGTGGTCAATTACAATTAGATTTAGCATTCAAATAGGGTAAGGGTTAGAGTCCAAATAGGTTTAGGGTTTAACTAGAGTTCGGATTAGAATAAAATAAAGTTTTGTGTTTAATTATGATATCTAGAATTTAGTATAATTTTATAAAATGAAATGATTTGGACACAGAAAAAAAATAGAAAAGTTGATTTTATATAGATCTTATTTCTTAATTTATTCTAAAATTCTAATTAATAATTGTTTAATTAATATAAAATGAATATTTAATTTAATTTAATTTAATTGTATTAGATAATTAGTAAAAATAAATAGATAATAAATATTTTATGGATTTTAAAAATTAGAATTTAGTTTAATTTTATTTGTAATGTCAAATATTAAAATTTTAGATTGAAACACTTAATTTATTTTAAAATATTTGTAATTAATGTTTAATTTATAAACTAATATTAAGACATTAATAAATATAAACCACGACATAATGTATTAAAGATGCATCAAAGTATTTATCATTCCTTCAGCTTCACCAGATGAGACATGTGGCGCTCGTCCATGATATCGTGATCTTGCAATTTCTGATTGCGGGATGGTGGGGAATGACTGAGATGCGGCCGGACTCAACTTCTAATCTCCTATCATAGATATTCTTTGACTTCAATAGTTGCCCTAATTTCTGTGCTTTTTCCCATTTTTAATGAATTTCCCCCCGGCCTTGTCAAATATTTCATTTTAAATGTTTTTCTTTGGAACCAATGAAACATTTAAAATATATCGCACAAAAATATCCTCGGGCCCCACCTTGTACAGTCCATGTGGCACCCACCCGTGATTTCACAATCAACCAAACCACCATAATGAGATGGTGGGGAACAACTCAGATCAAAGGATAGTTGATGAATGGTCACGCAAATTTGATCCCCCATATGGGACACGTGTCACCCGCCCGCTATATCGCCATCCTACAATTCCCAATCATGGGATGGCAGGAAACAGTTGATCTTGAAGGAATTTTAATCAACAACAGTGTGAATTTCATCCTTCTGAAAAATAAAACATTCATTAAAGGGAAAGGGGACATTACTAGGTAGATGGAAAACAATGACATAAGTTTTTTTTAAACCATTCAGCACAGGGCCAACCAAGACTTAGGAAAATAAAACCCGCAGAGGAAATAAAATATTAAGACCAAAGGGACCAGGCCTAGATAGAATGATGGGGCATAAGATGTTTTTAAAACCCTTCAAAAAAGGTAACAGCGAAATAGATCCTGACCAAGGCATTAAGATGAAGACAAAGCTAAAACCCCAGCCCTAAGAAATTTTCCAACACCATGAAAGACCAGTGACATAAGGCAAGGCATGAGTGAAACATTAGGAACAAAATTTGAAGTTCCATCAGTACATGAGAACCTCTAAATGTTATATGAAAAAAAAAATGCATTCATGAAGTGAAACAAGTAGTATTTTTTTGTTTCAAATAAAATATCACAACTCTCCACTATAAGTATATTATTTAAAAAATAAAATGCTCATTTAATAAAATAAGACACTCATTTAAACAAGTATTGTTATCATAGTGAAAAAATATTGTTCTTATGTGTACAACAATTGGGGTAGCAATGTACATGTTGGTATCTTTTTTTACTACTCAAAAATGTAACCAGGTTTGTCTTCTAATCTACCTATGGAATTGTCAATTCCAATTAAGGGTAGCTCGAAGGACCTGGACCAACTGACAAGGATTTGAAAGACCTCCTACACTTCGGGTTCTACAAGACCTGGGAGGGGGATCCCTTAATGTGTTTACAACCTCTGCACCATTATCATAAAAAACATTAACACTAACAGATAATCTCACTTAATAGCTCAACACGATAGGATAATACTGAATTAAATTGGTTGTTCATTAGTAATATCAACTATCTAGAGAATGAGATAATTACAACAAAATCCATAATATAAGATAGTCATTGATTTGAAATTTGTAGCAAGCTCTAGGCAAAGACAAACAAATATTGAATCATACGGGTAATTACAACTTAGATTAGTGTCATATATCCATTGTAAGAGTCAAATTCATATGTATCTAAAGATATATGACAGATTTAATGCATAACATATGAAATCCTCGACAAGATTGCATTACAATCTCATCAATATGTATTCTAACTCAATACTACTTATCAAATCCTTATACATCTATAACATACTTGCCTATAATCCGATTCAATCATTTTAATTAATTCTTTGAATTAAAGCTAAAATAGAATCATACACAACACAATAGTGAGATGAATTAAACAACCCTTAGTTATTTATTCAAAGTTCAGAAATGCATGTATAGTGGAGAGACATGAGTTTATATTTATCATTGCAACTCAAATGCTAGTACTGTTATATAACATTAAATCCCCATGAACTCAAAACCTATTACAAAATGACTCAAAACCTGAATTGCATTTTTCTCTAAAACCATCAATCTTTACAATTCGCTCTGCAACTTCACCTAGACTTGACCAAAATTATCTAACTTTCTAACCCGTACTTCTAGCCTTGAAATTCTTCTTATAGAAAATGAAGGAGAAAACAAGGATCAGGCTAGAAAGTACACGTGTCACTAACCAATTAGAGCACTTGGTGATATTCCAAAAATCGTTACAATAGCAATCACCCTAGAGAATATTCTTGTTCATTATGTCAGCTGAGAAAAGTTGATGCAATAATAGAAAACCACAAGAAACCCACACCAAGAATGTCATCAACGCAAAATTAGAACCATTGTAACCGCAACATCTAATTTACCACCTGTTAGCAGCTCATTCCTTTTACTCTTCCTCAGTCAAATACTTAGCTACCCATTTGTGGTATTCTTCATTAGTCGACCAGTCAAAATTAATCACCTCATTTACCTTTGTACTATAAGGCATGTATTTTACCGCTACCTGATTTGCATCTCTTTCAAAAGATTCTAAAAATGAGCGAGTAAGTTAATAATCTTATCCATAAAACTCACCAAAAAATCATAATTTGAGTCATCACAAATTAAGTTAATTTGATCATTGATGACCTTACTTGTTTGATCCTTCCATTGTTGGAGTGTTCTGATTTTTCCCTGCTCATCAATTATATCAGGTAACAATGTGTTACCCCAATCATTGAAATTCTTCACCAACTCCCTCATCTTCCTACTCAAGTCATCTGGTAAGGTCTAAAACCTTGCAATGATTTTACTAACACATGAATAGGCTTTAATTATTGGGGCCTATTATTTATATCAAACCTTGAGGCTTTATACATGATATCCAAATCACTGGCCCTAGGGATCCAATTTTCAATTATTGGTATCACTACCTCCTAATCCCTATTAATATTCTTTATTGTTTCCAATAGCAAAGAATATAAAGAATGTATAGATAGAAATTTACTATCTACCTTTTCATTTAAATTCCTCAAGACAGTAGTAACAATCTCCTTTTCCTTTGAAAGAAATCCCTCCTCTCTTACCTTTACCAATGTCTGTAATTCATCAATTTTTTGTATGAGTTGCTTCTTCGTAGGATCAACAAAGCACTTTGTTTCTTCATCATTTTTTCTAAAGGAGGGTTGAGGGAAGGATTCTGGCTGGGAGACCGTGGTGTGGAAACAATTGGAGAAGCAGGAGGAACTGACCATGCTATGGAAGGTAATGTACTCGTCCCTAGAGAACTTGATGTCTCCCCAATCTTTCTATACCTAAGCCTTTCCACCTTAGTTTGCAACTCAACATTCCTCTGTTGCGTCTTGTTGTATTCTTCAATCAAAATGTTATACTTCTCCATTAGGCTTTTCTTTTCAGCCTCCTCCCTTTTAGCAGTCTTTTGGGCCAATTTGGACACATTCACAGTCAAATTAGTGGCCTCGGTGGTTGAGGTCTCTGAAGCTCTCTTTATTATTAATCCTCCTCTGGAATTTGGATTAATATTAGAAACATCTGGTTTTCTCCCTTGTGGCGCCAATTCCTAAATTGCCAAAGTTTCATATTCCTCACTGAAGGTAGAGTTTTGCAATGTTTCCTTGACTTCTTCTTCAGAGTCTTGAAAGGGATTCTTCGACTTCATAATAGCATTAAAGGCTACTACATCTGAAATGTCCAATTCAGGTAGAATCAATACACCAGCTTGACTCACCAGTTTTCTTCCTTCTTCAGGAGTGATGTTCTTGAATTCTTCCATTAAGTCAGCTTTTACTTCCTCATCATTCTCCTGGTCTGGCCTTTCAAGCCTTAGTTCTCTTCTCTGCTTGCATTTATCTTGATATTCTTGAAATTTCATCCTCCATACCAATTGTAATAATACAAGAGTTTTTACAAAAGTATTGTCATCTAGAAACTCCTTGCATTCTTCCATTCTTGAATCTTGTACACCTTTTCCTTTCATATCTAAATCGGATAAAACCAATTTAGTTGGCCTAGGAGGGGAAGGCATACCAACCTGCATGTCCTGATTAGTAACAATAATATCATCCATCAAATCCTCATGTGGTTGATAAATTCTTTGCCTCTTAGGGCTTCGATCAGATGGTGGTGATGAGGGATTATCTTCTCATGATGATTGTAAATCAATGATTTTGATTTCCCCAAGCACTTTGAATTTTGGACCTAGTTGTGGAGGCACCTTCATTATTTGTTTTCCTTTTCTGTCCACTTCTTCCTCATCACTGCTACTATCCTTTTTCCTCATGTAAATGGGCCACCTTTCTATATGTTGGTATATTGGCCTTGTTTCAATTGGCCTGGCACCTTGTTCTTGTACACCCAAACTCAATTCTAAGTTTATCTTCTTGGTTCTCAAGGTTCCCATAATCTCTTTGAAGTTCTCCATCAGAAAACCAATCTTCATATGGTGGGGACTGAACTCCAATAGTGGATCATACTTGGGATCCATTTTATGCACAACATCTAGTAACTTACTATAAGCTATCCATTTCTCCTTGTTCAACTTCTGTTTATTTAGGTTGAACTCATTTCTAATCAAGTCCTCAAGGAAGTTGAACTCATGCACAAATTTTCCATCTTTTATTCTTTGTTTGAAAAGAGCAAAGAAACCATCAAGATCATGTTTCCACTTTGGACTACATCTCAAATGGTAATCAGCAAAGAATTTATCAAAATGTGTCCAGCCTTCCTTTGAAAATGCAAAATTAGACACCACTATATAATCTGGGAAAAATGTTCCCTTACCCCTTCTATTGAGGTTGTCCTCATGAATACAACCTATCTGCCACATAACTTTTGCAAACCCCACTCTTGGTGGTACATTGTATGGTAGTATATGAGGGGCTCCTTGAAAACCATATACTCTCAAAACAGTGTTGACTAGGTATGGGATAATGTCACCCTAATTATGGAAAACTTTAAATTATGGCTTCCTCACCTTTGGCTTGAGGAAATCATGTAATTCCTTAGGGATCCTAGGTACATTCACCATCAATCTAGCCCTTAATCTGGAAGAAAAACAATGATCAAATTGCACATAATAGTGCTTTCCTTATTACAAGATAAATCTAGAGCCCATATCTGTACTGGCAATCTTTCTCCATCAATTGATTGCCTTAATTTCATCTTCTTATAGAAGAAGTCAACATTCTTAAACAAAAACATATGAATCAACATAGAATACCAAAAGAATTAAGTGCTAGTATCATTTTTCTGTAGCTTAGATAGCCCCTCATGCATCCTCTCAACCAAGAAAGAACTGAATTCATAGGTCATAGAGAAGTTAGGGTGTTGTATTTGCACCCCCATGAACATGTATGCAATGGGAATTACCGCACCAAGACTGAAACCAAAAATATGACACAATGAATAGAAAGTGGCCAGGAAATGGTTTGCAAAATAATTCAATCTAAAAGGTTCCTAGTCACTAGGGCTGATATGAAATCTAGAACCTCCTGCTCTAGCCAAATGAGGTGGAAGCAACTTAGATATAAAAAGAGTCTTCAACTTTACATATTCCTGCTTCATTTCCTCAAGATTGATAGGAACCAAGTCTTCATTCGATTCACTTAAGTAAAAAATTTGTTGGATATCATCTATGTTAATTTTTAATAGAACCCTTCCATCATTATCCCTAATTACCCGTGTGACGGGGTCATACCTTGTGGCCACTACCCTAAGTAGGTCTACATCAAGGAGTACATTTGGTACCACCAGCTTCCCCATGTCATACATCCATCCATTTGAAAAGGGGTGAGGAAAATTTCTTTGTCCATACCACAATTTGAAAATTTACAAGCCTGTGAGGGGAACCCTAGCATCAGCAATGTTGGAGCAATTATAGACTAACCCTTCCCCTAGGATTTTCCCTCGCATCAAAACCAATCCTTTCTTTCCATCATTCATTAACAAGGGAAATTGATCCAGGAAATCATCGTATAGGTTTCTTTTTAAATATTCAACTTGGCTAGAATGCTACTTGGGTGGTGCCAGCTTAGACAAACTAGGGCTTCGTTACAATGTTACACTTCAAGTAGCTAGGACTAACCAGAGATAGGAAATTATAGAACAAATTACTGCAATTTCTCACAGTCTATAATTAAACTATATCCCTAACATGTTTATCAACAAACTCACTGACAAATAGAGCCAATCCTATCCCAAATTCAAGTGCAGAATGACTAGGAAGCACAAAAAATAAAATCATGATTTTGTTCACAAAAACCCCAAATTATGGTTGCAGAAACTCGCAATTCCACCTTTGGCTCTGAAACTACTCCACAAAATAGTTAAATGCTTTGTGATACAAAAAAAATAGGAAAATTGATTTTATGTCGATCAAATCACACCAGCACATGTCTCATCTTCCATTAAAGCTCAATTGTGTGTTGCATGAATGACTCCAACCATATTTGATGCAGATTTAAATTTGAGCCTTTGATCCTTTAGTTTGATCAAATCATCGATGCCCACCTTCAAAAAAGGCTGACATAATCATCAATATGGCAATAAGGGGCCCACCATTTCATACACCACAAAGGAAATCCATGTGGCGGTTGCCCGTGATATCACAATCCTACAAAGCACCATCACGGGATGGTGGGCAACCGTTGATCTTTATCATCGGTGATCTCACTCCTTCAAAATGGTCACCATCCTTTTTATTAACTATCTAGCAACTTTTCCCTCAAGATTATAACATATGCATTGATTTAAAGCATGTACATCTCACAAGCACTTTAGTAACCCGCCTTTTAATGTATTTAAGGTCAGCTGATGTATTTCATTGTTCCTTTGGCTTCATCGGATGAGACACGTGGTGCCCACCCATGATATCAAGATCTTGCAATTTCTGATTGCGGGATGGTGGGGAACGGCTGAGATGCAATTAAACTCAACTTCTAATCTCCTATCGTAGATCTTCTTTGACTTGAATAGTTTCCCTAATTTCTCCATTTTTGCTCATTTTTAATGAATTTCCCCCCGACCTTGTCAAATATTTCATTTTAAATGTTTTGCTTTGGAACCAATGAAACATTTAAAATATATCACACAAAAGTTTCCTTGGACCCCACCTTATATAGTCCACGTGGCACCCACCCATGATTTCGCAATCAACCAAAGCACCATCACGGGATGGCAGGGAACAACTCATATCAAAGGACAGTTGATGAACGGTCACGCAAATTTGATCCCCTAGATGGGAAACATGTCTCCCGCCTGTGATATCACCATCCTACAATTCCCAATCACAGGATGGCGGGAAACCATTGATCTTGAAGGCATTTTGATCGACGATAGTGCGAATTTCATCCTTCTGAAAAATAAAACATTCATTAAAGGGCAAGGGGGCATTACTAGGTGGATGGAAAACAATGACATAAGTTTTTTTAAAACCGTTCAGCATAGGGCCAACCAGGACTTAGGAAAATAAAACCCGCAGACATAAAATATTAAGACCAAAGGGACTAGGCCTAGATGGAATGATGGGGCATAAGATGTTTTTAAAACCCTTCAAAAAAGGTAACAACTAAATAGATCCTGACCAAGGCATTAGGTAAACACAAGGGTTTAAGATGAAGGCAAATCTAAAACCCCAGCCCTAAGAAATTTTCCAACACCATGAAAGACCAGTGACATAAGGCAAGGCATGAGTGAAACATTAGGAACAAAATTTGAAGTTCCATCACTACAGGCATTGGATAATTTTATATTAATATTTTGTCCTATCACAATAAATAACATGTATTTTCCCATTAAATCTGAAGGATTTTCAAAAAGTTTTAGTGTTCAACTATTGGTCCATTTTTCTTCAATATAAGTTGTATTTTAAATCATTATGTGTTGCTTTTATAAGAAAAAATAGATTATTTGTGTTCAACTATTAGTCCATATGTGTTGAATATAAAAGGTAGATATATCAAAGATTTATGGTTATCAATAAGTATTTGGTCCACAGGTTGTATATTAATTTTAATTTAAATAAAAATATCATATTCTACAAGCAACAAATGATATTTTTTTTGTTCAACTATTGGGGGTTCCATGATCAAGTTTTGGTCGAACCTTTAAAAAGTCAAATTTTAGACACTTCTCAAAAGATCTGCTGATGTGGCGAGTCGCATGATGAGTCGCGCCTCCAAACCTTAGTTATAGATAAATAAGAGACCAATCTACATTTTTTTTTTAAATGAATTTTCTATGATATTCCAGTCAATTGCTACATGCTGAGAAAGTTAGCCTGCATGACTACTGGGCCCTTTCCCCTAAAGGAATAAGGGGACATTACAAGGTCGATGACAAAAAATGACATAACTTGTTTTAACGAGGGAACATGGGCCCAACAAAAGACTTAGGAAAAATAAAGTTAGGAAAAGGAAATAAAACAATAAAATAAAAGGGGGCCCAACCTAGACGTATGAAGTGATGGGGCTTAAGTTGTTTTAAAGCCTTCCCAAAAAGTAATGACCAAATAGATCCCATCCAAGGTGTAAGATGAACACTAGGGTTTTACATGAAGACGAAGGTAAAACCCCATCCTTAGGCTTTTCCCAAACACCATAGATGACCAGAGACACAAGGTAGGATAAAATAGAACACAAAGAACAAAACTTTGAATTTCCATCACTACCCATAGCCCTAAACCATAAACCATTAACCCTTAACCCTTAAACCCTCTACCCTCTCTCTCTCTCAAGTCTCTCCCTCCTAC
>VDFB02105785.1:507017153-507080997 GCA_007258455.2 Sequoia sempervirens
TTTTAGTACTTTGGCTTGGGCATTGCTATGGAGCAATGTATTGATAGCCAACCCCAAAAAAATGTCAACTCAGGATTTTTGCATTTTTTGGCAAGTTCAAAATTCTACTTTTTTCATGTTACCACTTTTTGGCCCATCATAATCCGCACATACCGGGTCATCCGGTGGGGTGTTATTGCTAAGGTGGATCACTCCTTTCTTGAAGGACATACACTTATGATTAGGTCAAGTGTTCTTTTCTTTAGAAAATTCCTATTGCCTTTTGATAGGTTAATTATGATTTGATTAGATGGGTTATGAAGCACTTATTTCAAACAAATATCTTTATGAAAGAAGTATATTGGCATGAAATTAAATATGATTTGTATTCCAATGTAAAAACTACAAATAATGGAAACAATTCTTTCAACACATAAACTATTATGTAGTAGTCAATTAAAATGAAAAGCTTACTCTATATTAGTTAGGATACACAACTAAGAAAATGATCTAAAGTTACTTATTTATCCTAGAGGAACTAAGTATATAGTATACAAAGAAAACCAACAAACCCACAACTATCCCTATTTTGAAGGAGTTTAGTTTTATCTCCTTCCTGATCTCGCTAATATTGTCTAATTATTTTAAAGAGATGAAGGGTCATAACATAACCTTATTCAACCTAGTAAATAGCTTGGTTAATGAAACTTGACAAAAGAAACAAAACAATTGCTACATTTGGCATTTCATGTTGAATGGACAGTGGTGAAAATAATCTACTTATAGTTTAATAAAACACTATTTTTATAAGAAGGGAAACTTGACATTAGAAAGATAAGTGTTACTTATAGTTTAATACAACACTATTATAGTTTACCGAAGACATATACTATTGTATGCTTGCATAGCTTCTTAGTTAATATATATGGGGAGAAAGATATATATATATATATATATACATATATATATATATATATATATATATATATATATATATATATATATATATATATATATATATATATATAGGGGAAGAGAAAGAGAGATGGAGATAGATGGGAAGATAAAGGAAGAGAGGTGGAAATAGAAAGTTGATGGATAGGGGGGATAGGGAGGGAGAGATGGTGAGAGATAGAGAGGGGTAGATAGAGAGGGGGAGGGGGAGAAAGGGATATAGATAGAAAGAGATAGAGAGAGGAGTGAAAGGGAGATAAAAAGAGAAATAGAGATAGATATATAGAGCAGGAGAGATGGAGGGAGAGATGGAGTGAATGAGAAAGGGGGCAGAGGGAGAGATAGCTCAATAGATAGTTGGAGATATAGAGATATAGAGAGCGATAGGGAGAGATATATCAATCATCATCCCTATATCTCTATCTATTCATCCTTATCTCTTTATCTCTCTAACCCTCTCTATCTCTTTGTATACCTTTCTATTTGCATGCTTTTCATTATCTCCCTCTCTCTATATATTTTCTTCCCTAGATATTTATCTTTGTCTCCTTAATGTGCAATGGGTACATTGAAGAGGTCTTAAAGGAGAATTATCATATCTTTAATCAAATGGCATGCTACCTTGAGCATAACTCCTCAAGGACACATGCCATCCTTGGATTGTTGACATGAAACAACCAATCAAAATTTAGTTTCTCTCTCTCATATTAATATATATTACTATTATAGTAAATATATATTATATTAATTATATTTTGTATTATATTAAAATATACTTATTATTAATTATTAATTATAATAATTTTATACGTATTTAATAATTTTGTTAAAGAATATAATATATAATTATAATAAGTTGAATAATTATATTATTTATTATGTAAAATATAGCTAATATATACTTAACTACATTGTAGAATATTAAAACCTAGCTAAATGGCTTAAAAAAAATTGAACTTAATTAACATTATAAAACCTCATGAAACCAAATTTTGTAGCTCATCAAATTGAGAGAAGTGAAAGTGTCATTACTAGCACCGAGGAAGAGTTTGGAGTAGTGAAAACAAGGTCAATGCCAGCATCGAGGAAGAGTTTGGAGTAGTGAAAAAAAGTTCAATACCAACGCAGAGGAAGAGTTTGAAGTAGTGAAAACAAGGTCAATGCCAACGTTGAGGAAGAGTTTGGAGTTAAAACAAGGTCAATACCAGCGCTGAAGAATAGTTAGGAAGAGTGAAAACAAGGTCAATATTAGTGTCAAGGAAGAGCTTGGAGGAGGAAAAACAAGGTCAATACCAGTGCCGCAGGAAGAGTTTCGAAAGCTAAAACAAGGTCAATACCAATAATTTTAAGAGTTTGAGGAAACAAGGTCAATATCAATGCCGAGGAAGCGTTTGGAGGAGTGAAAACAAGGTCAATACTAGCACCGAGGACGAGGTTGAGGGCACTCAAGGAAAATTGAGGACCAAGGGGCAATGAGTACTGTAAGTTTGGCACCCCCATCTCTTTAACCTTCAATTTTCATGCCTAGTTTCCAAAGATCTTCTTGTACATTGGCACCCCCATTCTCGTGAAATGGTATAAGATAAGACAGAAAAAATAAAATAGCTTAGTCTTTCACATTTTTATCCATCAGCCTCAGGTCTTGGAAAAATTCCCATAATCTACCCACATCTTGGTTGAGGTCTAGGATTTCATCACACATAGCCTTCATCGCATGAGTCTGAAGCAATTGTAGACATAGCCCAAGTATATGCTAGGCTAAGGTAGATCTAATGAATGGAAATAGAGGCATACCATTCTTCTTTGATACCTCTACCACGAACATATGCAAGGTGTTGGTTGTTTTTATAGTAAGTAGGTTGATCTTCTAATCTACCTATGGAATTGCCAATTCCAATAAAGGGCAGCTCTTAGGACCTAAACCAACTGACAAGGATTTGAAAGACCTCCTACACTTTGGGCTCTGCAAGACCCAAGAGGGTGATCCCTTAATGCATTTACAACCTCTGCACCATCATCATAAATGACATTAATAACAACAGATAATCTCATTTAATAGTTCAACATAATAGGATAATACTTAATAGAATTGGTTGTTTATCAATAATATCAACTATTTGGAGCATGAGATAACTACAAAAACATTTCACAGTATAAGTAGTCATTGATTTGCAATTTTTAGCAAGCTCTAGGTAAAGGAAAACAAATACTGAACCATACAAATAAGTACAACTTAGATTAGTGCCATATATCCATTGGAGGAGTCAAATTTATAAGCATCTAAGGGTTTATGTCAGATTTAACACATAACATATAAGATCCTTGATAACATTGCTTTACAATCTCATCAATATGTATTCTAACCCAATACTACTTATAAAATTTTATCATTATATAGAACATATCCACCTACAATCCCATTCAAGCATTTTAATTAAATCCTTGAATTAAACCTAAAATAAGAATCATACACACCACAACAGTGAGATGAACGAAACAACCCTTGATCATTTTATTCAAAATTCAGATAAGCTTGTACAATATAGAGACATAAGTTTGAATTAATCATATCAATTCAAATGCCAGTACTGTCATAAAACATCAAATCCCCATGAATGCAAAACCTACTATAGAATGACTCAAAACCTAAATTGCATTTTCCCTAAAACCATCAGACTTTACAATTTTCTCTGCAACTTCATCTAGACTTGACCAAAAATATCTAACTTGCTAACCCGTACTTCTGGCCTTGAAATATTTCTTATAGAAAAAGGAGGAGCAAACAAGCATCGAGCTAGAAAGAACACGTGTCACTCGCTAATTGGACCACCTTGTGATATTCCAAAAATTTGTTACAACAATAATCTCCCCAGAGAGTCTTCTTGTTCATCGTGCCCGCTAAGAATGGTTGATGCAGCAACAAAAAAATTCAAGAATTCAGCACCTAGACTGTCACCAAAAAACAAAACTAGAATCTGTTGTAACTGCAACTGTGTGAACCCTTTTCCTAGTACCTACAAAACAAAATGAATAAACAAGTTAAACAAGGAAATACAAACTAAAACAAGGATTCCCCATGAAATCCATTTGAAAACTCAAAATAGGAAAGAAATTGAAGAACACAATACAAAAGATAAAACTAGATTTAATCCTAATTAGAGAAGCAAACAATTGATCCCATGGGGGGATTGGTGTCAATTTGATGTGAAAATTGGCCCTTTCCCAATTCCTATGATGAAATCTTGATATGTTGAAGATGATCTTGATCCACTTTTGATGAAAAGATGGGAACTCCAAGCCAAATCTGCAAAAACCCTAGCTAAGAATTCAACTGATGGATGAAAATGGCTAAGTATTTTAGCATGGTAACTTTGAAATGTTTGTGGATGATAAAATGAGGAGAGGAGCTCTTCATTTATAGGATTTCAAGATGGATGAATGTCCAAATTTGAGCAATGTGGGACTAACATTCATCCAATGATATGGTTCCAATTGTCAAGCTATGAATGGATGATGGTTGTGCAAGATTTGGGGTTTGTGCCAATAAATGCCAATATTTGAAATTCAAATTTGTTGAAATGACATGTAGGAGGGAAGGGAAAATGAAATAAATTCCACTTGGCTCAAGGCAAAGGACATGTAAGATGAATTTATTGCCTAGTTGGGTGTACATGTTGACTTCATCTAATTAGGATTAAATCTAGCAGGACAGCCCTAAAGGGTCAAAAAAACCCTAATTTTTAGGCTTAACAGGCATCCGAGGGGTCACTTTCAAGTCATTTACACACACCTCCGCTAGCAAACTTTGAGATTTGAGCTCTGACCCTCTGGCGATATGGCACAACGATAGCTTCCTCTACACATTTCAGACGGAGTTCGGACCTACCAATGGCCACCTAGCATCGATGCCCCGGTATGTGACCCTTACCTAAGCTTAATTTTTTCATTTAATGCATTTATTACATGTTTAAAAAAGAGCTCACCTCCAACAACGCTATTATAGTGCCGCTTGGTGTTCAAAGTGCACCGCTAATTGCCTTTTGCACCGCAATGGCGTAGTTTGGAGTTTAGAAACTCTATCGCTGGACTCAGGCTCAGCGGGCCAGTTTGGGTAAAGTGCACCGCGGTGGTGCCCTTTTCATGAAAATTGTGATGTTGGGGACTAAAGTGCATCGTGGTGGTGATTTTTGGCTTAATTTAGGGTCCAGCGTCAGAGTTTGAGGAAATGCAAACTGCGATGCCATCACAAATTGTGCCGTTGGGAACAAGTTTGGAGCGTTAGGTCAGGATTTTTTCAAAAGTTTTAACTCTGTGACTTTCCCTGATGCAAGACGGGCCTAGGGAGCTTTATTCTTGGGAGCAGCGGTCTTAGGACCTAGCGAGCATTTTATGAGACTTGAGCAACAGAGACCAGGACCAACTGGGAGTTACTAGCTTATGGCACATTGCATATGCAGCGCTCGTATGCACACACCTCAGGATGTTATCAGCGTTGGCCGAGAGGTGGCACAGCGAGACGTCATCTTTTCATCTCCCTACTGGTGAGGTGACCGTCACTTTGGAGGATGTTTGGCGCATTCTTCGATTTCCCATTCATGGCCGATGGGTGATGTATGACATGGAGGAGGGACGCGAGTGCTTTATCTGAGTCCTCGCCACTTGAGACATTATCTACTATGAGGGGCAGATCGAGCTGAAGTAGTACAAATTTATAGCACCTCCCTTTCGTTGGGTGATTGCAGTGATCATTTCGGGTTTGGTTTCCCCAAACAAACGACGGCGGTATTTCAATCTGGGTTGGGGATACTATTGGGAGAGGATGGTCCGCGACAGGCTAGTTCAGTTTGCATGGGGGCCTATCCTTCTGGCTTCACTTTACAAGGATCTCCATGAGTATGTATATGTGGATGGCAGAGCACTAGGATCTAGAGTGATACTCCTTCATATTTAGGCATGGGAGCACATTTATGTGCTACGTCCATAGGTCGTTTTGGTTCTGATGGGGGTAGAGGATGCCCTCATGACACTATATAGAGGCAGTGTGTCCTTCACACACACTGGCAAGCATGGGATCCCCTACTGGAGGCGAGTCCTAGATAAGATGCTTGTGTTTACTTGGCATCCATACCTTGGTCAGCCCGGATGGACCGACGATATTGCTCAGCTCTTCTACTCCCGCCAGGATCGATACATGCAAGGGCGGGAGCACATGATGATTGAGAGATATCTATCTAGGTGTGTACAGTGTCAGTTTGGAGAGCTATAGGATCAGCTTGATGACAGCTATGTGGCCATCTTTGCATGTAGCATGACACAGGTGTCATGGGGGCCTGATATTCCTACCGTAGAGGCAGTTGATAGCTTTCGACCATTGGTAGCCTGACCGTGGGCTTACGATTAGGGCTTGGCAGATCCAGGGACCACATAGGCCTACAGAGATTGGTTTACACCTCCTCTTCAGTTGACTATTCTAGGTGAGGATCCAGAGGTACACAGAGTCAGAGGCAGGGGGAGAGGATGAGGACAAGGACCCAGGGTTGCAATTCAATAGGATCCACTAGCTATGCCCTTAGTCCCACCATGTCACAGGGACGTCCATATGTAGGATCAATAGCAAGATCCGCCAGTCCCACCACTACGAGCCGAGGGTGAGGACCAGCGTCATGCGTAGCCACGGGTACAGCCAGCAGGGTAGGCAGATGCACGGGATGCCTTGATTTTATAGTTACAGGCACAGGTTCAGGCAGTGATGACCAAGAGGGACCAGGTACAGGCTGAGAGGGAGAAGCTTAGAGCAGAGAGGGATCAGGCTATGTAGCAGAGACAGGCCGTAGAGCTACAGGTAGCCATAGAGCTAGGTCATAGGCAACAGATTGAGAGCATGATAGCCTCCTCGTCTTAGGGTACACTGTCGGTTCGATCTTATAGGGATGTTATCCGAGAGATATAGTACTACCGCCAGGCCTACCATGACACCATACCTAGAGCATATTGGGTCCCCGAGTACTCAGAGCGGGCTAGTTAGAGACCATCAAAGGGTCATTGTGACAGGGGCGAGGGTAGTATCCATGGAGATCGGGCCTGATCGAGATATTATGATGTATTTTTTGTGCCTTATGGGCTCTTTTTTAATAGCTTGATGGGAATTTTGTACTGATTTACATATATGTGTACAGTGATCTAATTTATTCTTTGTACTATGACAGTGATATGATTGATGATATATATGAGCCAATGATGATTTTGATGTGCTGCAATGTGTTCTTTTATTTATGCATGGATGGTTTATTTCTATATGCTTTGCAATGATGTTTTATGGATGCATTTATTTCTAATGATGTTTATGCAATGATTATGACTAACAGATCTATATTATGCTGACCTACGATATGATGTGCAATGATGTTAACTATAGGATGGTTTATTTTACGTCGATGCAATATGTTATATATGATATGATCTATGGTATATGTGATGATGTGTGGAAAATGCTTATATATGAGATGATTTATGGATGAATGTGATATGATGCGATGGTTGTGATATGATGCTAATGAAATAGTGTTATGATGATGCTTAGAATAAAAAATGTTATTATCCTAAATGATGATGTATTTGATGCGATGATATGTTGATGCAAAGTGATATGCTGATGCGTAATGTGATGAGATGATGCCATTTATGTTATGTAAGTATGTATGCATAATGAATTAAATGCTTATATACCTATCACTTATGATTATGCAAAAATGATTATGGAATGCTTTTGTAGATGCTATGTGATGATTTAGATGGTAATATGAAATGATTATGAAATGCAAAATGAATGTTATGCGATGCAATGCAATGGGTGATATGCAATGTCATGAATGCACCTATTTATGGAAACTATTTATGATAACCTGTTTATATGATGATAAGAATGTGATGTTCCCTATATGATATACTTATGCAATGTGTATGATTTATATACGATATGCTTATGCAATGTGCTAATGATTTGTGGATGCAAGATTGATGACGATGATGGTGATAACGATCGACTGTCATAGTACCTTGTTAGCACGATTAGAAAGGAGAGAAGAAGTCATTTCAACAAGACATAAGATGACACAAATGAAAATGATGATGATGATGATGATCACTTGCCAAGGAATTGGGATTTTCAAAGGACCAAATTTTCTTATGTTTGATAACACACGTGGTACGATGCATCAAGGTATAGCAAACTAGGATGGTGTGGTACTTAGTGTGATGGACTTTGACTTGACAATCAGATAGGAGTATTCTTGTTCACACCTGACATACGGAAACCTTGCTAGGATGTATTTCAGAAGTTTCAGACACCTCAGACCAAAACATAGAAAGGTAAACCTATCCCTGTAGTAGTCAACAATTTTCCCTTGACCTCTTCCATACATACCTAACAAAGCAAGTATTCGCCGAGGTTATATTGCAAGAACATCCAACAAGAACTGCAGACAAAAGATAATGATCATTGCCCCATTCCTATTTCTCTAAATCCTCTATTTTGGGATATCATCGAGACATCCTTGGAATGAGCATAAAATAAGATAAGTCAAAAGATAAAGACCAAGTAAAAAAACAAACTGATGCTCTTCAATACCGCTAACGGAAAGAGAATGTGTTTTCTAAGATGATGAACGAAACTTATTCCCAAAAGATAATGCCCATTGTAGGAAGGATTCATCCTAGGACATGTTAGTGGATGGTGGCATGTCATTTCATTTATAAAGGATGATTGATATGGGACCAATTCAGATGATGTGCTATCGATACGAAGAGATAACCAACTTGCTTATGCACTAACTTAGACTTAAGACTTCACATTTTGAGTTCTGCTTTTAAACTGCTAGGCTTGTTTCCAACTGTTTCACCAAAGGTTGATGATGACAATCAAGTTATTATGGATGGTGATTATTGCGGGTGCAAGCGAGATGAGGCGAATGGATTTTTTCAAATATTTGGATGTTTTTGATGTTTTGCAATGTTCTAAGGCTGTTTTTGGTGTTTTTGGATTTTATAAATGTTTTGATTTTTTACTTTTGAATGTTTTGGTGTTTTCTGATATTTTGACCAAGAGACTAACCTAAAGACCTATCCTATAGGTCTTGAGGGCTGATCGACAGATTAGCCTTACCTACGTTATACACGCAAAGACCACATAGTTCGACTGACGACTCGACCGATTTACACATGGTGATATACATGATGAAATGTTAGTTTATAATGGCAGACTCCTATAGGACTGACCTAAATGTCTCGGGGGATGATCAAAGATCAACCTTTCCTACGTTCAAGCTTAGAGATGATGTAGTTCAACAAGACAACTCTTTTTTTACTTTTTGATATGTTTTGATGTTTTTTGGATTTTTTGATTTTCTGATGTTTTTGGATTTTATGATTTCAGGACTTTAACATCATACATGAATCTGATCTGATGAGAATGTGCCCCCAACGCGATGCGGTAGACTACTCTGATGAATGCAGGACAAACTAACCTTAAGAATTGGGCCAAGTAGTACTAGGAGGAATCATGATACGAACACAAGACCAAGCTATGGTGCGGATGCGAGTGGATGAGTGATGGATGGAGACTTGAAAGCGATGGATGATAGAAGTGAAATGGATGGATGATTTCAAACAAGCCACAAAGATCCTAGTGGATGGAAAGTGCTTATTTACACAAGGTGCCAGTTTGCCAGGTTTTCACCGAGGTACTTGCCCAAAGTGCCACCGAAGTGGTTTTCACTAGAGGACGATTTTTTTGATCCTTTTTCTAATTTTTTTTTGGATTTTTTTGATTTTTTATTTTATTTTTTTCTTGTCACCAAGACGCTGTTTGCCGGTTTTCATTGAAGTAACCATTTTTTAGGAATTTTTCTAATTTTTTGGATTTTTTGGTTTTATACCTTGAAAGAATTAGGCATAATTTTTTTTGAGATGGGAGCTATTCATGGGCTCCTACAGAGGTTCCCCTTCGGGTGTTGATAGCTGATATGCCCTGACTTATAACTTGCTATGATGATGAAAGGTCCTAACCAATTAGGTTCGAACTTGCCTTTGTTGCTGGGGTTTGGGACATTCTTCTGATTTTCTTTTAAGACCAATTTTCTGATTTGGAAAGTCCTGCTTCTGATTTTCTTTTTGTAGCTTTGTTTGAGTCTATTTTGATAGACTTGTAGATGA
Organism: Sequoia sempervirens; assembly: GCA_007258455.2. Classification (NCBI taxonomy): domain Eukaryota; kingdom Viridiplantae; phylum Streptophyta; class Pinopsida; order Cupressales; family Cupressaceae; genus Sequoia; species Sequoia sempervirens. The sequence goes on from VDFB02105785.1 coordinate 507,027,297, forward strand.
TTTAGAGCATCCATGCATTTCTCATCCAGTAACTCCAACTCATTTAGTCTTGATACCCGATAGTCCTCATCCGTGGTGAGGTTTTATAATGATATTTTGAGGGATCGGAGCTCGATCTCAATGGGGAGTACAGCTTCGGATCCATAGACCAAGGAGAATGGGGTGGCACCGGTGGGTGTGTGAATGTCAGTTCGATAAGCCCATAGGGTAGGATTAAGCTGCAAGTGTCAGTCATGACCTGTGTCATTGACTATTTTCTTAAGGATTTTGAGGATGGTTTTGTTCGTGGCTTCTGCTTGGCCATTTCCTTGGGGATAGTACGGGGTGGAGAAGCAATGCTAGATTTTGAATTTCTCACACAAATCGCGAACCTCCTGGTTCTTGAAGGGTGTCCCATTATCTGAGATAATGGCTTGTGGGACACCATAATGACAAATGAGATAGTTTAGGATGAATTTTGAGATCTGCTTCCCAGTGATATACGTCATGGGTATGGCCTCCACCCACTTTATGAAGTACTCAATTGTAGTGATGATGAATTTATGGCCATTGGATGAGGTGGGTGTGATTTTTCCAATGAGATCAAGTCCCCACTATGAAAAGGGCCATGGTGTGATAATCGGGTGAAGCTCTTGAGCTGGAGCATGGATGAGGTCCCCATGCTATTGACATTGTAAACACCTTTTAGCATGATCATGTTCTTCTCTTTCCATTGTGGGCCAGTAATGCCCCATCCTTAGCAGTTTCTTGGTGATGGTCATTCCATTCGAGTGTGAACCACAAATACTGTTATGAACCTTGGTTAGAGCGGTTAATGCCTCAACATTTAGACAGCATAGCAAGGTACCTTCTATGCTTCTACGGTATAAGGTATCACCTAGGATGAAAAATCCGGATTCCTTTTTGATAAAAGTTTGTTTTAGGTGTGATGGTAGGTCAGCGGGTATGACTCCTATGCGAAGATATGTGTAGATGTCATGGTACCAAGGATCACCTAGACCAATGATTTCACACATGAATTCCAATTCTGCTACCTTGAATGTGGGAACGAGAAGCTACTCGATCAGAAATTCATATTTTGGCACGTTGTGAGGGATGTCTAATAGGGACCCAATTGTAGCCATGGCATTTGCTGCTCTGTTGTTGGTTCTAGGAATCTGCTCAAATGTTATGTCCATGAAGGATTCCTTTAGAGTCTCCACCAATTTCTTGTATGGAGTGATCTTATCATCCTTAGTCTGATATTCATTAATGACCTGATTTATGATCAACTGAGAGTCTCCATACACCTTGAGAGCTATGATGTTCCATTACACTGCTATCCTGAGGCCGATAGTCAAAGCCTCATATTCTGCTATGTTGTTAGTGCATGGAAATTCCAGTTTGTATGACTTTGGTATGCAATCCCCTTGTGGGGTGATGAAGAAGACACCAGCTCTTGATCCACGTTGTGTGTATGAACCATCGAAGTATAGTTTCCAGTGGTCCACTACGTTGAGGTTAAAAATAGATTCATCTAGAAACTCTGAGACAAGGGGATTCTTAGAATATATAGGTGCTTATGTTAGTTGATTTGCAATAACTTGACCCTTAATGGCTTTCCACTCTACATACTCAATGTCATACTCTGATAATATCATTACCCATTTTTCCATTCTTCCTATGAGCATTGCTTTTGATAGGAGATACTTGAGAGGATCAATTTTGGCAATGAGCTTTATCTTGTGTGCCAACATGTAATGTCTAAATTTTTGGGATGTAAACACTACTATGAGGCAAGCTTTCTCGATGAATAAGTAATTTAGCTCGTGACCGACCATTGTTCTGCTGATATAGTAGATGGCCCTCTCTATTCCATTTTCATCATGCTGAGCTAGGAGAGCTCCAAGGGCTACTGTTGTTGCTGATACATATAAGATTAATGGCTTTCGTGGGATAGGTGGCATTAAAACTGGTGGTGTCAGTAGATATTCCTTGATCTTGTTGAATGCCTCTTCACATTTTGTATCCCATTTATACGCTACCCCCTTATGGAGTAAATGAGAATATGGGTTTTGCTTATCTTCCAATTGTGCTATGAACCATCAGATGGATTAAAGTCAGCCTTGGAGGCCTCTCAGTTGTTTTAATGTCTTTGGTGCTTCCATCTCAAGGATTTCCTTCACCTTCATCGAATCCACCTCGAGACCCCTCATTGATACTATGTATCCTAGCAATTTACCTGATTGTATGTCGAAGACGCACTTCTTGGGATTTAGTCTGACTTTGTATTCCTCTAATTTGTCAAAGATAGCACTTAGGGTTGCTATATGATCTTTTCTCTTTCTTGACTTAGCTAGGATGTTGTCAACATAGTCTTCGGCTGTTTTATGGATCATATCGTGGAATATCAATGTCATGGCCCTTTGATGTGTTGCTCCTGTGTTCTTTAGGCCAAATGGCATCATGTTCTAGCAGTAAGTTCCCATGGACAAGTGAAGGTTGTCTTATGTTGATCCTCTTTTGCTATCATGATTTGATTGTATCCTGAAAATCCATCCATTAGTGATAGCATCTCATGTCATGTTGTCATGTCTACTATCATGTCGATGTTAGGAAGTGGGAAATCATCTTTCAGACATGCTTTGTTCAAATCTCTGAAGTCTGTACAGATTCTAATGGCTCCTTCAGGTTTTGAAATAGGTACCAAATTTGATACCCATTCTGGATAATCAATTGGTCAGATAAATCCTGCATCTAATAGCTTTTTGAGCTCCATTTTGACTAACAAAGCGATTTGAGGATGCATTTTTCAAAGCTTTTGTTTGACTAGTTTTGCTTCTAGATACACTGCTAAATGATGGATCACTGTCTCTGGATCTAGTCCTAGCATGTCAGGGTAACTCCATGTGAAGTTTATTTTCCTTTCCTTTAGGAATGCTGCTAGGAGTTCTTGCTCTTCTGATAATAGTGATTCCACATAGAATGTGATATGCGGGGCCTCCTTTGTTCCTAGGTTGACAGGATTGCACTTTTTGGCCAAGACTAATGACTTCTCTTGATGAATAGCTCTTAGAGGAAGATTGAATCCTTCATTCTCGAGTGCCTCAAAGAGGTTTTCACCATTGGATACGTCCTTTATTTTTACAATTTTCTTGTTAGAGAGTGCCACAGTGTGGTTTTCACTCAAGGACTTGGATATGATTCTTAGTTTCTCACTTTTGTGACTAAAGGATTCAATCGTTTCCCCATAATAGGTGTGTGTGTGTCCAACTCCATTATAAACCCTACCTTGTGATCTCCATCTGGAATGTTATCCCTCAACCCCATGAATTCTAAGAGTGCCTCATCATTTTTGAATGTATCAAGAACTGGTGGTCCTCGTTGGTCATATTCAATCAGTTGTGGGTAGACTAAATGGATCTCATGATTTGGATGGTCTGGTTCAAAGGAGATGGTGCTAATCATACACAGGGTGGTATCTTTGAATAACCTAGGTAAATTGGTCAAGGTATCTTCGTCATCGCTGCTAATATAGGGCTCAGTTATAAAATTATGTGTTTCTCTACCTATGACTATTGGTGAGTTTACTTGTACTAGTACTGGCTAAGGAGAATCATTAACTGTTCTAACCAGAGGACCTCGGCCACGTATGGTTATTCTCAGAGAGGTACATCCAAGAACAATATTTGTTATGGGTCGCGTCTCTAGCATGATAGGTATTATGAGTGCATTTTCATTTTGTCCCAGGCGTTGATTTCTATCGTAGCCCATTGCAAGCATCATGTGTAGGACCTTGCTTCTTTCGTCCATTGGTAAATTAGTTGTTGGTCTTTCACCTTGATACAACATGTGAGATGGATTTGCTTCAATGACCTCATGGCCAAGGTCTCCCCATCTTCTGAATTCAGGATAGTTTTGAGGATAGGTTTTTGATGTAGAAGCTTGATTTTCTTGTGGACGTCCGCGTGATCTAGGAGATTGTGGTAACTCTCCTATCACAAAATCATTGTTAGGGAGTTTGTAGCTTCCACAACCATCCTCCTGGATGATGAGCTTGATGTCGGATATGGTGGGGATGGCGGGGGTGGCGGGTGTCTCTGTCGCAGAAGTGGATGTGAGAGTGGTGGGGTTGATGTATGGTGTGGATGGGCCCTCATCATTCTTTGGCACTTGGGGGATTTTGTAATACTTGGCCTCAATATTTTTGCAATATGAAAACAGTTCGGGATCCTTGTGGATGGTGACCTCTTGTCCATTATGTGTAAATTTCACACATTGGTGGAAGGTTGATGTTGTATCTTTCATTGCATGGATCCATGGGCATCCCGGGAGGATATTATATGGTAATTTGAGGTCCAAGACTTGACAAGTGATTTTCATGAGCGTTGGCCCTACTTGGATAGGGAGTTTAATCATGCCCTGAGACACTCTTTCTTGGTCATCATATGCTCTTATCATGATGCCCTTTCCTCTGTCAATGGAATATTCTGATATTTTCAACTGCTTGATGAGGCTAAGAGAATAGATGTTCAAACCTGCACCTCCATCCACCAAGACCCTTTTGATTTTTCTCTTGTTTACAATGGCTTCCAAGTGAAGTGCATGGTTGTGAGATGGTTAGGCAGGGAAATCTTGGTCAGAGAATGTAAGGAGATTGGGCGTTATGATATTTCTGACCATAGCTTGGAATTGCTCTGCATCGAGATCTACGGGGATAGTGGATGAGACTAATGCTTGCTCAAGGATCTTCTTTTGCGCTGATGAGATTTTTAACAACTCCATGATGGAGATGTGTGATGGCATTCTCCTGAGTTGTTCTACAACATTGTAGCTATGTGGAACGGATCTAGATGAAGGGACTCTATTTGGTTGGGATGATCTTGCAATGGTGACTTTGTCGCCTCTTGTGGTGACTCCACAATCTTCGATGTGGGCGCCCTCGATGGTGATGACCATGCAGTCTTCATTGAAGGAGGTAACGACTATTTCATACACATGATTTACACTACCCTTCCCTTTATCATTTTTATTCCCTTTGTTTCCATGATTCGACATCGGATTCATGTAGATTTTAAGATCCTGATTTCTGGTAGGTTGCTCCACGTTTATGATTTTCTTATCGATGAGATCTTGGATGATGTTTTTGATTCTCATGCAATTATTTTTGGTATGACCTTTGATATTATGAAATTCACAAAGTTGATTTTCGTTATACCAAGGGGGTTTGACATCGGGTTCTTGGTAGTTTTTGAATGTAGGCGGCTTGATAAGTTTTTCGTCAATCAACTTTTTCATTATGTCCTCCAGTGGTTCCTCCAAAATAGCCTACTTTCATTTGGGATAACTTTTGTGTTGGGGTGGTCCTCTTTGATCATTGAGGTTATTGATGGTTGGATTGTTGTTGGGTTGGTATGTTGTGTGTTGAGTGTTTTGGCGTTGGTTTTGGATTTGTGGTATGGGTGTGTGTTGATGAGGACCACTAATGACCACCTTGGCATCGACGACACCATCATTAGTAACATTCTTGTTTCTTTCCCATGTACAAGGTTTATCATTGTAATTAGATGATGGGCGATTGTTTTGTTGTTCGTGATATGATGTTGATTTTGTGGGTTGAGTCATAAGGGCTCTTTTGATGCTGAGCGCTTTGGAAATCAATTGCTCATATGTAGTGATACCCTGAACCTTGAGATGAAATTCCAAGTAGCTTTCAAGGTTGGCTATGATGGTGCAGACTTGTTCTTCTGGCATGGTCCACTTGCTCCGATTGGCCTTAGATCACCATTGTTGAAGGAATGAAGAAAAAGATTCATTATTTCCTTGTTTTAGAGCGTATAGTTCTTCGAGACTAACATCCATTGCAATGTTACATGCATAGTTCCTAATGAATGCGTCTCTAATTTCTTGGAATGTTCTAATGCCTGAAGGTAAGCAAGAGAACCATTCTATAGCGAGGCCTGCCAAGCTCCTAGGGAATAGTCGCATTAGATAAGTATCATCATATGCAACTTCCATGCAATGAACCTGGAATTCCCTGATGTGATCTTCAAGGTTTCCCATCCCTCGATATTTATCAAATTTGGGGATTTCAAATCCCTTAGGGAACAGTTTCATGTCTAAGCTCCTATCAAATGGATAGGGAAACAAGTTGCTTGGTGTTTTGGTTGTTCGCCCTGATTGAAGGTTAAGCACTTGTTGCGAGAGCAACCTGAGTTGTGTCGTCACATCACTTTGCGGATCAGGGGTGGGATGAAGGTGTTTTGGGTTGTTTGAATCATGGGTTGGATGGATGGGTTGGTCAGTGCATTGTTTGATGGTATCTGCATGTTCTAGCGAGTGAAGTAGGCTTCTACTTGCTTTTGTATGAATGATGCTTGTTGTTGGTCTTGTTGTTGTTGCGCTTGTGCTTGTTGTTGTGCTTGTTGTTGTTCCAAAAACTCTTTTTGTTGTGCTTGTTGTTGTTCCCACAATGCTTGTTGTTGGGCTGCCAATTTTGTTGCTTCTTGCTTCTCTTGGTATTGCTTTATTGCTTGTTGATATGCTTGAACTTGCACTGCTTGTGCAAGAAGTTGTGCTTGTGCTTGTGCTTGTTGTGCTTGATATTGAGCTTGAGCTTGAGCTTGCGCTTGTACTTCTTGTGCTTGTGCGGCTTGTTGTTGCAATAAAAGTTGTGCTTGAGCATCCCTTTGTGATTGTAATGCTTGTGTGGCTTGGGCAGCTTGTTTTTGTTGTTGTTGTTGTTGTTGTTGTTGCAATAATGCTTGGGCTTGTTGCGTTTGTTGTGCTTGTAATGCAGCTTGTGTAGCTTTGGCAGCTTGTGCGGCTTGAGTGGCTTGAGTGGCTTGTTCTATAGCTTTTTGTTTATGAACTTGTTGGTATCCTCTTTGAAAAGCAGCTTGCCATGCTACATTGTATTGGCTTGATGTGGTGAAAGTTGGTGGTGGTGGGGGTGGTGGTGGATTTGGAATGGTGATAGGTGATGATGTTGTGTTGATGTTTTGGGTGTTGGATACTAGTATTGATGTGATTGGTCCTTAAGAGACCATGCTTTGTGATGTTAAGGGTGTGTTTGATGATGTTTCCATTACTTGTGTATTTATCGTTTGTTGTTGTGATATCAACAACAAATTTTGAGTGTTTCGTGCAATGCTTTGATTGATGGTCGGGATATAGGTTTGATTGATACTTGGTATGGGAGGAAGCCCTAAACCAAGGAATGATGCAGATGATAATGGAAATGGCAGAAGAGGTGGAAATGTAAGGGGTGTGAGTTGTTGTGAAGATGTCGTGGTGTCAAATAGGCCCCCTGGTCTGAACATATCTCCCTCTTCTTGTGAATTTGTGAGAAGAGATGTTTGAGGTGTTGCGTGAAAAAATGATGATGATGGATCATGATGGAATGTGAGAGGAACATTTTTTTTGCAATGGGTTTTGGGGTATGGTTTGTTCCAAGGTGATGTTTACGTCCATGTTTTGATTATTAATAAGGGGCTGTGATTGAAGAGCATTGAGGAATGTGTTTCCCTTGTTGACATTTGGTTGAGTTGGAGCAAATGATGTCGTGATTTGTGGAATTTTTTGCGTGATGTTTTGAGATGGGGGTTTAGACGAGATGGGGATGGTGGATGAGATAGGTGGAAAGGATGTCTCCACTATAGTACTTACATCAAAATCCAAAGGCAACCTGGCCCCTTGTTTTGCTAGTTCAAGCATGTATAACGAAGGGTTGAGTCTCATTATGATATTGATGATTTTATGATTCTCTGGATTTTGAAGCATTTCTGCCATTTCTTCGTGAGACATTCCAAAAGTAAGGTCCTCTCCTTGGTTTTCTTCTTGCGGATTTTGTGATGATGAGAGGGTCAATGGATTGCTTGATTCTGTTGGATTCATTTCTACATTTGTTTGGCTAAGATCGCTTAAAGCATGTGTTTCTTTGTTGGCTTCCATATTGTTCTTGTATTGAGATCTCGTTTGAACCATAAAACAAGGATCAATCTTTGAGAATATGGGAGATGAATCTCTTGATTCTTTGGATCGATCGTTATTTTATGTCCCAAGGTATAAAGTTTTAGGATGCCTTGAGGATCAAAGGTGATGATATGATGATGATGTTAGGGACAGATAATATGGATGTTGTGGCTTTTGATAAATCTTGAATGAGATACTAGGCTTTTAGGACTTGTGGATTTTGATTCTTGATTTTGGATTTTTGAGATTTTGAGATTTTGTCCTTGATTTTGATTTATTTTTTTATTTGGATTTTTGAACAAAAAGACCCTAAGATATTGGATGATGATCTAAGGGATAGCTTTGTTCAAAGGATGATAATTTGAATGTGTGAGGAGAAGGATGCATCTACCCACACCTATTCAAACAAGATGGTTGTTTCACTAAGTACATGAAGAAGGATTCATCTACATATACTAAGCTAGAAAAGATGATTTTGATAACTTTGACTAAGTATTTGCAAAAGGATGCATCTACACATACCTAGCCAAAGGTGTTTTTGCTAATGTTTTCAAGGATTTTGTCTCAATGATATTGATGATTTTGATTTTGCCACAAAGCCTAGTATTAAGTATGATTTCAAGATTTTCCAAAAGGTGATAATGAGATGGATTTTGTTTTGATGTTTTGGAGGATGGATGAAAAAGAGATTTTGATGTGTTTTGATCCTAAGATGAACCTAAAAAGATACACTTTGTTTGCCTAGACCTAGGTATTGAAGAGCATGCAAATGCTTCCTAATGACCTTTGTAACCAAGACATGATTTCATTTGAACATTCATTTTTGAAATTTCCAACCAATGATTTTTTGCTTTGGGGTTGTAAGTCTTCAACACATATGAAGGTTCATTTTGCTTAGCTTTGCTTATTGTCTTTATTTTACCAAAAACACTTTCTTCAATTAGGTTTTCAAACTAAGATGTCCAATGTCTTAATTTCCTCAAACCCCACAAGATATGTTATGTGGAAATTTAATGAACTTAAGGTAAAGGGTTTTCCTATTGTTTGCTTAAGGAGACAAATTGAGATATAATCCAATGCTTAGAAACCTCTAAGGATGTGAATCACAAGGGAAAGCAATAACATATGGATTGAGTCAATTGTATTTGTCTTCAAAAGGGTTTGAAATTTGGATGATGTTAAGTGTTTGTTTTCATGATGTTTTAGATCAAGTAATGCATTTTGTAACCCAAGAAAAAGTACAACCCTATGGATGTGTAAGAAAATATTTATTTGATTCCCACTTGGAAAAGTCCAGCTATGCTTATCTCTAGCGAATGGTTAGATGTTTGACCCGAATGGCTCCCCTCCATGGCTCATTAACATCAATCGGGGCAGCCAATCATCAACACCCATGAAACTCCCATGGCATACTTTCCATCTCTACTAGAAGACCATAAAAGTGTGGGGCGGCTTCAAAACGACTATTCTTGCACCAACAAATAGATAAAAGGATTTTGGAAAATTCTAGCACATGGGTTTTAGTAAGGACTTTCCGTTCGTAGGAGTTGACCCAATGTGGCAAGAGTCCCCTTTCGGATCCATCTTGTCAGAGTCATCCACATTATACTGGCGTTTCTTCCAATATCCACATTTATATCCCAGCTGGAAATACCCTCGGGTTCAAAGTGTTACCGGTTGAGTCATTCCCTTGGGTGAGTACTTTTTCCCCAAGGCAGGCCCTCTAGGATAAATAAAAGCAAATGAAGAACAATACTCGTAATTTGATCAATCTCTGTATGCCACAAAGAGAGAGAATATACGCAACAAAGCCCCCACTCACACTCACACAAGATTTTGTTCAATTTTAAGCCCAAATCAAAGTGTGGACATGATTGCTTTTTCTTAACCTAAAGTCATGGAAAAGGCATTTTGATTCTCAAGATCGCTATAAAGTGTGAGAGAAGCGCATACATCCTTTTCCAATGCCTTTAGTCTAAGTAAGCCCTCAGGAAAAACACTACACTTGTTCTTTTTAGATCCTCAAAGCAATATGTGAGTTCATTTTAGAGCACCAAAAAGACAAGTGATAAATATTTGTTCAATTTGTTAATACCATAAACAAAATCTAGTAAGTTGTTGATCCTATTGTTCATTTTAACCTTTGCAAGAAATGGAATTGAAAGGTTCCTTTTAAGCCCAAATGAAAACTAGTGTTCTAAGAAAGAGGAGATAACAAATTCTTAGAGAAGTGTTAAACAAACACTTAAGTGTTCAAAAACACTTTGATTGGACAACATATCATCACCATGCTCCTCCTTCCTTTTTTTTTGATTTCCAACCTACAAAGAAGAAAAAAATAGTTAGATTCTGGAAAAAATAGAAGCTAAAAAAGCAGAAAACAGAATATAGATTAATCATAAATTAAAAACACGTGCTAAAAAATTAAATTTTCCCTTTTATTGTCTCCCAGCGTCACAACTAGTGAAGGCGTCGCAATTTGTTCTCCCAGCATCGCTCTCACAGCGTCGCTTACTAGTCAGCGGCGCTTTGTGTCGGGATAGAGAGCACGATTGCATCGCAATTTCTCCTAGCGTCATAGTTTTTGTCAGTGTCAGAGTTTAAGATTTTTTTGAAAACTTCTACAAATCAGTGAGTCCAGCGACGGAGTTTCAAATTCAAAATTCTTGGCAGGATGAGTCCAGCAGTGTAGTTTATGTTCACGCGGTGCTATATAGCGACGCTAACAAGCCCGTGGTGCTAAAACAGCGACGCTGATGAGCTCGTGGTGCCAAAAATAGCAACGCTGACGAGCCCACATTGGAATTTCCTGTGTGTTAAGAAAATGTGGAATTTTCAAGAAAATGTTAGAAATAATGATGTCAAGCCCTCCTTCTAGCACCAAATGTGCGAACCCTTTTCCTAGTACCTACAAAACAACATGAATAAACGAGTTAAACAAGGAAATGCAAGCTAAAACAAGGATTCCCCATGAAATCTATTTGCAAACTCAAAATAGGAAAGAAATTGATGAAGAACACAATACAAAAGATAAAACTAGATTTAATCCTAATTAGAGAAGCAAACACTTGATCCCATGGGGGAATTGGTGCCAATTTAATGTAAAAATTGGCTCTTTCCCAATTCCTATGATGAAATCTTGATATGTTGAAGATGATCTTGATCCACTTTTGATGAAAAGATGGGAACTCCAAGCCAAATCTGCAAAAAGCCTAGCTAAGAATTCAAATGATGGATGAAAATGGCTAAGTATTTTAGCATGGTAACTTTGCAATGTTTGTGGATTATAAAATGAGAAGAGGAGCTCTTCATATATAATATTTCAAGATGGATGAGTGTCCAAATTTGAGCAATGTGGGACTAACATTCATCCAATGATATGGTGCCACTTGTCAAGCTATGAATGTATGATGGTTGTGCAAGATTTGGGGTTTGTGCCAATAAATGCCAATATTTGAAATTCAAATTTGTTGAAATGACATGTAAGAGGGAAGGGAAAATGCAATAAATTCCACTTGGCTCAAGGCAAAGGACATGTAAGATGAATTTATTGCCTGGTTGGATGTACATGTTGACTTGGAATTTTTGAATTCAAATTGAGAGAATATTCCAAAAGATGCCTGTTATGCCTTGCATAACCTCCCCACTTTGATTTGGATCAAAACGGGTCCCCCTCTCTTATGTTTTCTTTGCCTTTGGTTTTTTGCTTTTGCTCTTGGGGTTCTTTGTGTTTTCTCCTGAGTTCCGGATTTTCCATCCCATTCGGATTTTCCCGGATCTCGCTCGAACTCCAGCTGAATGTTTGTTGTTCGATGATTTTTGGTCTTCGCAGAATTCTGCATGGACTGAATTTTCCCGATGTCTACTTTTTTTGCAGATTTCCACATGGTCTAGATTTTTTCGGATTTCCTTATGGTCTAGATTTTCACGGATTTCCTCCTGGTCTGGATTTTCATAGATTTCCTCCCCATCTTGATTTTTGCAGTTTTCTATCTCCTCTGGATTTTCCCAAAATCTGCCATCCCTTGTTCTTTCCGAGTTTTCTGGAATGTCTCATTCTTCGCAGAAATCCTTCCTGCATGGATTTCCCCGGAATCTTGTAAAATGTGAAGAAATGTGGAGTAGTAAGGCTAGTTAATAAATGATGATGCATTTTATGAATAATTGACGCTATTTTGAGATCTCACATGTTGTTCCTTGATTGATAATGATCTGATTGAGTTTCTAATGCGTGTTTCATGCTTATTGTGCTGGAATCCGCCTGGCTCAGAATTCTCTAAAATTCATCCCTAGCTTATTATCACTGACGCCGCCCTGAAGCTCGTTACCAATCTCGAAACCGTACTGAGAAATCGATTCGAAAAAAGTCCATGATGGGATCATTTTGTTCAAAGATTTAACTGGTACCCTACTAACACAGGATTCGTTTTAATGATGATTTTGGCCTATCTATATATCGATCGACCCCCTCTATTTAACGTCTGAAACTCTATGTGATCTTTATTGTGGTTTTCTTCGTTGAATGCAGGAGTAAGTCGTACATAGGATGATATTTTCCAAGGGAGCTCAGTTGGAAGGCATTCTTCTATCTAGTTGGTCATGAAAATTAGCTAAGGTAAAATTCAGCAAGACTTTTCTAATCTCTTACCGACTGGTGGCTTGGCTCTGATTGTTTGAAATCTAAAGAATTAGAATACTCCCCATTGTGTATCTTATCGACGTAGGGTCATCACGATATCATAGACTCATGGTTTGTTTAGTTCAAATCTTTGTTTATCTTGCCTATCGGCAAAACCCCAAAGATGTCACAGCGATCAAGAATCATATGCAAGATCTGTTAGCAAGACAGGGGTCATTGGCCCAGCGACAGGAATTTCCTATTGGCATGAGGGGTTTCCTTTTGGAGAGAAGTCTCGGTGAGATCTTCGGGTCTCACCGACAAGTGGCAAAAGGCATACACTGTCGGCACAATGTTCTCTCTTCGCCAAGATTTCTCGGTGAATCCCTAAAGTCTCACCAACTACCACCACCAGCAGACACTTCGGTAGGAGTCATCTTCATCGACATATGGTCTTGGTGAAATCTTCATGTCTCGGTGACCGGTGTCAAAAAAGATTCATACATCAGCAAAAGGTTTTCTCTTTGCCAAGAAGTCTTGGCGAGTTCACGAAGTCTCCCTGACTAACAAGAAGAGTCTAATACTTCGGTGGGAGTTTATCTTCAGAGAGATGTCTCAGTGAAATCTTAAAGTATTGCTGATCGCCAATAAGAAATTGCATCAGGGAGAGTGGTTCACCTTTGGCGTAAAGTCTGGCCGAAGTGCTAAAGTCTCAGTGACAAGGAAGAAGGCCCCAAACAAAATCAAAGGTTTTCCAAAGGATAAAACCTTCAGCATAATGTCTGGATGAAGAGGTGAGGTCACAACGACAAAAGAGGCATCAGCAAGAGTCATCTTCTTTGACATATGGTCTCGGTGAATTCATAAAGTCACACCGACATGCCACAAAGGGATTCTATCAGTGGTCTTTGGTGAGAGAATTAATAAGTCTCGGCGACCAAAGAAAGAACATACGGAGGATTTCACCGAGACATAAGATGTCTGTAAGACATCTCCCTGACGGGAGAGTGCTACGGTGACACATGTGGAACAAAGAAAATGCATCGGTGTGACTACAGAAAGGTCTTGGCGAAGGAAGAAAGTCACACCGAAAGGAAGAAAGTGGGGTCAGCGACAATGAAAGGTCTTACTGAAGGATCAATCTTCGGTATGACATAAGGAGCTCACTAAGAAGTCTCAGGAAAGAAAGTAGGTCTCACCGACATAGAGTGAAGTGGCATTGAAAAAGGACCATGCTTCGCCATAAGGTCTTGGTGAAGAGCGAAGGTCACATCAAAACAGAAAGGCTAGGGCTCAAGGAGGACAGGAAGAGGTTGGGAAGACTCCGAGTGAATGAAAGACTTCACTGTAGGGTCACAACAATATTGGATGGTCTCACCGACGGTAAGGAGGGCTCAGTAAGAGAATAGGAGTTCAAGATAAGGTCTCCCTAACCCAGTAGAGTCTCACCGACATAAGGAAGCTCGCCCAAAGATTTGGCCTTCAGCGAAACATCTCGCCGACTTACCAGTGTCACACTGAAAGAATGAAGTCAGCCCGTCGGAGGATAAGGAGGATATCGGGGAGACTCCAAAAGAAAACAAAATCTTCACCATTTGGTCTTAGTGAAGGAAGGAGGTCACGCCGACAAGATGTCCCTTCGGGGAGAGGAAAGGTATGTGCCAGGAGGCCTGGCCGACATTCAGGAGTCTCACCGATAACAGGAATGGGCTCGGTAAGAGAAGAGAAATTCAGGGTAATGTCTCCTTGACTTTGATAAGTCCAGAACAGAAAAGAAGCTGAGGAGGAGCAGAAGCTGTGACTCAGAGGGACACCTGTGGTGACCATTGATAGAGGTAGATCAATACTAATGCAGATATCCTGGAGCATTCAAGGTGACTCCGCGAGGGATTTCAAAGGTGGACACGAAGATGCTAGAGTTAATGTTGCAGTTGTTAAAAGATCTAAAAATACTTCTCCTGTGAGTAGGAATCCTTCATCAGCATGGACAAAAAGAATTCACATTGAATACAATTTTGAATTTCATCAGAAAGATCTGAGAGCTGACTCTTCTATAGTCTGCAGATATTTTGTAAACCCTAGCACAGGCGACAACGCATTTCTTTTTTTCACACTCTGTATAAATGGCATTCTTGCCTCTTTGTAAAGGTTAGATAGAGAGGGATTAGAACTTCTAGATTTAAAAGAACTTTCAGAGTTAGAATTGTTAGGAGTTAGTGAGTTAATAGAAGGAGATGGAGTTGCATCTCGATTCTTAGTGATGAGAGCTTCTCTTGTCTTCTTGGTTAGCATTCTTGGTTAGCATTAAGGTTTTAGTGTAGACTGTAATGTATTTTCTAAGTTCTCTTAGTGTAGTTGGAAACAATCTGGAGCCACAGATTCTCAGTACGCCGGTGATTGTGCCAGCTTTGTAAATATTGCTTATCTGTTTTATTGACAGTAGAAGCAATCAAAGTTTAATCTACTTCATGTTGTGTTCCTGAATGATATTTGTCTTAATTGATCATTTCATTTGTGAAGTCTTCAAGGAATGAAATGTTATTTGTGTTTTATTTAAATGGTAGCTAAAAAACTCTATTATGTGAATTAGCACTATGAATGAAAGAGGTTGTGTGTCAATTACAAGCTTATCTTGTTTTGCAGTTTTAGTTTATAATTCCTTGAAGTTAGCAAGTCTGGTTAAGGTTGGATGAACTATTGTTCTTTTTTGTTTCAAATCTCTTACTTATCTTTTTATATTTCTTTAAAAACCCCTGTTATAGTAGGTTTTATTTCATGCTTGATCTTAGAACAATCCAGAAGCTCAACACCAGCAAGCCCCTTGAATATTACTGTTGCATTGACCACTGAGTAACATCAGTATAGTGGAGACCCAACTACAAAGACCTTGGGAGCTAAGGAATCCATGTGTTGCCTTTCTCTTTCAAGAGAAGCATAATAGCAATATTCTGCTTACATTGTTGTGGTGCCAAAATCGCCATCAACAGGAACTAGCGCTAGGAGGGCCTAGAAGAGAAAACTGGAGAACATTTGGTCTTTCTCATCAAAGAAGCCTCACATATTTCTTTGATCAGCTGAAAATCCACCACCTTTGATAGAACTCAAGACCCCAATAAGACACAAGAGTCATAAGACTGGGGAAACCATCATACCACCTTTATCAGCTCCGCTCACTCCACTAGGCTTTCCACCAATACCCCAGTGGATACCTATCAATCCACCATCATGTCCATCTCAATTGTCATCATAGTTGGTTCAACCCATACAACTACTGGCTCAACCACCACCGCCACCAATGGAATTCTTTCAGAATAATCCCTCTCCATTGGGGACTCTTCCTGGAGGTTTTTATGACCTACCTAAGAACCCTAAGAAATTTTATCCTAAGTACATTCATGGCGAGTCAAGGAGTGATGAAGAGCACATACAAGCTTTTAAGGATGCTTGTATTAGAGCTCAGATAGCCCACCAGGATGTAGTCTGTAGATTGTTTCCTTATTCCTTAGGGGATATGGCCTACAATTGGTACCTTAATCTCCATCAAGGCTCCATTCTGAGCTGGACACACTTGGAAAATGCTTTCATTAATCAGTTCAAAATCTATGTGGATCCAACTCTTTTATATCACCAATTTGCTACCATCAGAAAGGAACCAGGTGAACCTTTGCCTTTATTTAATACTAGGTTCCAATGAATGTATAGGAGATTGCAAGATCCCTATCTAGTCACTGAGGACAGTGCCATTCAAGCATACTTTAGGGTTATAGACCCTTTGCTAGGTTTTTTCCTGCAAAGCACTTACCTACCAGCTGAAATTGATTCTCTATCCAAAGTTTATCATCTGGCTATTAAGCTGCAGCAACAAACCAGTTTTCAACAAGGAGGCCTAAGAGGGGGTTTCCCTTTAATAGGCTATCAGATGTCTAGCCCAACTCCTCTATTTAACACTGTCCCAGGAATTTCTCCTTCACATTATGGGCCTATGTCTGAATTGCAAACCCAACCACCTATTCCATTCTTTGCTACTGGAACTCCTGATCTCTTTCAACAACCATAGGTTCCTCAAAGTTTCCATGGTCATCCTAACCAAATTGGAACATCAAATCATGGTGGTTAGCCACCTGTTTCTAAGAGTGTGAAAAGTGAGAAGACAGTTCAACTTACGAACGAGGTAGAGACCTTGAAGAAAACACTTTCTCAAGTTACAAACGGCATGGCTCGGCTTCTGTTGAACCCTTCCCAAAACCAAGGGAACTACCCTAATCAAAATAGCAGCAACCAGGGTACTTATCAAAATAATAACAATTACAACCAAAGAGGTTATCAAAACCAAAATAGAGGATATAATCAAAGGCCCAACAACAATAGGAAATGGAATATAGGGCCCAATAATGGGGGAGTTTCTCATGACTATCAAGCAAATCAGGAGAGGTCACATACTGCAAATGTGGTCGACCTCAACTTTATGACCAATTCGTGCAGACTACATGAAACTGCAACCCATTCTGAGGTGAACTGCCCTGAAGTGGAGAAGATGGTCAAGATGGCATAGGAAGCTGCCCAAACATTCCAAGGCAACCCTCATAAGGGAGGCGGCTCGCTGGATACTCCAATGGCTTATGATATCTTTGAAGAAGAGCCCTCATTCCCAATGCAGTGAGAATGAACCAGAGGGAGATTCATATGATGCCCAATCCTTTCAGTCAAAAGGAGGACACTTCCTGAGAAATCAAAGTAAGGGGCCATTCACTACATCAACACCCCCTAATCACATGGTGCCTCCAAATCAAGGTGTTGATAATAATCCTCCTCCACCAAAAGGCCTGCCTGACTTCCATAATAAGGGTAATTCCTCTTCCATTTTCAAAGGTACTGCTAGTTGTAATATAGAATTTGATATTGTTTCTGAGATGTAGAAACAAAAAACTTCTTTGTCATATTTTGACATTTTAAAGTGGTGCCCTGCTCAAAGGGAGATAGTGCTGAAGGCTCTAGAACAAGCTGATAAGTCAAAAGAAAGAGAAAGGTGGCACCTACTAGGGATGTGAATGCAGCCTTATACAGAAATAAGGTAGGTACTCCACCTTTCCTTTTAAGTTTAAGAATTTCTGGCAAGAACCTACATAACTGTTTATTAGACTTGGGGGCTTCATGAAATGTCATGTCATTTTCCATATGCAAGAAGTTAGGATTAAACCCCATTCAAACCAATAAGAAGGTCATTCTACTTGACAAGACAGAGGTTAATGTGGTAGGAGAATTAAGAAACATACACATTCAAGTAGGATCAAATCCTAGCTAGGATCCTAACCAACATAGATATTCAAGTGGCAGATATTCTCGAGACCTATGATATATTGCTAAGCCAAGATTTGATGAAAAATTTAGGGGGATATCTTTCCCTTGAATTTTCACATATGTGGCTATCATTGAAATGGATTCCTAATCAGATTAGGATTGAAAGTGAGCCTCCTCAAGCATATTATCACTGAGTATGATTGTCTCAATGAGGTGGCTTACTTTGAGACTGAGATGGGGTTTATAAACAAGAGGAAATCCTAACCTTCTCGGTTCTCAATGTTAAAGACATGTCAAAACAAAAAAACCCTAACCCCACCATTGATGAAAATCAACAGGCCTTGGTTAGAAAGTTGCAACAAGACCAACTGGTCTTAGGGGCAGATATAGATCTGCAAAGTCTCCTGCTCCCTAGCTGGTGCAGGGTACATTATCATAGTCATTCTGAATTGACTTGTCAACCTTGCAGGGACATTTTAAATCATGTTTCCCAAGATGAGGAAGCTGGCACAAGTTGCCCTGAGACCATTGTAGACTGCTTCTCATTTGAGGCCAAGGAAGCAACCATGTTAACCAGGGATACAATACTTTCAAAAGAAATCCCTTCTCAAATCAAACCTACTCTAGACACACTTCCAAATCGGCATGTTTTTGAGGAGAAACCCCAAGATGCAAGTGAATGTCAAGAGGATAACTATGGGTCACATAATATATCTGTACAGGAATTGGAAATTATACCAAAGGAACTAGTCAAATACCCTTCCCTTGTAACTGATGTAAAAGATCGAGGAGTCCCATCCCTGACTCATCTAGATCAAACCCCCATAACAACTTCAAAAAAATCAACTCCAACCCCTAATCAGTTGTGGACCCGTACCTTTGATGGATCCAACTCTAAGATAGGCAGTGGTGTTGGAATTATACTAACCAGCCCTCAAGGGAAAACCTTCTTTGGTTCTTATAGGTTGCAATTTGGATGCACAAACGACGTGACAGAATATGAAGCTCTGACAAGGAGACTGATGTTTTCTCATAAGAAGAAGGGCACTACCTTGATAGTCAAGGGAGATTCAAAAATAGTTATCAGGCAAGTGCATGGCCAATATACATGTCACAACAAGAGGCTGGCAGTATATAGGAACAAAGTATGGAACCTGATCGAAGACTTTGATGCCTTTGAGATTAGCTTAATCCCTAGAGAAGAAAATAAGGTAGTTGATTCACTGGATGTTGCTGCAAGCACCTTGGAACCTATGCAAGGCTCCAAATTCAAAAGATTCTCAGTGGAACTAATGTCCACCCTAGCTATTCCTGACAATGTTAAGAATTTTCAAGTTTTCGATGATGACCAACATATCCTTGCTTTCCTAGCAAGTTATGATGTTTTTGAAGGGAAAATCATTGATGATTCCAACAAGGATCAAGGAGATTGGAACCATGGAAATTGTGATACAAAAGGGGTCCTTAATCTAAAAACTAATAACATTCCCAAGGGAATGGTTGCTCTAGAAAGAATTTTTGACTCAGATCCAAGGGCTCGAGAGAAAATATCAGCTGAAGAGAAGGGAGGCAATTATGAAACAATTAACTTGGTCGATGCTGGCCCTGAAAGGAATGTATACATAGGGAAGGCTTACCTTGAAGCAATTAGAGAAGACATATTGAGGCGCTTAAAAAGGATATTGTTGCGATTTCCTAGGGGTATGAAGACCTCTAGACATTTGATGCTTCTATTATGACTCACACTATCTCCTTGAAGCCTGAGGTCAAGCCCTTCTGACAGAAGCAGCGCCTTGTCAATGCCCCGATTGAGCCATTGATCTATAAAGAAGTTCAGAAGTTGTTGTCTGCAAGGATAATCTTCCCTGTGCACCATTCAATGTGGGTAGCTAACTCCAATCCGCGAGAAAAATGGGGAGATCAGGCTATGTGTTGATTTCAAAAACCTGAAAAGGGATTCAGAAAAGGATAACTACCCACTTCCCTCACTGGATGAGGTCTTGCAGACTATCAATGGAGCCCAAATGATGTCATTCTTGGACAGTTACTCTAGATACAATTAGGTAATGGTTGACTTTGAAGACAAGATGAAAAAGGCTTTCACTACAAAGTGGGGGAGGTTTGCATACAAAAGAATTCCATTCAGTCTGATAAATGTTAGAGCAACTTTCCAGTGCACCATGGACATAGCTTTCAAAGATCTAATTGGAAAATGCATTATTGTTTATATGGATGACCTAACAATTTTCTCCAAGGACCGACTGAATCATGCTGCGGACTTACCTAAAGTTCTCGAGAGATGCATCCAATATGGCATCTCCCTTAACCCCAACAAATGTGTGTTTGGAGTCTCAGAAGGAAAGCTTTTGGGATATATAATTTCAAAAAGAGGGATTTCAATTGACCCAGATCGAGTTGAATCTATTCTGAAGATCGCCAGGCCAGGGAGTAAAAAAGAAATGAGGTCTTTCTTCAGGAAAATCAACTTCGTGAGGAAGTTCATCATGGGCTTTGCAAAGATTGTAAAGCCTCTAAACGAAATGATGAAAAAGGATGCCAAAATAGAGTGGATGGAGGAAGCAAAGGTTGCATTCTCACAAGTCAAGTAGTCCATTTCAGAGGCGCCTACATGCTCACCAGTCCTAACTATCTCAAACCATTTTATATCTACTCTTTTACTTCAGAACACTTGTGCATAGCAGTGTTAACTCAACGGAAAGAAAAGTCAGAGGAGAGGATGATTTCTTTCATGAGTTATCCCTTTAAGAATCCAGAAATTAGGTACCCACCCCTGGAGAAGCAAGCCTTCGCGGTAGTTTGGGTTGTCAATAAGTTTCGGTATTACATTCTTTGAAGCCAAATCATTGTTGTAGTTCTTGATGCGACTGTGAAGTATTTATTGATGCAGAGCAAGCTGGGAGAAAGGAGAGGAAAATGGATGGCCATCCTGCAAGAATTCAATTTGGAGATACATCCCATGAAACTAGTCAGGGGTACAGGCTTATCTCAATCCATGGCAAACGCTGGCGACAACATCATATGTCAACAATATACGACCCAGTCTTTCTCTAACGACCCATGGTATTCTGATACCATATGCTTTATGCTCAATAATTGATGTCCAGAAGGAATGAATTCCACTCAAAGGAGAGCCCTAAGACTGAATATTTCTCATTACATTCTCAAAGGAGGGTTGCTATATAGGAGAAATTTTGAAGGAGTATACCTGAGATGCCTTGATCATCAAGAGGCCAAGCAGGTGATTTATGAGCTTCATGGGAAGCATGTCATAGGTCATGGATCTGTAGATTCTTTGGCACACCAGATCCTCCGATCTGGTTATTACTGGCCCTGTGTATTCAAAGATGCCCATCAGCATGTGAGGACATGTCACATCTGCCAAATTTCTGCACCAATGGAACGCCATACAGCCATGACATTTGCCCAGTGGGCACTGGATTTTATTGGAGTGATTAACCTAAACTCTTCTGTAGGACAAATTCATCTTGACTACCACTGACTACTGCACAAGGTGGATAGAGGCTATACCCTACAAGAACAACACCACAAAGGTAGTGATCAAGTTCCTCACTAAATGCATCACTACAAGGTTTGGGGTACCTTTCGCTCTGGTATGTGATAATGGTTCTACCTTCTCTTCTGCTGAATTTATTTCCTGGGCATATGACCACAAGATTGTCTTGAAATATTCTTCAAATTATTATCCACAAGGCAATGGAGTTGTAGATTCAACCAATAAGAATCTCTTAGGGGTCATTAAGAAATTGTTAGAGCATAACCCTAGAGACTGGCATACCCAACTTAGATTTGCATTATGGGCATATAGGAATAGGATTAAGGCTTCCTTAAACACCTCACCATTCAAGCTGGTATATGGCCAAGAGCCTATTTTTCCTATCCATCTTCAAATACCTATCCTTGAGTTCATGTAGAAATTCTACTCCAATGACAGTAGGATAGAGGTCAAGTTAGTTGCTTTGTTGAAATTGGGAGAGCAGAGAGATGTGGCCCTACAACAATTCTTTAAACATCAGGTTGTTGTCAAATGGTGGTTTGGAAAAAGAGCCAAGATAAAGGCTTTTAGGATATCAGACCTAGTGTTGTTATGGGATAAGGCTGGTGAAAATAAAGGCAATCACCAAAAGTTTGACAAACTCTGGTTAGGCCCTTACCAAATTGCTGAGATCCTAGGGGAAAATGCTTTTAGACTAAATACACTAATTGGAGAACCTGTTCCTTTGCCTGTTAATGGGCAGTTCCTCAAGCACTATTTTGAATCTTGAGGCTTGTTAATTTCTATTATGTATATAAGTAATTCATTGTTCTTTATGTAAATATTTTGTTTTGTCTCCTGTTTGTAAATAGTTTGTATTTATACTTTATGTGTTTCTACTTGTGAATAATCTACTGTTGCTCTTTGTGTAAATAATTTGCTCTTTGTCTGTGAATAGTTTCATGTTTGTTTGTTCCTTCCTTTTGTCCTTTGTGTTTCCTTTGTTGTTTGGTTTTGGTTTTGTTTTTGTTCTTTGGGGTTGATCTGTTTCTCTCTATCTTGGAATGGTGGTTGTTATCTAAAATATGCTTTGGTCGCTAGGAGAGAAGTGGTTTAGATATTTTCACATTTTTTGATTGGGTGATTTTATCCTCAATTCTTTGTTTCATGCTTGTTGTCAATAAAGGTTGTGGAAAGTTTTGAAAACAAGGTGTCAAGAAATCCTTCATCAGCTCCCTTGAATTTGTCACAAATCATTAAAATCATCTCCTCTTCTAGTAGTGTATTTGTCCTAGGATGACAGTGTTGTAAGATTTGAATGAAAAATCCAACTTCCAATTGTTGTTATGAGGTCCATTGTAGTTTTCAACCCAGATCAGATATTAAACATCTGACATATTGAAAGGAAAAAGAGAATTAAATGAAATATATGAAGAAAAAAGAAAAGAGGATTCAATATGAATGGGTGATTTCAGTATCTCTACCGGGGCTATGGACGCCTAACTGGAAGTAGAGTAATGTTGTGAGAGAACTAGAGGTATCTTCATCGGGGCTATAGACGCCTGACTGGCAGCGGAGAAATGCCTGGGATATCATTGCACGATAGCTAAAGGAAATCAACTCATGTAGTTCAAATCTTACACATTATCGTTCAAAAGATGAAAAAACTTTCTGAAAGGATGATGCACTATTAAGCACACACACAAAGATTCAGGGGGTAGCCTTTGATTGACTTACATTTGAGATTCTAGCTCTACCTTGTTCGTTATAACTAACCCAACTGGAGTTGTGATGTTCATGGACCAAGAGTTCTGGGTAGCTGAATCCTTCAGATTCATGAAAATGGTTAAACCGTTTTTCCAGCTGAGTCACCATTTGTTATGCCCTTCATAACCACCCCACTTTGATTTGGATCAAAATGGGTCCCCCTTTCTTTTGTTTTCTTTGCCTTTGGTTTTTTGCTTTTGCTCTTGGGGTTCTTTGGGTTTTCTCCCGAGTTCAGGATTTTCCATCCCATTCGGATTTTCCCAAATCTCACTCGAACTTCAGCTGAACGTTTGTTGTTTGAGGATTTTTGGTCTTCATGGAATTCCACATGGACCGGATTTTCCCTATGGCTTCTTTTTCGCCGATTTCCGCATGGTCCAGATTTTCACAAATTTCCTCCCCATCTTGATTTTCGTAGTTTTTTGTCTCCTCTAGATTTTCCCAAAATTTGTCATCCCCTGTTCTTTCCATATTTTCTGGAATGTCTCCTTCTTCGCAAAAATCCGTCTTGTGCGGATTTCCTCAGAATCTGGTAAAATGTGAAGAAATGTGGAGTAGTAAGGCTAGTTAATAAATGATGGTGCATTTTATGAATAATTGATGCTATTTTGAGATCTCACATGCTATTCCTTGATTGATAATAATTGGATTGAGTTTCTAATGGGTGTTTCATGCTTATTCCACTGGAATCTTCCTAGCTCAAAATTCTCTGAAATTCCTCCTTGGCTTGGATTCCGTGGGTCAGCCTGAAACATGAACTGTTTGTATGATCATTTTGTTTGAAGATTTAATGATACCCTACTAACACAAGATTCATTTTAATGATGATTTTTATTATTTAACATATGTCTATGTGCTCTTTATTGTGGTTTTCTTAGCTGAATGAAGGATTAAGTCACACACAGGATGATATTTTCCAAGGGAGATCAGTTGGAAGGCATTCTTCTATCTAGTTAGTCATGAAAATCAGCTAAGGTAAAAGTCGGCAAGACTTTTCTAATCTCTTACTGACTGGTGGCTTGGCTCTGACCATTTGAAATCCAAAGAATTAGAATACTCCCCATTGTACATCTTATCAGCATGGGGTTATTACAATTTCACTGACTCATGGTTCGTTTGGTTCAAATATGTGTTTATGTTTCCTATCGGCAAGACCCCAGAGATGTCACAGCGATCAAGAATCATATGCAAGATCTGTCGGCAAGACAGGGGTCATCATCTCGATGACATGAATTTCCTATCAGCATGAGGGGTTTCCTTCGAAGAGAAGTCTCGATGAGATCATTGGGTCTCACCGATAGGCGGCAAAAGGCATACACTATCGGCACAATGTTCTCTCTTCGCCGAGATGTCTTGGCGAATCCCTAAATTCTCACTGAATACCACCACCAGCAGACACTTCGGTGGGAGTCATCTTCATCGGCGTATGGTCTTGGAAAAATCTCCATGTCTCGGTGACCAGCGTCAAAAAAGATTCATACATCAATGAAAAGTTTTCTCTTCACCAAGAAGTCTTGGCGAGTTCACGAAGTCTCCCCAACTAACAAGAAGAGTCTAATACTTCGGTGGGAGTTTGTCTTTAGAGAGATGTCTCAGCGAAATCTTAAAGTCTTGCTGATCACCAATAAGAAATCACATCGGGGAGAGTGGTTCACCTTCAGCATAAAGTCTACCCGAAGTGCTGAAGTCTCAGCGACAAGGAAGGAGGCCCCAAATGAAATCAAAGGTTCACCGAAGGATAACACCTTCGGCATAATGTTTGGTCGAAGAGGTGAGGTCACAGTGACAAAAGCGGCATCGGCGGGAGTCATCTTCTTCAACATATGGTCTCGGTGAATTCATAAAGTCACACTGACATGCCACAAAGGGATTCTATCAGTGGTCTTCGATGAGAGAATTAATAAATCTCGGCAACCAAAGAAAGAACATACGGAGGATTTCGCTGAGACATAAGATGTCTGTAAGACATCTCCCCGATGGGAGAATGCTATGGTGACACATGTGGAACAAAGAAAATGCATCGGTGAGACTACAGAAAGGTCTTGGCGAAGGAAGAAAGTCACGTGGAAAGGAAGAAAGTGGGCTCGGCGAGAATGAAAGGTCTTACCGAAGGATCAATCTTTGGTATGACATAAGGAGCTCACTAAGAAGTCTCAATGAAGAAATTAGGTCTCGTCGACATAGAGCGAAGCGGCATCGGCAAAGGGTCATGCTTCGCCACAAGGTCTTGGCGAAGAGCGAAGGTCACATCGAAACAAAAAGGTTGGGGCTTGAGGAGGACAGGAAGAGGTTGGGAAGACTCCGAGCGAATGAAAGACTTCATTGTAGGGTCACAGTGATATTGGATGGTCTCGCCGATGGCAAGGGCGGCTCGGTAAGAGAATAGGAGTTCATGATAAGGTCTCCCCAAACTAGTGGAGTCTCACCAACACAAGGAAGCTTGCCCAAAGATTTGGCCTTTTGTGAAACGTCTTGCTGACTTACTAGTGTCACATCGAAAGAATGAAGTCAACCCACCAGAGGATAAGGAGGATATCGGGAAGACTCCAAAAGAAAACAAAAGCTTCACCATTTGGTCTCACCAAAGGAAGGAGGTCATGCCGATGGGATGTCCCTTCGGGGAGAGGAAATGTATGCGCCAGGAGGTCTAGTCAACATTCAGGAGTCTCGCCAATAACAGGAATGGGCTCGGTAAAAGAAGAGAAATTTGGGGTATTGTCTCCCTGACTCTAATAAGTCCAAAACAGAAAGGAAGCTGAGGAGGAGAAGTTGTGACTCAGAGGGACAACTGTGGCGACCACTGACAAAGGCAGATCAATACTGTGCAGATATCCTGGAGCATTCAAGGCGACTCCGCGAGGGATTTCAAAGGTGGACACGAAGATGCTAGAGTTAATGTTGCGGTTGTCAAAAGATCTAAAAATACTTCTCCTGTGAGTAGGAATCCTTCATCAGCATGGACAATAAGGATTCACATTGAATGCAGTTTTGACTTTCCTTAAAAAGATCTGAGAGCCAACTCCCCTATAGTCTGTAGATATTTTGTAAACCCTAGTGCAGGGGATAGAGCATTTCTTTTTGTCACACTCTTTATAAATGGAATTCTTGCCTCTTTGTAAAGGTTAGACAGAGAGGGATTAAACTTCTAGATTTAAAATAACTTTCAGAGTTAGAACTGTTAGGAGTTAGTGAGTTAACAAAAGGAGATAGAGTTGCATCTCAATTCTCGGTAATGAGAGCTTCTCTTGTCTTCTTGGTTAGTAGTAAGGTTTTAGTGCAGACTATAATGTATTTTCTAAGTTCTCTTAGTGTAGTTGGAAATAATCTGGAGCCACAGATTCTCTGTACACTGGTGATTGTGCCAGCTTTGTAAATATTTCTTATCGGTTTTATTGACAGTAGAAGCAATCAAAGTCTAATCTACTTCATGTTGTGTTCCTGAATGATATTTGTCTTAATTGATCATTTGATTTGTGAAGTCTTCAAGGAATGAAATGTTATTTGTGTTTTATTTAAATGGTAGCTAAAAAACTCTGTTATGTGAATTAGCACTGTGAATGAAAGAGGTTGTGTGTCAATCACAAGTTCATCTTGTTCTACAGTTTTAGTTTATAATTCCTTGAAGTTAGCAAGTCTGGTTAAGGTTGAATGAACTATTGTTCTTTTATGTTTCAAAACTCTTACTTATCTTTTTATATTTCTTTAAAAACCCCTGTTAGAGTAGGTTTTATTTCATGTTTGATCTTAGAACAATCCAGAAGCTCAACACTAATAGGCCCCTTGAATATTACTGTTGCATTGACCACTGAGTAACATCAGTACAGTTGAGACCCAACTACAAAGACCTTGGGAGCTAAGGCATCCATGTGTTTCCTTTCTCTTTCAGGAGAAGCAAAATAGCAATATTCTGCTTACATTATTGTGGTGCCAAAATCACCATCAACAATGCCTTGTGAGGAAAATAGAGATTTAATAAATGAATTAAATCTATTTTAATGTGCAACTTGCATTATCTAGAGGATGTGACATGAGATGAGATTAAATTAATCAAGGGTTTAATTAATTTAACAGGAGATTAGATGATGTGACTTATTTTGACTTAGATTTATGGATTTATTTAAATCAGATAAGAGAGGAATATGATAAGAGGCTAATTAAATAAAGATTTTGATTTATTTAATTAAAAGGGATGGTGTTATATTAAATCAAATAAGTTTTTAATTTATTTAATTCAATGGATAGACTTTAGAGATTTTAATAAAATAAATTGATTATTTAATTAAATAGGGATAATTAGATCAGATGGATTGATTTAATTAACAAGAAAAAGTGACTTAATTAGACAAAATGATTTATTTAATTAAGGGACAAATATTGATGAATTTAATCAAATAAGGGGATTTGATTAAATGGTTAGACCGAGGAATGATTTAGGAAGAAGCGATGTTAGTAAGTCAGGATCGAATGCACGATGTCAATCAGTATATTTTCGATGTCTACAGCAACAACTAATTTTTCAACCATTAGCAGCCTACTCCTTTTCACTCTTCCTCAGTTAAATATACATTTACCCATTTCTGGTACTCTTCATCAGTTGGCCAATCAAAATTGATCACCTCATTCTCCTTGACACTATAAGGTTTGTACTTAACTGCCACCTGATTCACTTCTCTTTCAAAAGACTCCAAGAATGAGTTGGTGCTAATTATTTTGTCCATACAACTCACCAACAAATCATAATCTGAGTTACCCTATTTTTGAGGGTTTTGTAGTCCAAACATGATATAAAGGGGCTCTTACACTTTTTTGTGATTGCTGTAACTTGTGTAAGAGGCCCCATGGATAGTATTGTAATTGTAGGATGCATGAATAAGGCGCAGGATAAGAAATAAAGAAGGTATAGTTGTTGTCCTCAATAGTTTTGTGAAGAAAAGCATGTGAAATGAGAGGTTCAAGCCTAGGTTTCAACAAAAAATATATGGGAGATCTGATTTTATGAATTTTTATCCATGTGTAGACCTAATTGGTTGTTTCTAAACACTGAATATAAATGATACACAAACACACACACATATATGCATCTATGTATGTATGTATGTATGTATGTATATGTATTTTTAAATGTAAATGTAAATGCAATTACTGATGCTCTCCTAGAACAATAAATGCAACATATCATTAAAGAAATCTATATCTATGTATATAATGTGTATTTCTAAATGCAAGTGTAAATGCAAAGAGCATATGGTTTTGTAGTGTTATAGATACAACATATCCATAAATTAATGTAATTGAAATTCTAAAGTCTTCAACACATATAATATGAAATCAATCAAACTATTAAGTTTACTACATGAGAAATAAATGAAAATAGTAAATGCATATGTATGTGTATTTGTAAATGTAAGTGTAAAATAAATAAGAATAATGAAAATTATAAAAGAATACAAGGAAATGTCTCCTCCATTCTTGGTAGTGATAACCTCCTCCACACATAACCCTTAAAAATTATGAATAGAGGAATATAATCTTTGAATAACTCAAAGTTGATTCTCTCCTACCTAATGCAATTAGTCATTTTATCCTTACAAACATTTATAGTGATTACTAGAGGCACATAGACCAATTCTTCATAATAGAAGAATTTGATCATACTTTTCCAATGATGGCATTATGAGAAAACCTTAGGTTAAATGAATAATTTCTAGCTAAGTTCTTTAAATCATGTCCAACCGTATAAGAGAAGACCACTGCTATGTGTACCTAGATACCATGGAGAAAGGCTAGTCTTTGGGCTCTTTCATCAATTATCCTACCTTAAAACATACCAAAAATCTCCTAGCAATTAGACATAGGAAGATTTAATATGACTTAAAAAAATCTTATTGCCAAAGCGTAAACTTATGATGACTTAACCAGGCCTAGTAGACACTCCCTCCCCACATTAACCACTTAGACATATTGAAATTAAATGTAAATTTGCTACTATTTTTAGTCATGTAGGTGTCCAATAAACCACTTGGTGGTGTTTCCCTTTAAGTTTATTTACTTGAATGAAGAGCAAAAGTCCTTTGATTACAATTAGAGAATACATTGGAGACCTTGGTTGTGTAACTGGTGGACCATAGTCACATTTAACACTTGTTACAAAGTTTGGGAGTTAAAATGTTAAGTATATTTGATTTGTGATGGACACATTTGGACGGTAGTAACAATAGCTTGTAATCTATCAAGACTTGATTACCTTATAACCTGTGAAATTCTAGCGATGAAATGATAGATTAATCATAGTCTCACCTTGGGATCACATCACCATGAAAGAACTTCATTCAACATCCTTATGAGTGCAAGTACCACCAAATAGGTATTTATCAGATCTGTCTTCCTCAAGCGAGGGAAATTCAGGAAGAGAAGAGGAAAGCGAGACATGTAGTATGTCTAAAAGAGGGAGATCAACTAGAGGTCAAAAGATTAGAAGAAAATTCCGTAAACACATGGAATTTTTTCTTGCTGAAGAAGTCATGTTCTTATGATGATGAGAGCATAGGCGACGTTGAGGTGCCCTTGAGGTACAAACATCTACGGAAACAATGGGTACCCAAGGAACTTCCTCCAATAAACACTGATTTTTGTGTCAATGAGAGGATATATCGCATAGGACCATCGTCATTACATGGTTTGGGCCAATTTTGGATGGATGGCATAAAGATTTGTTACGAAAAAGTTACTGAATTGATGGAGTATGTCAGACCCTATTACAGTTACAAAGATTGGATGCAACTAGTTCGATATACACGAAGTATGCGTAGGTATGCACTGTTAGAAAATTATATACAACTAAAAGATAAGGATCAAAATAAAAGAGTGGCTATGTACATTGATAGAAGGCCAAAAGCATTAGGGAATATTGCATGGTTTATAAACAGTGCACGACCTGGGTCAACAAATAAGCAACCCAATTGCATATTTGAGGCGCGCGAGGGAAACTGTGTATTCATATGTGCGATAAAATCAATAACTGAAGGGGAAGAGTTGCTAATCGATTACAATTTCAATCACTTAGTTACAAACACAATTACTATGCCTGGGTGGTACGTAGTATATGTACCATTTTACCCAACCTCCAATTAATGAATCCAATACACCATTTTATTCTTATGTTTTTTTTCGTAAGTCTATTGGTTTCATTTCGGTAATATATTTTTATATTTAATTTTTTTCACAGTGGGACATTGATCATACGAAGAACGATCTGGCCTAGAGCAAAAATCACAATGTATATTTAGGCACTTCTACCCGACAGGTTTACCTCATTGTAATTGTACAAATTATATATGAGCAAAATGTTTTATTATTATGCTTTTTTCATAAGTTTATTGGTATATTTCGATAATGTTTTGAATATTCTTGTTGCAGTCGATTGATCCGGGAAAGGCACTAGCAGTAGAGGAGAGCATCCATAGTGAGGTGTAGTCAATATTTTGTGATGATGACATCGCTTATTCAGCAAACCCTCTCAATACGATAAAGAAGATCCAAAAAAAATGCAATGAAGAAATGGTTAAGTTGATGTTCATAGTGCCTCAAATAGATGAGATAAGAGAGAGGGTTAAAATATTAACTAAGAGATTACAAAACATGTAAGTAAGTTGTCATGAGGTCTTTAATTATAGTATAAGTTCATTCATGGTTTTATATTTTGTACTATTTTATGTTATGAACTAAAATATGTGTTATTTTTATAAGGTTATTTGCCTCCTCATGATGCTCCTGGCCATGATCAGGGTACTACAAGTACTGCTCAAGGAGTAAGGGTTGGTACAAGTGTCTATCCTGATCTTCCTACGTATACATCACATCATCTGACCCCATCATTCATGCCTATATTGTCATCTGAAATGTCAGCAACACATACTATACAGGCATCCATTAATGCACCCTCTGGTAGCGAACACATACTAGAGCATGTGTCAGGACATGTACCTGGGGATGCAGAGGCCACTAGTACTGGTGATGTTTTAGTAACATTTCCTGGATCTTCATGTATTACTAGTACGAGAACATTTCCGGTCACACTTGTGGTGATCGAGGATTTCGTTCCCATAAAGATAGAGAAGGTCCTAGGTACTTTAAAATGTTTTAATTATTATTATATATAATCCAATTGAAATTTACTTATTAATCACTCTTTTTAGACTATTGATCCATGATCATTTTGCAGGAAATGATTTTTTTTATAAACATCTAAGTGATATTACATTGGAGCTCTTCGGGCCCACCATACGTACATGGTGGAATGCCCAAAATCAAGATTTAAAAGATGAGCTTATTAACCATTTAGTTGTGTTGTTTGGTGATAAAATATTCAACCGAACCAAGGTCCTTAAGAAAGTTGGTACCTATATAAAGTATGTGAGGGACCAATATAGGTCACATTTAGAGAAGAACAAAAAGTATGAGCATCCCCCCATGATTCTGGAGAGGGAGTGGAAGGACCTAGTGTCGGATGGAAAGGAGAAGGCTGAAAAGAAAAAAGGAAACACACCACCAGGCCAAGGAAGGTATGTGATACTATCAAAAATGTAATTATATACTGATTACTCTTTCTTTTTACATAATCTAACGTATGGGTATGTGCAGGATCATCATGGAAAAAACAAGCTTAAGTGGCAAAAAATTCAGAAAAATCAGAGTTAGGAAAATTGACATAAAATTTTGAATAAGTTATCTATATTATTTCAAAAATATGTAAGAATAGAATCTGTAGAAAATTTAATGTAGTTTCTAAACTACTAGGTTTATTTGAAAAATAAAAAAATCTATTTGGTGAAAATTTGAAATTTCAATGTAGTAGTACTTAAATTTTAAGGAAAAAATAAAGTAGATTAATGCAATCTAACCACCCCTAACCACAATAAAATGATAATATTATTTTTTTTATAATATTTTAGATATAGTAGAGGACTCATGTTCGGATGTGATACATATTTTTTGTAATTTTTTTCCAAGTAAATAATTAATTATAATTTTTTATTACAATTTTTAAAAAATGTAAAAACTTGTATGTCGACCACCTTAACTTGGTCAAAACTTCATGAAATTCAAATTTTCTTTTTTTAATCCTATATTATACAAAGCATAGAATGTGACACATGTTTTGGATTCAAAAAATGTGATACCATTTGAAGCTATAGAATTTTTCAATCAACCTATCAATCGGGACTTTAGTAAGTAATTCAAATAAAAATGAATAATAATTATTTATTAAATTCAAAGTAAAGAATAATTTATATTGGTGGAAATATGAGAATCTCCTTTAAAACCCTTTTTGTTTCATCAATTTTGGGTTAAAAAAGTTGATAGCCACATGGGCCATCATATCACTTACATATTGCCACTTGTTGGCCCATCATGATCCTGCACATACCAGTATTTCAAAATTTTCATAGGCTGTCCGACACATCGAAGGAAAAAAAGGCAAGACTAGAAAAGCACAGGCAACAAAAACTTGGCTCTGGTGGTTATATGAAATTAGCCACACGAAATGTAAGTATCAATAAATGAAATATTGCATCTAAATTATAATAAATTGAAAACAATTTTGGTTTTATCACACCATAGAAGCAAAATTCATGATCTTATGCAAAAATGTAGGGCTCTGAATTCAACAGAGTTCCCACAAAAGAGGACCTGAAGATTTCCTTCCAGCAAGGCTATGGAGCCATGGTTGAACACCTAAGAGTCTTGACTAGGCAAACACAATCGTCCATTGCATCCGACACACAGGTAAATAAACTCATTAAAGTTTATTTAAAATTCAATACTTCTACAATCTATTCAATATTAATTTCCACCATAAAGTAATTACGTGCCTTTTTTTTTTAAACATTCAAGCAATGATAATACTGCACATGACATTGGAATGCAGCTAAGTGAGGGTGGAGCACATGTAGATGAAGGTCATAGTGTGCATCCCAATACTTTAGAGCATGTAGAGCGTGATCAACATGTTGAGCATGATCAGGCTAGAGAAGATGAGGAATATGATGTGGCCCCATCAGGTAAAGAGGACCACTCTAAAGTTCTTTTAAACATATTTAATTGCAATTGGTGTATTAATTAATGTAACCTTTTGTGTTTCAACTTTAGATCATGTAGAGTGTGATTAATGTGTTGAGCATGATCAGGCTAGAGAAGATTAGGAACATGATGTGGCCCCATCAGGTAAAGAGGACCACCCTCATGTTCTCTTAAACATATTTAATTTCAATTGGTGTATTAATTAATGTAACCTTTCGTATTTCAACTGTAGATCAAGATTTAGAGGGTGTTCAATATGGTGAGCATGAATCTATAACAAAAGTTTAGGAACATGATGTGGACCCATCAAGTAAAGAGAACCACTCTGATGTTCTTTTAATTAATGAAATACTTGTAACAATTTAATAATAAAACATATAAGTTTAACATTTATTTCTTATTGCAACAGACCCCCCTTGCAGCGACATCCATGTCATAAGCAGACAACTAGGTGTACATTAAGATCACGAGTAGAGGGTAGAACAACTAAAGGGGGGACAGATATTGATTTAAAAAATGATAGTCCACTTCAGCTTTATGTAGGTTTAAAAAATAAACAAAAAAAAAAGTGATTGTAATCATATCATGACAACCATATTTTTGATAATATGTAAAAATTGAAAGAATGAATATTATATGTTAAAATGAATGAATGTGAATATGTTAATTAATGAATGTTATATGTTAATGAATGAATGTTATATGTTATTAATGGATGAATGAATGAATGTTATATGTTGTTAATGGATGAATGTATGATTAATGTTATATGATTGGGTATGGGGAATTGAGAGTGATGTGAGGGGGGGAGGGGCCAAATGAGCTTCCATCGTCACGTAGTTGGCCCTGTTAAGTAGAGAATATTATACTATTCTCAAAACAAAGAGAAGCTCAATAAGGTAATGCACTTTTCAATATAAGAAATACATCATTTGAAGCATCAAACCAATATACAAAAATGAAAGAAAGTGCTAACTTTTCACTATGGTGGCAGAAAAATGATTCTTTATACCTTGAATCCATGCTCTGCATCATAATTTTAAGTTGTTTCCATTCCAATGTTCTGAGTTTAGTTTGTTTGTATGGCTTTGTATGAATACCACATTGTGTTGTGTGTGGATTTGGTTTCAAAGCTATGTTTCTTCTATTTTTAGTGGTAACATAACTCTAAAATTTGACTTTTGTGCATAACAAGTTAGTGGAAAAATTGATAGCTCTAAAGGGTTTAGAGGCTTGATTGAGATAGATCCATAGATATTTGGATCTTGTTGTTGAAGGGAGGCTTCGACTTAACCATGAAATTTTATACCATCTGCAGGTATGCAAAAGTTTCTCTACTTACATTCATTCTTGATCATAAATGTTGTAAATGATATTAATGCTTCAAACTTAAGATTCATCTCATTGTTATAATGATCAAAATGTTATACTTTGCTATACATTCAAGCATTCTTTTTCCCCCTACCCTTTGCTCTCTGCCCCCTCCTTTTAAGAAATTTCTTTGTCATAAAAGATTCACATATCTATCTCATTTGCACAAATTTATCTGAAGCGCTAGGAGTGAATAAAGATATGTAAAAGATGATGGATTATGTCTAAACAACAACTTTCCATCTTATATCTAATTAAATCCTTAATATTTGAATAGTTTAGAGCTCAAATAATGCTTGTATATGCATGTGTAGCAATAAGGGAGCCTATGTGAAGATTGAAATTTAAAACATCACTTTGGTATTTTTCCTTAGGCAGTGAAATGATATTTTGAGTAATACAAACCTACACACACATTGATATTTTTTGGCATTGCATTGAGAATTTTTTTTCTCTTATACCTACCCTCGGGTAGACATGGAGGTATATAATATTGGTTTCTGGGTTTATTTTGTAAGTAGTTAATTTCACAGAGGAAGACTAAAATCTTCTTAATGTCCTGTGTCAGGTGTGAAAGCATATGAATCACTTGCTGAAGGAACCATTTTGTATTCATCCAAAAGCTGATTTGTTCTTTTTTTTATGTTTGTTGCATGTGTTTTTTTAGGCTCTAGAGATGTAGGTTGACTCTTTCCTTTGCACTTTTTATCTATTTTGATGATTACAGTAGATTGTCCTCATAATTTTTCATGTAGATCTGTTTGTAACCTTATTTTCTACCAATCAATTTACAAACCACTCACATATTAAGGACCATTTCACTAACTTGTAGTCATCCATTACTTCATATGTTGTAGGTTGTGTTTGTGTGCCAATAAATCCTGATGATTGCGAGAACTTTAATCCTACAAGTGTACCCAATCTTTCTCAAGTAAAAGTCTTACCTTATTTTATAGTACTTTAAATGGTTAATTGAAGGTGCTTCTTTAGATCTGAGATAATTGAACCCTAGATTAAAATATGGTATTAGATGGGCAGTATAATGATAAAACTGAGGTCCATTGAACACAAATTACTAACATAATTTACTAGACTATGAATAGTGTTACAATTATAATTATTTCTCCTTTACCTACCTCTGCATTAATGAAAAAGATAGATCCCTATAAATCTAACCATGAAAGTGTTGAAATCTACAGTATCTGTAGGACTCAAGAAACTATCAAACATATTCTTTTTGAATGTTTTTTATGCTCAAG
This sequence comes from Sequoia sempervirens, assembly GCA_007258455.2. Lineage (NCBI taxonomy): Eukaryota > Viridiplantae > Streptophyta > Pinopsida > Cupressales > Cupressaceae > Sequoia > Sequoia sempervirens. Next base: position 507,063,157 of record VDFB02105785.1, read on the forward strand.
AAATTTGGTACTTATTCTACCATAAGCTAAAGGTCTGGAATAGCAATGGTAAAATTAATTGGCATGATATTATGTTTTGTAATTTTAAGCTCAAGTTTGATTTCAAGCTCAAGTTTGATTGTAAGCTATTAAGTAGTCAAAGGAAAGTCTCAGCGACCCCCAAAGTCACAGCAATAAGTTATCATTCGTGAGAATTGTAGCGATGCACTTAAGACTGAAGGAATAATTCTCGGGGAGACTCAGAACGTCGGTATGATTGCATGCCACCATAGCGACATATGATCTATTGGCTATCGGTGAGACTCAAAACATCGATGAAATTGTGTGACACCAAAGTGATATGTAATATTAACTGTTGAAGAGACTCAAGGCATTGGCAAAACTACATGATGTCTCAGCAGGTGTCTAATAAACATGGAAAATGATTGAATAAAATAATTGCCCGAGATTTGAATACGAAGGGACGCGACTTGATTGATCTCTCACCGATGGTACATTTCAATGAATATTTTTTTTTAAACAAATTGCATTGTTTCGTCGCAATTTCGACGAACACAACCGACAAATCACTAAAAAGGTTTGATGAAGTTGCTATAGCTGCGATGAAGGCTTCATAGTAACTCCTTGTCCATTTCGTTGCAATTTCGATGAAGTCCACCGACGAATCACAGAAAAGGTTCGACAAAGTTGCTTGGCTGCGATGAAGGCTTCATCGTAACTCCTTGCCCATTTCATCGTAATTTTGACAAACATCACCGACAAATCACATAAAAGGTCCGATGAAGTTGCTTAGTTGCAACGAAGGCTTCGTCGTAAATACTTTCCCATTTCATCAAAATGGCGATGAAATTCTAGTGTTCTTTTGACGCCCATTTCATCGATATTCTAATGAACATCTGAGTCATTTTATGATGCAGACGACCGACAAATCTGCGCCATTATTTCAATGTTTAATTTGTCATCGGACTTGTGACAAAAAAATAACAACGAATTTTTTTTCATCATTTTATCGCTTTTCTGACAAAGATTTGTCAAACCACCAATGAACGTCCATCAGAAAATGTTGTCAAATTCGGTAGTGACGGAAGAAGGCTTAGTTTCTCTAAAAATAACACTTTTATTATGTATTACCTTTTATGCAACAGGTTCCCAAAGCTTTTATCCTTTAACACTATCACTATATCCAATGAAGATACATTTCACATCCTTCTCCAACTTTATTCACTTCTCCTTTGGCACTTGTGCATATGCCTCACAACCAAAAACTCTAAGATGTCTTACTGAAGGCTTGTGACCCGACCATGCCTCTATAGGTGTCTTATCAACAAGAGCTGATGTAGGAGACCTATTAATCAAGTAACAAGAAGTGGCAACAACTTCAGCCCAAAACCTTTGTTCTAGGTTAACACCACTCAACATACTCCTAGCCTTTACCATCAATGTCACGTTCATTCTTTTTGCAACTCCATTCTATTGTGGAGAATACAAAGTTGTCTTCTATCTATGAATACCACAATCTTTACAAAATCTATCAAAATCATTAGAGAAAAATTCACTACCATTATCAGTCTGCAACTCAACCATTGCTTTAAATTCTTTAAATCGACTAAAAACTTCATATTTACTCTTTAGAAAATATACCCATGTCCTACTATAATCATCAATAAATGAAACATAATATGTGGATTTACCAATCAAAGTAACATCTATAGGACCAAACACATCAAAATGAATAAGATCCAACACACCATAAGATTTATGAGAACTTGAGTAAAACTGAACACGAATTTGTTTTCCATAAATGCAATGCTCACAAAAATTGAATTCAAGATTACTATTAGAAAAACCTTCAACAAGGTTTTTATTTTTCAAGGTCCTTAGACCCTTTTCTCCAATGTGGCCAAGTCTATGGTGCCATAACGTAGTTTTCTCTCTAGGTAACTTTGTTTAAGAAGAAAGAGAACCCTTGGGTACCCAAAATCCATGACCATGTGCTGAAGGTGAAACCCTCACTTCTTCCATAGACTTGTTTTTCACAAAAGTACTATTGCACTTGAAATAGTGCATGCATCAAGCTTATACAATGTTCCATATATTAAACATCTAACAATCACTATAACACCTCTAACCATCTTGCATCATGCATCAGAAAATATTACCTACACACCCACATCTATTAGTTTGATCAAAAATAACAAATTTTGTGCTAAACTAGGTATATGCAACACACCATTAATTATTTTTATTCTTCCATTAGGAAATCTGATTTTAACTTTACCATGACCAACAATGTCTAAACGAGAATCATCACCCAAGTACACCTTACCTCCATCAAATTCTTCATATTTAGAAAACTAATCTCTATTAAAGGTCATATGGAAAGGTGCACCTGAGTCAATTAAACATGCATCATTACCTGCATGAGTTGTCAAAGCTGCAATCATTGTGTCACTATCTTCCTTCTTAGACTCAAGATAAAAAACAAATTTCTTCTTTTTCTTCTTTTGTTTCTTCTTTGCATTCCTTACGAACATGTCCAGGCTTAAATCACAATTCTAGAAAATATATTTGGAATTTCCAGGAGATTTAGATCTCCCCCTGGACTTGGATTTGTCATGCTTCTCATTCTTCTTTCCTTTTTTCCTTAGGTCTTCCACAAAAATTTAGGGCATCATTGGCAGTGATGGATACCTTCCTCCTAATCTCTTCAGAAAGCAAAGAACCCACCACATCTTCCATCTTCAAAATAGTAGAAGTACTCCCAATAGCCATAATAAGAGAATCCCACGAATCAGGCAAAGAACAAAGTAAGATCTGGCATTTCTCCTCCTCATCTATTTTGACACCAATAGATGCAAATTGAGCCACCAACATATTGAATGCTTCCAGGTGGTTTATGATTCGTCCACTCTCTTCCATTCTCAAGGAATATAATTTCTTCCTTAAGAAAATCTTGTTCACTAAATATTTGGCTTGATACATCTCACCAAGCTTCTTCCATAGTTTTTGTGCAAAGGTCTCGTCATGCACATTAATTAAAAAAGAGTGCCAAACACAATCTGATTAGATGCTTGGATTTACGGTCCATAACATCATATTGAACAACCTGAGTAGGATCTACAGGCCTTGAAACATTCTCATCAACAACATCCCACAGATCTCAATCTATCAATAGATCCTCCATCTTCAGATTCCACATTTCAAAATTATTTCCAAAAAATTTATCCACCTCTATTCTTCCTGATGAACTTGTCATCTGAAAATTCTTGCAACAAGATCACAAAGTATCTTCTGCACAAGTTCCCACTCAAATCTGGATTAGTTCAAAAAACCCAAAAACCCACAACTAAAACCAAAGGTGATCAAGCTTTGATACCACTTGTAAGGAAGCTAAGGTAGAAGAACAACTTTCTACACTAATCTTGAGAGGGTAATAATGAATTTTTTTTACAAATCTTTAATAATTACATAAACTTAAATGGAAATAAACATAAATATCATGCATACCATGACACAATGATAATTTACGTGGGGGAAACCCTTTTGGGAGAAAAACCCCTCTGCAAAAGTCATCCAATATATTATTTAGTAAATCACAAAGATTACAATATACTTGCAGAGCAAGCTTGTCACATGAGTATCACCACTCAGAGATCAAGAGACAACACGACTGCTATCAGATTCTCAGAATACATCACTGTCTCTCTACCACAGTCATAATACAATGGCCTCATAAAATAGGGTTACATTCTAGGACAAGATAGGCCAACATAATATCCACCATTAGATCTAAGACGTAATAATTAATGGTCTAGATTTACAATGTATCATTTATCTAATGTATGTCGACCATTTTAGTAGTTTCCTAAAAAATTTAACAAAAAATTCTTTACACGCATCCCACTCTCCCCCCATGATGCCATGGTATATTACACCTATCGGTGTAACTAGGATATATATATATATATATATATATATATATATATATATATATATATATATATATCCTATGAACAATAGCATTTATATAATTACAAGGTTGAGACACATTTTCCCAACAAATATGAGAACCTTGATATTGAAATTATTATTATACCTACAATGAACTGTCATATAAATTGTATACCAAGTGGAAGGTAACTATCATTTAATTTAACAAGGTAGTTGAGGTCAATTTTTGAGATAAATCTTATGTAGCATCTCTTGATACCTTACTAATGACTATTGAGGTATTGTTTAGACCGAATGATCGATACAAATAAACTATCTCATCTATTCACTTGACTATCATAAGAATATAGGATTGCACCATAAGGTAAAAGAATAAGAAGATCAAGAATATTATTCATAATATTCTTAGTGGGATTATGTTTCCATATATTGGTCGAATGGATATAGTATTTCCAACATTCTCAAGTAGGATTAGAGCAATGATTATAACTCAAAAAAAACTCATAAATGATATTCCATGTCCTTCAAAGATAACTATTGACCCCTTAAGTGAAAGAATCTCAATTGAATCTAATATGTAAGTTTCAAATGAAAGTGGTTTCCTAGGGGTTATTGGGAACCAAGGTAATTTAATGTTGATTAATAATCCTAGCATGAGAATGTATCCAAGATGTCTTATAAATAATAATGGATTGAGTTTAGTTCAAGACCTTGATATCCTTAAAGGGCAATGTTATAGTATGGGTTGTTAAATCATATACTTGATTATATCTTCCTAACTACTATAAAGCGTTAATAGTGGAAAATAAACGTTAGCAAAACCTTCACTATGGGGAAACTTGTGTGTATGCATCCCTTGAAAGACCATGTGAGGAGAATTACATGTGACTTTGACCCATTTGGAAGCAGGTATGTAGGTGGTCCTTGGGCGAAGGATGTCCTTGTGACCTCAAGTCCTTAGGGGGAGGGTCTAAGGAGATAAGTCCAAGGAAACAGGTTGTTCCTAATTGGTTTGACCTTCTCCCTTTAGTAGGCTTTAGTTTGAAGCTAAATGGGTACCGAATAGGTATGAATGAGTTAAGGAAAATTTAATACTGAGTATTTAATACATAATATGCTTTTATATAGTAAGCAAAGATTGACTACTTTATAATTGGTAATTGAATATATGTATATGATGGGTAAAGTCCATCTCATGTTGGTTCCATGTAAACTTTATGTGTTATGAAAACTGACTCCATATCTAGAGGTCTTCTATATGTATAGGCCCATGTATCTATTGATTGTGATTTCTAATTCATGTTATGTATGACCCGCCCAAGAGTGAACTTCTGGGATATTTGAGCAATGATAGGAAGCCATTGGACTATGATAATGATCGATCTCTAGGATACTACTAGGGACTAGATGACATTCACCTGGTTCATGGAGGTGAAGGTTGCTATGGGATACCCTGGTTATGATTAAGATATGGTAATGGTTGCATGAGTAGGGACCCATCCATGCAGGTAACGATAATTCGGGGCTAACCATTGTATTGAGGGGGTTCACTGGCTATCACTGAGGGAACATAAGTGACCAAGGTCAGTGTTACCTGAGATAGATAAAAACATCACTAAGGTCACAAGGTGGTATATGTTGGGAGCTACTTCTTCCTGGGTGCACAAACTTGTCGTCAGTGGCCTATAGGTGATTGAAGTTGGAATCCACCAAATTTGGTAAGTTCACTACTTGGGGAAACCCTTGGGATGGTGGACGGGCTCACGATGTAGTATGGGATGCACCAAATCCCCTTCCCAATTGTCATACTATATACCAAGCCTTGTGGTGTTGAGGATGGACTCGCGGTGTAGTATGGGATGCACCAAATCCTCTTCCCATTTGTCCAATGGTGCAAAAGATCAGAGGAAAGAATAAGACCTATGATATAGTGTGTAATGCACTGATATTCTTTCTATCTGGGATACACTATGGACATGTATCATCCATTATGGATATGATGTATGTTGGAGCTCGTCAAATTATATGTATGTGATGCATGTTGGAGCTTGCCACTATGTATGTGATGTGTGTTGGAGCTCGTCACTATGTATTTGTGATGTATGTTGGAGCTCGTTTTCATGTATTTGTCAGGTATGGTGGAGCTCATCACTGTGTGTATGTGATGTATGTTAAAGCTTGTCATTCTATATTTGTGATATATGTTGGAGCCAGTCACTAATGTAAATGTAATATGTGTATGATATAATCATTGAACATTGTAATTGTGAGGTATAAATGAGTTGATTACCATTATACTTGTGATCTATGTATGATCCACTCACTGTTGTATGTGTGATGTGTATGAGCCAGTCAGCTTGTGTATATGAGGAAAGCTCATGATAGTCATTGTGTATGACTTTTGAACTAAGGTATGAATGGAACCTTGTGAATATTGTGAATTTTTGTGCACTAACATTTGGTATGGATCCAACACTTAATAGAAAAGTTATTATCATTATATTATAATTGGTTAAGTTGATAGGTTACATGTACTTAAATAGTAGTCATGGGTTAAAAGTGAGATTAGAGATCTCATACAAGAGGAGAGAACAAGCTCCCTCTGACATTGTGGGGTGAACTATGATGCCTTTGATTCCCATGAGGGGATATGTAGGCAGGGTCACTATGAATCCTCAAGCCTTAGTTTGTACCTGATTAGGAAAGACCTTATCCTTGAGACCTTACCACTCTTTTATGAAAGGATATAATTGGTGATGAAGAGTTGATACCACCATGGTGAATTGAGAAGTATTGATGTTAGTACTATTAAGTCACATGAAAGGTTCTCAATCGTTAGAGATGGTAGTTGTTAACAAAAAAAATTGTGCTTGAGATGGGGATTTTATATTAACATCGATCATTATGATCACATTCAGTGATCTATCATTAGAATGCAAAACATGTTGTATATCCACTATCAAATTTAATCTAACAACAATAATGTTGTATTGCTCAATAGCAAATCTAATCTAGAACAACATAATGCTCTCTACCCAACAATGAATTTTAATCTAAAACAACAAAATGATGTACACATAATTATAGCAAATTCAATCTTAAAGAACCCAATGCTATATACCCAATAGCAAATGAGCATGACTTTGTACACCCAATGCCTGTACCAATTTTGATCTAAAAGAACAGAATGCCTCTTTTAAGTTGAAATAATATACCCATAAAAATAGAGTTTTGCATACCCAATCACAAATTCAATCCAAACGCACATAATCTTGTCTACCATCATATACACAGGAGAAAGATATGATTTTCCAAACTCAAATAATATAAAAGAAAAGAAGAAAAAAGAAATAGTAAACTTTGAATCAGAAGAGAAAGGTTAATTGGCACATAGAATCAGTATCGAAAATCATCACTAGTGAAACCCAAATGGTAAAAATCACACCTGTTCTCCATTGTTTCTGATCAGGAAATCTCTTTCCTCAGTGTAGAGCAGAAACCTCAGGCTGTGTTGGGTCTTACGCTCAGCCATCGTATACAATTTAGTTCTTACTACTTCTCACAAAATGCTTACTGATTCTCACTTATCAACTTCCTCAGTTTCAGAACTTATCGGTCATGTTGTGATGGAAATCTTAACCTCCCTTCTATAGTGCAGTAGAGTATGCGAGAAGAAAGATTATGGATAATTCATTTATGAAGGACCAAGTTCCCCGCAGCTTCCCATGCTAAATACTATAGGGTTTTTTATGTATACTTCGTATTTCGAAGCATTGATTTAGGTGCATTTTACATATTGGAAGTATGGGGTAGTCGCATATACTTAAAATCATCTATACATTCAAAAACAGATCGTGAAGTATTGTAGACTATGAAAGAACCTTTCCTTTCCTTTCTTTTCTAATCTCTGTGAGATGGATGCCTTTGTCCCCTTTAAATTATTTTAGAGGCCAACTTGAAAATGTGCTACTATTTTTTATTTTTTTTAAAATATATTGCTAAAGTATTTAGATTTATAAATAAATGAAAAAAATACCCATAGTATAGAACTACATTTCAAAGTCCAAGCAAAAACAACCAGGTGGCCAAAGAAAAAGAAAAAAAAATAATAATAATGTATTTAAATCTAAAATGACAAACCAATTTAGTGGGTTAGATCAATTTGGATGCGAATTTGAATATAATATGGTTTCCTGAAGTCCAAATTGCAATTATATTTCTTGTGTGTCATGGCCCGTTGAGAATTTTCTTTGAGGTTTTTGGGCAGGTGCTCACTAAAAAAACAATTTACATGCCTCTTGAAGTGACAAATGGATGGTGATTATCATATTTAATTATTTTGAAACTGTGTCAATATATGTGTCATGTGAACATTCAATGAATAAGTATGACAAGACGGTGCACTAAATAATTTCCAAAGTTGGGCAACATGTATTTCTTCCTATCCAAAATAATTTCAATTTCTAGAAAATGAAGGGATAACAATGATTAGCGTTAACAAAGATAACTACAACAAATATTTTCCAAGGAAAATTTAATAAATTTTAAATTAATCTTTAATTTTTTGTTTATAGTGGTATTATACATGTTTTATGTTGTGTGAATATAAATAAAAACACTTTAATCTTTAATAATAAACATAATACTAATATAAAAAAGAAAAACCTAATCTCAACTTACTAGTAGATCATTATAAAAAAAATAAAAATTAAATTATTTTGAAAAATAATTTAGATCACACACAAATTATCCTACAACCAAGAAGAAATGATGAACCCAAAAGCTCTAATCTCATTCCTTTTTCTTTTCTCTTTGTTTCCCTATGATGATATTAGGTTGAAAACATGCTTGAAACCTATATGCACATTATATTCTTAAATGATGTGAACATAAATTTTAAATTAATTTTTAAAAATTAAAAATATATTTTTTTATAGTGATATTATACATGTTTTAGGTTGTGTGAACGTAAATAAAAACACTTTAATATTCAATAATAAACATAATATTAATATTTAAAAAAAAAAAAAGCCTAATCTCAACTCACTAGTAGATCATTATAAAAAATAAAAAAAATTAAAAAAAATTAAAAAAAAAAGTAATTTAGATCACACACAAATTATCCCACAACCAAGAAGGAATGATGAACCCAAAATATCTAATCTCATTCCTTTTTCTTCTCTCTTTGTTTCCCTATGATGATGTTAGGTTGAAAACATGCTTGAAACCTATATGTACATTATAGTCTTAAATGATAAGATCTCTTAAGAAAATAAAATAACTTTGATATCTTAAATGTAAAGACATCGAAATTAAAAAAGAATTATAAAATAAAATAAAATATTTTTGGTATCTAAATTTAGATAGCTATACTTAAGATAGTAATACTAGTTCTTATTGTAGTGGCATTGAACTAGAGTATAATAATTTTTTATTTTAGCTAAACATGCCATAAATAACAAAATGTATAGTGAAAGACGTGTGACAGATAACATTACCAAGAATCTAGTAGAGTTTGAAGATAGTGCAAAGAATAAGATTTTGATAGTCACAAACTCAAAAAATTAGGATTGAGGAGCAATAACATGAGGTCTTTCACTAAAAAAGAGTGACTTAGGTCTCCTCACCATATTAAAATGTCAATCTTAGTAGTAAGGTAAAGGACGTCCATTCAATACTATTCATGATTGTGACCTACTACCTACTACATAAATAAGGAAGATGGCCAAGGTCATTTTTGGGCTAGGGGACTATAGTGAAGTTAGAATACCAACACTAAACTTGGTTATTAATGATGCCATAATTATAGAGGAACTAATTATATACTCAAGAATACATATTTTTGGAATTTTTATGGATTATGTTTCAACCATCCACCCTCCTTTCCAATATTATAAATGCCACAAGGTAAGACACAATTGTAGATATTTCCCAAAAAGGAAGGAGAAAATATACACACATTTGGAAAGTTTGAAGGATAAAATGTGAGGGGCAACTCCTTGGACTATTTTTGTAACTATATCTCTTTGACTTACTCTAATTAATACTGTAAGGCATGAGACCAAAAATATGGAAACCATGTCATGTCGGTTCTTATTTGGCTCTTCATAAAGGATCTACAACTACCAATACCCTTGATATATGTGCAACCAATACATCTAATATTGAACTTTATTCATCCATAATGGTAGGGCTTGACTCTCACCTTTATTAGAGGAGATCATTGGTGGAAAAAAAATGAAGTAATACTTTATAATGCCTCAAAAGTTGTAAAATAAATTAAAAAAAAGCAAGAAAAATCATGTAAAAGCAAGAAAAATCATGTATGGTGTTAGAACCATTATTCTAACCTAGCAACTGAGTGGGTTGGAGCTCAAGCATGAGGTGGTTTCAGCTATATCTTATAAATATGGGGGAAATGAAATAATTGAGGGCCTAAAAATTAGTAGACTATTTAGTTTCAAAGAAACAAAAGTTTTTCAAGTATCACAAAATAGAAGACACATAAAATCTAAACTAGGAAAATTAAGAAATGGGGGGATTTGAAAAATATGGGAAATCAAACCATGCTTAATACATACTTTATATGATCAAAGAGGCTATGGGGATTCCATGGAGAGGAAGGGAGAAAGACCCTCCATTCTCTAGATGAAACATGTCTCCTAAAACATTAAATTCTTCGCGACTTAGTAAAGTACCATCTTTTTTTACAATAAAATTCTAGTCCAAGGTTTGGATTATTTATGTTAGAGAAATTAATCCAAGGGTGATGTAATAAAAAGTAAATCAAATAGTGTGATAATCACATGCATAATTTATAAATATTTAAAATAATTTTACACATTCGTAGGCACCATAAGATTAGTTTGCTTGTCTATTCATATCATAGATCATTTATACTAATATACATTTTGTATCATAATCATAGATGTAGAAATCCCATATTCTTAGACCTACCATCTATTTGTGAGGCCTTGTCTTGAGTACAACTAATATAACACTAACTTTCTATGATGCAATTCATCAATTGATAGATAGGATGAATCAATAAACAATGAAACCATAATTATTATGTGGTGATATCATGGGCTATATAGGTAAACCCTATGGAAATTACGCTATGGTCACATCTACAATTCTCTATTAGTTTACTGATCTTCCATGAGGGATCTTTGTTGTTTGGTAGAAGATTACTCATGACTTTGAGAATTTTTGTCAACTTCCACAGCTTGAAAACCCATCCTCTTAAGTCTTTTTATCCCCCACCACACCGCAATGGCTTCAACATTCTTCTTTGTTTGTTATTTATATGTCCATCTTGAATTTGGCTTCTCTTATTATCAATGTATTATGGCTAGTATGACCTTGATTTTTAAATAAAGTTTACAAAAATATTATTTACAATTTTAATTTAAACAATTTAATAGTTTCAACTTGCTCAATACCTAAAATTTCAACTTGTTAACTTATACCTTTGACTTAACATCACAAATACACATATCAACTAGCATATAATATATACTAGTGAAGTAGATTGAAAAGGTTTTAAACAAATTAAAATCTCAATGGAAAATAAATTACATTATTTAATTATTATTTGGAAATAATAGAAAGTATATTTGTATAAGATTTATGTGTGCATAAAGACAAAAGTTAAAAATTAGAAGAATAATGATAGTGGTGTATGACAAATCTACTTTAAAAATAGGTCTAACTTTTAATTCTTAGATAATTTGTTAAAAATAAAAGAATTATATTAATCTATAATAATTTGAGTCAAACAATAAGAGACTTATAAATAAATTAAATAAAACAAAACACATTGTTAGATTAAGAAAATAAATAGAACAATTACATATAAAAAATGCTATTTTGTATATACCTATATTAAACATATATATTTGAGAAGACCATCTTTTTTTTTTTTTTTTTTTGGGGTAAATGCTGCCTAAGGGGATAGCTCCCATGGAATTGAATAAAAATTTCATTTAACAGTTTGAGGTAGCAGAAATCCAGCACCACATAAGCTTTTACCAGCCAGGGACAGACATAGCCGGCAGGAAGTGTGAGAAATGTAAGGAGCAGCCAAAAACACCGGAGGCATTAACATCAGAAAATCATTGGATTGGCCTGTCCTTCGTTATGGGCTCTTGTAGACTATTAGGGAGCCCGTCGCCCCTGTAGACAACTTTAGAATCAACCAAGGAAACCCCGATATTTGCCAAGACGTCCACCGCCGTGTTAGCTTCACGGTAAATATGGATGATTGTAAAGTCTGCGAGCCCAGATAAGGACTTCTGAATTTTTGCGGCTAGACCCTTAAGCTTCCAGTCTTGTACCGAGTTCTTGTGGACTGCATTTATACAGATCATCGAATCGCCTTCTATATCTATCTCAAGGTACCCTTTATCAATGCACAAGGAGAGACCTTTGGCCAACGCTTCGAACTCAGCCGCATTGTTTGTTGCCTCCCCAATCCCTTTAGCGGTCACCCACAAGCAGTTCCCATTTTCGTTCCTTATAATAGCTCCACAACCGGCCGCACCAGGGTTCCCCTTCGACGCACCGTCGAAATTCAATTTTACTCTGCCAGGCCTAGGGGTCGTCCAACGAGCTTTACACCTTTTCCTGTCAATGCCAGAGCCCACCATCGCAGGTGGCTTCAGGAGTCCCCAGTTCTTTCTTAGCGCACTATCCCAAGTAGTGAACTTTGAGTTTTTCCTTGAATAGCATTTTGCATTTGTCACCTTGCAGATGCTTGCTTCCAGTCGGTTAATCAATTCTGAAACCGCAAGACTCTTTTCGTTAAAAATATTCGATTCCACTCCTTCCACAAGTTCCAGATGAGCAAAGATGGGGCTATCAACCAAACATCCCTCCATAGATCACAACCAAAAGTTCTTGGCCAGCTTGTCAGAAAGTCCTTCAAATCCAGTTGTCTCGGAGTGTGCCAACTCAGGGATTGCATCAGCCAATCCCAACATGACACAACAGTGGGGCAGGATAGAAGCAAGTGGTCAACATTTTCTTCTGCCGCTCTGCAAAGCATGCACATTGAGGGGCCGTAAAACCCATATTTGGCCAGCCTTTCACCAGTTAAAATTTTCTTGTGAAGTGCAGCCCACAGGAAGGCGCCGGCCTTCGGGAGAAGATGAGAGTTCCAGCACAACCAGGACGGCCACCCAGCATAATTGCCCTGAGCGCACTGAATTTTGTAGCCCAGCTTTACAAAAAACTCCCCTGACCGCGCCCCGCACCAAACTATCTCATCAGCCTCTTGAGTCAACCGAATTTTTCGCTTGCTCAAAATGGTCTTCAGCTTTGTTTGATCTTCTACCGGGATGTGGAACACCGCACAATCAATCTAGCCTAACTCTAAATTACCTTGTTCAGATTTGTCACAAACGTAATCCTTCACTTTACAGCCACGATAGCGAACAACATCCGCAATCCAATCTTTTGTGCCAAAAAGCGAATCCAGCAATGGGAGACCGTTCCACGAATCCAGCCAGAAATTAGCAGATTTCCCATTCCCGATCCGCCATGAAATGTGATCAGTGATCAATCCCCTGCTTTTCCAAATGAACCTCTAGACGGCCGAGCCGCCCGCTGAATTAGCCATAGTCAGAATTCGAGTGGGATCATCGTTGTCCAAGTATTTGCCATGAATGATTCTGCACCATTGTCTATCAGGTTCCTTGTAGATTTTCCAATTGAGCTACGCGCCCAAGGCGTTGTTCAAAAGCTCCAACCTTTGCAGCCCAGCTCCCCCATTATCCTTGTGCAAGCAGGCAGTTTCCCAGCTTATCAATGGAATCCGTTTCTCCTCCTTTGCACCTTCCCATAAAAATTTCTTCAGCAAACTTTCAAGACTGCCGCAGGCTTTAGCAGGTAATCTGAAGCAAGACATGACATAGATGGGGACAGAGGCCAACACTGATTTTATCATTTGAATTCTTCCTGCAAATGATAGCCATTTACATTTCCACGCCTCCTTCTTCATCCTACATTGATTCAGAACATCTTTCCAATGAGAGGTTTTGCACATTCCCTGAAATAAGGGCGCACCCAAATGTTTCGACAGAAGAGTGCCAATAGCAAAACCAAGAATCCAAGAATTTTTTTTTTGAACAGCAAGCTTGTTGTTGAAGAAATATATTTCTGATTTTTGCTTGTTCAGTACTTGACTCGACACAACAATGTATTTATCCAAGGCACCCTTAATAACCTTCGCCTCCCTCAGCGAAGCTTCCCCGAAGAGCGTAGTGTCATCGGTAAATTGGTTGTGCGTGATATTTTCCACCCCATCCGCCACCCAAATTCCACGCCATACATGCGCTTCCCTTAACCTACAGAAGTGACATCCCATGGCCTCTGCCATGATGACAAAGAGAAAAGGGGACAGCGGGTCACCCTACTGGAGGCCATTGGTAGCGCTGAAGAAGCCACACAATGAACCATTAACCAGAATAGAATACCGAGGGGAGGAGATGCACCATCTTACCATTTCAACCCATTCAGGGGCAAAGCCGAATCTTTTCAGAACTGCCAACAGAAATTCCCAGTGGACCCTGTCATACGCTTTACTAACATCAAGCTTGATTGCCATGCCCTTCAACCGTTCAGAAGTAATCGAGTGCACCACCTCTGACATAGTGATTATGTTGTCTATTATCTCCCTTCCAGGTGTGAACCCGTTTTGCTCCACCGAGATAATTGAACCCATCACCTTTTTTAGTCTATTCGCCATTGCTCTTGCCAAAATTTTGTACACACTATTGCACAGAGATATCGGATGGTAGTCAGCAAAGGAAGAGCTGTCTTGTTTTTTGGGAATCAAGGCCACCACCGTATTGTTGATATCTTTGACGAATTTCCTTTTTTTCCTGAATTCCTCCATAAAGTTTCCCACATCCTGGCCCAAAAAACTCCAACAATTTTGGTAGAATTTTATGGGAATCCCGTCGGGCCCCGGCGACTTCTCTGGATTTAACCCGAAGGCAGCAGCCTTGACTTCCTCCTTGGAAAAAGGAGCACAAAGCATCTTATTGTCATTATCCCCAATAATTTTTGGAATGCAGTTTAGAAACTCCACGTCCCAACCACCATCATCCGCCCTGGCAGCAAGCAGATCGGTGGAGAAGCTGATCGCTTCTGATTCTAGGCCCTCCAAGTCACTAATTATAGAACCGTCGGCTCTTCGGATGTTGGCAATTCTGTTTCGATCTCTTCTTGATCGGGTGGCAGCATGAAAAAACTTCGTGTTTGCATCTCCGTCCTTAAGCCAAGTTTCGCGTGCCTTGTCCTTCCAATACAGTTCCTCTCGAGCTAGAATCTCAGCATGCCACTCTTTTAAGGCTTTCTCTCTCTTGAACTCTACTGCTGTCATGCCAAAACTGATAACATGCTCGTTTAATTGTTCCAATTCTGCTTCAACTTTAGCCTTTTCATGAAATATGTTTTTGAATTTTTCTTTATTCCATACCTTCAACTTGGCTTTAATGTACCTGAGTCTTTTGAAAAGCCGGAAGCTAGCAGAGCCCCCACAGTTAATTCTCTCCTTCCACCAAACTTCCAAACTTTTCAGCAAACAAGCCTCCCTCCACCACATCGATTCAAACTTGAAGAACCCCTTTGAAGGTCTTGAGCTTAAAGTAATCTCAAGCTGCACCGGGAAGTGATCAGAGACAGCAATGGGGAGGATAGATGCAGAACATCGAAACTCATCTCTCCACCAACCGATGCCAAGGAAAAAATGATCCAAACGCTCTGAAATGTTGGTGAAGCCCAGCTGCCTATTGGTCCATGTGAACGAGCTGTTGGATGGTATGCAATCCACAGTTGACAAATCAGAAATGAAGTCACAAAAATCCTCCATTACCCGGCTTACCTTTTGCAGCCCGCCACTTTTTTCATTCAAGTTCAAAATAGCGTTAAAATCTCCTCCTAGAATAGCCATATCACCTCCTAGATTTGTCGTCTGCAACTTGATTTCCTTCCATATTATCAATTTTTCATCCGTTTTTGTTGGCCCATACACGTTGAATAAAGGAAAACCAAACCCATTTGCCCAGCAAGTAACCCAACAAAGCATCCAGTTGGGACTAGCCTCCATTAATTTTATATCCACCACATTGGGAGCCCAGAGGACACCCAAGCCCCCAGCCGAACTCGAAGAATCACTAAAAGTTCCTTTCCACAATTTGCAGTATTGAACAAACTTTCCGCCAGCAAGAGAGTCAATCTTTGTCTCCTGAAGCAGAATAATATCAGCCTTAGATCTGTCTAAATGACGCTTCACCAAGCGTAGCTTGTCAGGGGCCGATAAGCCCCTGACATTCCATGTTAGGAATTTCATTGCTGTCCAAGGGAGGCCTCCGCTCCCTTGGATGTCAGGAAATTCTTGATGCTCTGGAAGCCCTTCTCCCTGGCCTCCTCTTCCCTCTTTTCTTTGCTAGATTTTCTCCCCCTACTCTTCTTTGATTTACCCAGGAACTCAGCAGTCGATTGGCTCAGACATCTGGCCTCGATAATGTCCAAAATGTCTTCCTCAGAAAACATCTCTTCCTGTTCAGAATCACCGCTTCCTGCCCCGTCACACATTCCACTGGGCACAAAAGGAATTATGGCCAACTTGGAATTAGCAATCACTTCCCCAGAAGGAAGTTATGCCCGTGCAGGAGGATAAGATGACAGGGGCGGGTCCGCCAGGGAATTCGTTTCAGTTTTGCTTGGAACATTGCTAGTAGTGAGAGCTTTCCGAGCCTCATTTGGCTCCTTCTTCCTGTGAGCCCGAGTAGGCGCCCCCGAAGAGCTAGAAGAGGGCCTTTTCTGTTTCCAAACTTGACGGGTCTTGAAAGGCCGGCGACATGAATTTGAATTATGATCTCTCCCAAGACAGCGCGAGTAGACGAACTTCTCTTCCTCGACCCTTGTGAATCCATTGGATGAGATACTTTCAAATTGATAGTTCTATTCCTCGGCTTCTTTGTGCATGTTTGACGAATTCACTCTGGTTCCAAAATGATTCTTCCTTCTTCATCTAGCTCGGGAAGTGTTGTTTGAGTGGGAATATTATGCCCAATTACCTTCTTCAAACAGGAAACATGAAAAACTAGATGTATCTTTGTTGTAGGTGGCAACTCAAGCTTGTACGCAACACTACCGATCTTCTACATGATTTGGTATGGACCATAATACTTTGGCGACAACTTATTATTCTTTCTTTGCTGCTTTAGTGAGATTTGCTTATAAGGTTGCAATCGCAAGAAGACCCAATCCCCAACTTCAAAACTTCTTTCACTACGATGTTGGTCTGCCTGTTGTTTCATTCGATTTTGTGCCATGGCTAAATTCTCCTTGAGTCCTGAAAGTACTTGTTGTTGATGAAGCAAGTGGTATTCTACTGCCTAAACTCTTAGGGACACCTTAATTGATGATGTGATGGAAGTAGGATGATATCCATAAAGTGCCAAAATGGGGAGCATTTTTTGATGAGCTATGAAAAGAAGTGTTATACCACCACCATTAGTAAGTGGTAGCCAATCTACCCACTGGGACTGTTTCTCTGAAGTGAAACAACGTAGATATCCTTCCAAACACTTATTAACAACCTCTGTTTGCCCATCTGATTGAGGGTGGTATGAAGAGCTAAGAGCCAATTGAGTACCCAAACATGAGAATAAATATTTCCAAAAGTGACTAGTGAAGATAGGATCATGATCACTAACAATAACTTTAGGTGTACCATGTAGCTTTTGGATATTCTCCAAAAAAGCTTTAGCCACTACACTTGCTATAAAAGGATGTGCAAATGCAATGTGAAATATTATATTTAGTGAGCGATCAACCACCACCATGATGACATTATGACCTTTAGATTTGGGAAGC
>VDFB02105785.1:507081097-507186038 GCA_007258455.2 Sequoia sempervirens
GTTTGACAAATTTGATAGCTTATCTAGAATATTCCCATTAAATCTATTATTTGGCAGTTTCAAATACTGTAACTGTACAAGTTCAGGCAGCACATAGATCAATGAGCCTTCCAAGCAATTGTGTCCGAGATCAAGTAGCTGGAGTTGAGTACAACTTGCTAGCTGCTCTGGAATTGAGCCGTTTAGAAAGTTGTTATTCATTTCTAGGTATGTCAAATTTGGGGCATTTGAAACTGTAGAAGGGATGGTTCCAGTCAGATTATTATTACCTACGCGCAACTGATACAGATTTCTTGAGAAATTCCAAGGAATTCCTCCAGAAAGCAAATTGAAGGTAAGATCCAGAGCTTTCAGATTGCTCAAAGAAAACACTTTTGAAGGAATAGATCCAGTTAATTGATTGTTGCTGAGATAAAGAGATTCCAGACCTGTGATGGATGATAACTCATCAGGTATAGTTCCGCTCAGTCTGTTCTGATTCATTGCAAAGAGTGACAGCTTGGTGAGGGCCTTCAATGATTTAGGAATACTTCCATAGAAGTTATTGGAAGATAGAACCAGGGTTTTCAACTTGGCAAGATTGCTGATATTATCAGGGATCGGGCCAATAAAATTGTTGTCACTGAGGTCAAGAAAAGTCAAATTGGTTAATTTGGTAACCTCTGGGGGGAATCCCCCACCAAAATTGTTATGGGAGATATCTACTTCTTCCAACTTTGAACCCCCAAAAGCCACTGATCCATTCAAGTTATTGTGTCCCACACTGAATGTCTTGAGCTCTGTCAAATTTTGGATTTGCTCCGTGAAACCTCCTCGCAAATTATTGTAAGACAGGTCCAGGAAGTACAAATTCTGAAGACGGTTAAGAGAAGGAAGGAAGCCTGACATGACATTGGAGCTGAGATTCAGGGAAACCAAGCTGGTGCAAGACCTAATATCCTCTTCAGATGGGGCTGGTATGAAATTATATGACAGGTCAAGAACTTCAAGGGCTTGCAGCTTACACACAATCTGCAAAATACTTGTATTCAACTCAAGATTAGACAAGTGGAGTCTTACTACATCACCCTTATCTTCACTGCAGTTTACACCAATCCATTGACACGGGTCAGAATTTGAAGTTCTATTTTCCCATACAGATGAATAAGCAGAGAGGTTTTTCATTATTTCAACTTGTGTGGAGTTGAGACCGAATGCAACAGTCAGACAGGACAGAATGAATAACAGACTGAACCGAGAAGAAGAATCAGTGCAAGAATACCTCATTGTGGCGTTGCTCTCTGGTTAAAGCTATTGTCGGGATTCTCTGTGCTCCATGGATTTTGCTCGTTCAGATCTGTCCGGGTATTTGAAAGACTGAACGATTAAATGGATGTTGGTGAAGGGAGCAACATTTAGAATGTAGATTGAATTTCGGTCTCTTTGACGAAAAGTAAAACGAAATTTCCCGCGGATTGTGGGGTCAACTCATTAAGCAATTTAGACTTGAATGGTGTAAGGAAGGTCGGTTTAAGACTTCATTTGTCTTCTTCGGACTAAGTTTTTAGTATGAACAGAACCTTCGAAGCCGTATGCTAAGGGTTAGAATTAATTTTAATTTTTTTTACAAAATATCTTTATCAACACGTCTAACGACAGCTTCTTAGCACCTAAGATGAGTGATGAGTGGAGACTTGGATTAACACGATAATGTGTATGTAAGATTGCAATCTAGCATAAGTTTGTTTTATCTTAAAATGGATGATGTAATGCATTGTTTAAGTGGAGTCAATAATTTCCAGAACATTGATATGTAAGAAGTTTGATTAAGGTTCTAAGATATGTGTATATTTCAAGGGTTCAATTTAAAGTTTGAGATTGTACAAATTATTGACTATTTCAAAGAGGTTTTAAGATAATATAAACATGGATTTTGTATTGGGATTATTTTGAATTTCAAGAGATGATCAATCATTTTTTTATCATCATTGACGAATTTTCTAAGAGACCATGTTTCTTTGTATAGGAGAAGAATAATGATGCTATTAATATATCAAACTAATTTTTATAAAAGTGATAAGATTTTACGGGTTGTCAAAGAGCATCATATACAATAAAGATGAATTTTCTTGGTCACTTATGGAAGTCAAAAGCTAATCTCCCTACAAAAACACACGGTTAAGATACCATAATATCTAAAAAGCCATCATGCCTCCATCCCTCATTCGATGATATGCTGACGGCAGAATAGAGGGAAAAGGTAAATTGACGTACGTTTCAATTTGTATCGGTAGTTTTGAAAGTAAGCGGGAGTTTTTAAAAATGATAAGCAATTAAATGTTTCCAAAATGGTCCTATTTTCATTTGCACATATTGACCATCTATGTGCAGATAATAAGGGTGGGGTCCAATTGGGGGAGCTTTGGGATCTAGTTTGAAGGAGTAGGGGTCCCATGAAGCAAAAAAGAAAAATGCTACAAGATTAATTAGAATCTTTTCCTCAACAATAACAACCCCTACCTTTTAGCTCAAAAATTTGAGTGGGTGCAAAAGGGGTGGGGCTAGAAATTGCCCCACCAACTTAGGCTTTTTTTTTGCCACTTGTCAATCATATGAAGTTTCAAAATTCTTGCCAAATAATTTTTTATTATTTTATATTTAATTACTCAGCTGAATTGAATATACAAAATAATAAAATTCATGAGACCATCAACTTCCATAAATATAGGAGCTTAAACTTTTAAGCTTAAACTATGATACAAAATTCATGGGACCACTGGCTTTAAAATAATCCTAAAAAAAATTCAATAGCACCCACTGAAATTTTTTAGGAAGCCCCCTCCATGAGACCCACCCTAAGCAGCATGAATTCTGAGCAGTAGCAACAGCAGAGGTCGGGTCTTGAGGGGCACATTGATCAGATAAATTCAATTTGTTTTCATAAAAATTAGGCATTTTAGAGTCTAGTTTGTGGGCTGTTGGTGCAAGAGGATATTGTAAATGATCTGGTAAGGCAGATTCTTAAACTAAGTTATGACTCCCTGTCCCAAATCCAAAAGTCCTGTTTTACATTTCTTTATTTCTGTGCAGTGGACAAGGTAATAGATGTTGAAGATCTAATAAGCTTGTTTTACATTTCTTTCTTTCTTTGCAGTGGACAAGATAATGGATGTTGAAGACCAACCGGATATTGGATGGGATTGTTTATATGTTTTAGCTAATTCAAGTCTGCCTTAAGTATATGTTAGTGCCCATTTAAAAACGTATTTACAGATGAAAAATTTGCTACTTGATTTGGCAATATATGTATCCAGAAAGAATAGGTGTGTGTTTTCCCTTTAGGAATCCACCAAGAGAGGTAGCAACTGTCATTTTATTGGGGACAGTATGGAAAAAGCATAATCTGTAAGCACATTATCATTATGTGACAATAAAATTTCTTTCATTCTGAACCGCTTGTTTTCCAGTATGAAATTTTTAAAGATTCTTGACTTGAGCAACACTTTCATCTCTACATTGCCCGAATCCATTGCAAACCTGAAGCTTCTCCGAGTTTTGAATTTGTGCAGCATAAATATCTTCCAGGTTCCAGATTGTGTGGGGAAGATGAATCTAGAGAAACAGATTGACCCAGCAACTGTGAGGTTAACAACATCGCCACTGAGTGGAATTTTGAGCAGGGCCACGCCAATCCTAATGTCAACTAGTTATTGTTGCCCTAGCTCACATTGTTCTGGTCGAGCGGTTGGACTGAACTAGTAGATCCCCTTAAATACTGTTTAGTCTCCGATGTAAACAATCATGTGATTTTTTCTTAATACAACATTTGGAGAATTGTATATATACAATGGATTCCTCGCTAGATTGCTTAACATTATTTTTTCTTATCTTGCACTCATGAATTTCAAAGTCTTGGTGCCATGATTGTTTTGTGCACTCTTTAATCACACAAACCCATTTTTTTCTTGTGAAGACCTGTACGTATACGCAGGTAATTGTGAATCAGCTTTGTAGAGATTTTAGTATTAATCTTGAGAATCAACCACCAGAGACAACTAAACAAAAAGAACAAGATAGGTTTTAAGGAAACATAGTTAGCAGTCAGAGCAATCGCTCAAGACTTCCTAGTAATTGGAAGGATTGTAATTATATTTATATGAGTAGTCATTTCATCAATAGTATGATGTATGCTTCTTTAGTAGTGATTTATGTTGGTTTTTTCATTTATTTCTTTTCTTAATGGTGATTTTTATAGGCACTTTGTTGTATGATTATTTGGACAATGTTTTGAGCATCAATTTAATGCTCTTTCTCTGAGATCAGTTGGGTCAAGGCTCTATAATGTTCTTTTACTGGCTTGTAATGCTTGTTTTAGAGTTTATTGTTTTGTAGCCTGTGTTCTATAGGTGATCTTCTTCGTTTCAAGATTAGGATAAATATTTATTTTAGCGTAGGTAAGGTGTAAAATTGTTATTCATTGTTTGACTATTAGATGGAATTACATTTTAGTAGCGTGGTCTCATTGTGCAACATGCTTCTCTTTATCTATTCTATTATTTTTAATAAATCTTTTTTTTAATTAAAAACCTTAGTTGTACTATTTTTTCATTTTTTGTGTAGAGTGAATTTAATTGACAATAGGTTATGAATTTAGTGCTCATATTCTTTTGATTCTTGATTATATTATTTATTTTAGAACAATTTCTAATATATGCTTATTATGTAATGGAAGTAATGAATGTTGTCATGTTTAAAAATCAGCTTCTTTTTGTTTATTTTAGTTATATTTTACAATTTAAATTGAAAAGAGATTGTAGATATGTACAAGCAATAAATTTTGTCCACATTACTTTTGATAAATCACAAATATTTTTAGTAGAAATATTTTTATTACGTTATCTTTTTTGAGTATGCCCCTTGGTATTTAATATGCATACTCCTAACAATTAATTATAATAAAGGATCCTTGTATGATGTAGGACAACTACGAATAATAAATATAAATTTCAACTCTTTCAACATGGAAAAGTATCTTGGTATTGATACAGACTTTAATGTTCAAAATTATTTAATAGATTATTCCATTTCTTTTCTTCACAATGAATTAGATTGCATATTATTTATAACAACTTATTAGTGGTAAATATGTTACAACTAACAATTTTGTAAATGACCATTACATCAATGAATCAATTTTTTATAGTTTTGTGTTTATCATGTGATGTGATATTACTTTTACTTTATAAATTCAATGCCTCATATACTTTGTAAAAGGAAAATGACTTCGTAAAGAGTTTTACTAGTTTAATATGCTTTTTTAAAGGTAAAATGTCAGGCAATAAAAGTTTACAACTATCAACAAAATTTTTAATTGATAGGGATGGCTAGATTTAAATTCCAAACTTGGTTCTCACTTAGACCTTAAGTTGATTTGGTTGTGGCATATAAGCAAGTTACCATCCACATTAGTCAATTAATTAGTGATTTACATTTTACTAAGATATTAATTGTTTCTATATCCATACCATTTCCCATTTATCCCCACCTTAATGAGAATGTCTTAGTGCAACAATATATTGATAAGTGGCATATTCTCATGTTTACTTCATGGCCTAATCCCTATCCATTTTCATTCTATCTTGTTGCACATATTTCCATGTATTGGTTATCTTCTACTTGTCCAGGCTATTTCATCTTATTTTAACACTTATTTCTAGACATTTATTTCCCACTCCAAGATCACCACCTTGTCATTGTAGATCATTTGCAATTGTCTCAATATTGATCCAAGTTAATCTTGAGGACCATAAGCATAATCCTTAAATCCCAAGAGTAAATTTCAAATTCCAATTTTCTTGCTCCCTTCTATTGGTTGTTATGAGCCAACCTAGCACATGTTCCATGCAAGATG
Source organism: Sequoia sempervirens (assembly GCA_007258455.2). Classification (NCBI taxonomy): domain Eukaryota; kingdom Viridiplantae; phylum Streptophyta; class Pinopsida; order Cupressales; family Cupressaceae; genus Sequoia; species Sequoia sempervirens. Next base: position 507,086,988 of record VDFB02105785.1, read on the forward strand.
TTAGAATGCCATGGTGTTTAAGAAAATTCAACATATACTTAAATACACACACACAAGTACAGTGAATAAACAGTCTTGTACCTAGTTATTTCACCTCATTCTATGGACTTAGGGGACATATTCATGTTAAGTTTTACTATAGTCCCAAGATTCTTTCTAAAGGTGTTAGTTGTCATTAGTTGTTATCTTATCTTTGACTTGTAACACATGTGACCTAGGTAGTTGTGATAAAAGTTATTCCATATCATAAGATTAAGACACTTGTCATAATCTTATGACATCTTATGTATCACCTTGGCTATATAACCAAGGGTCTCTCACACATTGTAAACCAACTCCATTGATTTTTTTTGCATTCATTGATAGGAATACAATTTATTCTTGCCATATTGATCTTCTGAGTATTTTATGCTTTCCATAGGCCTTTAGATCTTGGGTGGCTATCTCCATAGCTACAAATCTTATACATGTTAACTGTGAGAACATGCCAATTTTAAAGGCAATCATGAATCAAAGTATTGATGCCATATAGTGGGCACTTGCATATTTGTGAATATTATTGTCTTTTTTTTTTGGGGTAAATGCTGCCTAAGGGGATAGCTCCCATGGAATTGAATAAAAATTTCATTTAACAGTTTGAGGTAGCAGAAATCCAGCACCACATAAGCTTTTACCAGCCAGGGACAGACATAGTCGGCAGGAAGTGTGAGAAACGTAAGGAGCAGCCAAAAACACCGGAGGCATTAACATCAGAAAATCATTGGATTGGCCTGTCCTTCGTTATGGGCTCTTGTAGACTATTAGGGAGCCCGTCGCCCCTGTAGACAACTTTAGAATCAACCAAGGAAACCCCGATATTTGCCAAGACGTCCACCGCCGTGTTAGCTTCACGGTAAATATGGATGATTGTAAAGTCTGCGAGCCCAGATAAGGACTTCTGAATTTTTGCGGCTAGACCCTTAAGCTTCCAGTCTTGTACCGAGTTCTTACGGACTGCATTTATATAGATCATCGAATCGCCTTCTATATCTATCTCAAGGTACCCTTTATCAATGCACAAGGAGAGACCGTTGGCCAATGCTTCGAACTCAGCCGCGTTGTTTGTTGCGTCCCCAATCCCTTTAGCGGTCACCCACAAGCAGTCCCCGTTTTCGTTCCTTATAATAGCTCCACAACCGGCCGCACCAGGGTTCCCCTTCGATGCACCGTCGAAATTCAATTTTACTCTGCCAGGCCTAGGGGTCGTCCAACGAGCTTTACGCCTTTTCCTGTCAATGCTAGAGCCCACCATCGCAGGTGGCTTCAGGAGTCCCCAGTTCTTTCTTAGCGCACTATCCCAAGCAGTGAACTTTGAGTTTTTCCTTGAATAGAATTTTGCATTTGTCACCTTGCAGATGCTTGCTTCCAGTCGGTTAATCAATTCTGAAACCGCAAGACTCTTTTCGTTGAAAACTCTTCGATTCCACTCCTTCCACAAGTTCTAGACGAGCAAAGATGGGGCTATCAACCAAACATCCCTCCATAGAGCACAACCAGAAGTTCTTGGCCAGCTTGTCAGAAAATCCTTCAAATCCAGTTGTCTCGGAGTGTGCCAACTCAGGGATTGCATCAGCCAATCCCAACATGACGCAGCAGTGGGGCAGGATAGAAGCAAGTGGTCAACATTTTCTTCTGCCGCTCTGCAAAGCATGCACATTGAGGGGCCGTAAAACCCATATTTGGCTAGCCTTTCACCAGTTAAAATTTTCTTGTGAAGCGTAGCCCACTGGAAGGTGCCGGCCTTCGGGAGAAGATGAGAGTTCCAGCACAACCAGGACGGCCACCCAACATAATTGCCCTGAGCGCACTGAATTTCGTAGCCCAGCTTTACAAAAAACTCCCCTGACCGCACCCCGCACCAAACTATCTCATCAGCCTCCTGAGTCAACCGAATTTTTCGCTTGCTCAAAATGGTATTTAGCTTTGTTTGATCTTCTACCGGATGTGGAACACCGCACAATCAATCCAGCCTAACTCTAAATTACCTTGTTCAGAGTTGTCACAAATGTAATCCTTCACTTTACAGCCACGATAGCAAACAACATCCGTAATCCAATCTTTTGTGCCAAAAAGTGAATCCAACAATGGGAGGCCGTTCCACGAATCCAGCCAGAAATTAGCAGATTTCCCATTCCCGATCCGCCACGAAATGTGATCAGTGATCAATCCCCTGCTTTTCCAAATGAACCTCTAGACGGCCGAGCCGCCCGCTGAATTAGCCATAGTCAGAATTCGAGTGGGATCATCGTTGTCCAAGTATTTGCCATGAATGATTCTGCACCATTGTCTATCAGGTTCCTTGTAGATTTTCCAATTGAGCTACGCGCCCAAGGCGTTGTTCAAAAGCTCCAACCTTTGCAGCCCAGCTCCCCCATTATCCTTGTGCAAGCAGGCAGTTTCCCAGCTTATCAATGGAATCCGTTTCTCCTCCTTTGCACCTTCCCATAAAAATTTCTTCAGCAAACTTTCAAGACTGCCGCAGGCTTTAGCAGGTAATCTGAAGCAAGACATGACATAGATGGGGACAGAGGCCAACACTGATTTTATCATTTGAATTCTTCCTGCAAATGATAGCCATTTACATTTCCACGCCTCCTTCTTCATCCTACATTGATTCAGAACATCTTTCCAATGAGAGGTTTTGCACATTCCCTGAAATAAGGGCGCACCCAAATGTTTCGACAGAAGAGTGCCAATAGCGAAACCAAGAATCCAAGAAATTTTTTTTTGAACAGCAAGCTTGGTGTTGAAGAAATATATTTCTGATTTTTGCTTGTTCAGTACTTGACTCGACACAACAATGTATTTATCCAAGGCACCCTTAATAACCTTCGCCTCCCTCAGCGAAGCTTCCCCGAAGAGCGTAGTGTCATCGGTAAATTGGTTGTGCGTGATATTTTCCACCCCATCCGCCACCCAAATTCCACGCCATACATGCGCTTCCCTTAACCTACAGAAGTGACATCCCATGGCCTCTGCCATGATGACAAAGAGAAAAGGGGACAGCGGGTCACCCTACTGGAGGCCATTGGTAGCGCTGAAGAAGCCACACAATGAACCATTAACCAGAATAGAATACCGAGGGGAGGAGATGCACCATCTTACCATTTCAACCCATTCAGGGGCAAAGCCGAATCTTTTCAGAACTGCCAACAGAAATTCCCAGTGGACCCTGTCATACGCTTTACTAACATCAAGCTTGATTGCCATGCCCTTCAACCGTTCAGAAGTAATCGAGTGCACCACCTCTGACATAGTGATTATGCTATCTATTATCTCCCTTCCAGGTGTGAACCCGTTTTGCTCCACCGAGATAATTGAACCCATCACCTTTTTTAGTCTATTCGCCATTGCTCTTGCCAAAATTTTGTACACACTATTGCACAGAGATATCGGATGGTAGTCAGCAAAGGAAGAGCTGTCTTGTTTTTTGGGAATCAAGGCCACCACCGTATTGTTGATATCTTTGACGAATTTCCTTTTTTTCCTGAATTCCTCCATAAAGTTTCCCACATCCTGGCCCAAAAAACTCCAACAATTTTGGTAGAATTTTATGGGAATCCCGTCGGGCCCCGGCGACTTCTCTGGATTTAACCCGAAGGCAGCAGCCTTGACTTCCTCCTTGGAAAAAGGAGCACAAAGCATCTTATTGTCATTATCCCCAATAATTTTTGGAATGCAGTTTAGAAACTCCACGTCCCAACCACCATCATCCGCCCTGGCAGCAAGCAGATCGGTGGAGAAGCTGATCGCTTCTGATTCTAGGCCCTCCAAGTCACTAATTATAGAACCGTCGGCTCTTCGGATGTTGGCAATTCTGTTTCGATCTCTTCTTGATCGGGTGGCAGCATGAAAAAACTTCGTGTTTGCATCTCCGTCCTTAAGCCAAGTTTCGCGTGCCTTGTCCTTCCAATACAGTTCCTCTCGAGCTAGAATCTCAGCATGCCACTCTTTTAAGGCTTTCTCTCTCTTGAACTCTACTGCTGTCATGCCAAAACTGATAACATGCTCGTTTAATTGTTCCAATTCTGCTTCAACTTTAGCCTTTTCATGAAATATGTTTTTGAATTTTTCTTTATTCCATACCTTCAACTTGGCTTTAATGTACCTGAGTCTTTTGAAAAGCCGGAAGCTAGCAGAGCCCCCACAGTTAATTCTCTCCTTCCACCAAACTTCCAAACTTTTCAGCAAACAAGCCTCCCTCCACCACATCGATTCAAACTTGAAGAACCCCTTTGAAGGTCTTGAGCTTAAAGTAATCTCAAGCTGCACCGGGAAGTGATCAGAGACAGCAATGGGGAGGATAGATGCAGAACATCGAAACTCATCTCTCCACCAACCGATGCCAAGGAAAAAATGATCCAAACGCTCTGAAATGTTGGTGAAGCCCAGCTGCCTATTGGTCCATGTGAACGAGCTGTTGGATGGTATGCAATCCACAGTTGACAAATCAGAAATGAAGTCACAAAAATCCTCCATTACCCGGCTTACCTTTTGCAGCCCGCCACTTTTTTCATTCAAGTTCAAAATAGCGTTAAAATCTCCTCCTAGAATAGCCATATCACCTCCTAGATTTGTCGTCTGCAACTTGATTTCCTTCCATATTATCAATTTTTCATCCGTTTTTGTTGGCCCATACACGTTGAATAAAGGAAAACCAAACCCATTTGCCCAGCAAGTAACCCAACAAAGCATCCAGTTGGGACGAGCCTCCATTAATTTTATATCCACCACATTGGGAGCCCAGAGGACACCCAAGCCCCCAGCCGAACCCGAAGAATCACTAAAAGTTCCTTTCCACAATTTACAGTATTGAACAAACTTTCCACTAGCAAGAGAGTCAATCTTTGTCTCCTGAAGCAGAATAATATCAGCCTTAGATCTGTCTAAATGACGCTTCACCAAGCGTCGCTTGTCAGGGGCTGATAGGCCCCTGACATTCCATGTTAGGAATTTCATTGCTGTCCAAGGGAGGCCTCCGCTCCCTTGGATGTCAGGAAATTGTTGATGCTCTGGAAGCCCTTCTCCCTGGCCTCCTCTTCCCTCTTTTGTTTGCTAGATTTTCTCCCCCTGCTCTTCTTTGATTTACCCAGGAACTCAACAGTCGATTGGCTCAGACATCTGGGCTCGATAATGTCCAAAATGTCTTCCTCAGAAAACATCTCTTCCTGTTCAGAATCACCGCTTCCTGCCCCGTCACACATTCCACTGGGCACAAAAGGAATTATGGCCAACTTGGAATTAACAATCACTTCCCCAGAAGGAAGTTCCGCCCGTGCAGGAGGATAAGATGACAGGGGCGGGTCCGCCAGGGAATTCGTTTCAGTTTTTCTTGGAACATTGCCAGTAGTGAGAGCTTTCCGAGCCTCATTTGGCTCCTTCTTCCTGTGAGCCCGAGTAGGCGCCCCCGAAGAGCTAGAAGAGGGCCTTTTCTGTTTCCAAACTTGACGGGTCTTCAAAGGCCGGCGACATGAATTTGAATTATGATCTCTCCCAAGACAGCGCGAGTAGAAGAACTTCTCTTCCTCGACTTCCACTGACTGAATCCAGTGCGCCCCATTCACACAAAACAATATTTCTTTCGGAACAGGCCTAACTGCAGCAATCTCAAGACGGGCATAGATGTAAGAGTTGCCCTCTATTATGCCAATGTCGGCATTTACCAGCGTACCAAGCGAGCGTTCGATCTTGACCAGACACTCCTCGACCCAATATTCCATTGGTAGGTTGTACAAGCGAAGCCAAATTGGTTTTACATAAGGATCGTGCTTTGCCGCATTAAAGTTAGGGCACCATTTTTGGAGGTATAGAGGATGACCCTCGATCTTCCAAAGCCCATCCTCTAAAATGGCGTTCCTGGCCTCCACCGACTAGAAAACAGCAACAAAAAAACCTTTCGGCAAAAAATTGATTGCCTCCAGGTCTTTCCAGACCCCCTCTAGCCAGCTTTTGATTTTACTGCGCTCGAATCTAGGGCCCGCAATCTTGCCAATAACTGCCACATCTTCGAGCAGATCGCTCTCTTCCTGGGCTTCCACGGACAAATCGATAGGTAGAAAGGATTTATGGCACGGGGCTTCGCATAGCTTTTCCTTCCTTTCGTGTGCCAGCTCCTCAGCACCTGTCGTAGCCCTAGCACCAGCATCACCAGATTCCTCCCACCTTCGAGCCCCTCCAGGAATTCGCGCATCTCCTGTCGAAATTCGCACTACTCCTACCGAAGTTCGCTCCATTTTTTTTTCACTAAAAACTTTGGGGTAAGCAATCTCAATTGTTGACACGGTAGAGAGCGATCCCGTGTGGTTGAACGTTGGTTGTTGGCACTATAGGCAAGAAGCCCCACCATTTCACCATAGGGTCTCCCCCTGAGAAGACCATCTTTATATTTGTCATAAAATTCTAATAAAAAAGCAAAACCAAGACTACATTTTTTATAAATCCAATAAATTATTATAAATATTTTTGCTTGGTCAAACAAAGATCAAAAAAATAAAAAGATTTAAAAAAAGAAAAAGAAATAAACAATCCCTATGAATAATTGTCATATTTAAGTAGGAAAGAAAACATTAACCATTTAAATGTTTCATATCTATGTTGAATAAATCAATATAAATCTTAATTTTATTAAAAAACAACTCTATTCACAGTTATTATCTTAAAAACTTAAATTTATATTACTTATTCACCAAACTTAAATATAAGCAATCTATTTTGAGTTATTGTTATCTTGATTCAACTGTGTAGTCTTACAAGTCGAACTCATTAACCCATGTTTCATGAATAGTGGTTTACAAGAACCCATCTCTCATGATAATGAATGATCCACTTAACATTCATTGCATCTAGGTGATGCTCACAGGTGAAGCATTGAACCTTCCCAAGAGGTCACTCATCACAATACTACTCTAGCTCAAGTGCGCTTAACCACAAAGTTTTCCTCAAAGATTAAACCCACTTGCTTAACTTACAACCTCATTTACAAAACCTTCAGCAAGTATTGTGCCTTTCCAACTATTCAATCTATAAGAACCCCTAGGGGAGAAGACCCAGTAGCTACCCGCCATTGAATAACTGCCACCTCCATGTTCACTTAACCCCCCAAAAAAAATTTGACTTTGATCCATTAAAAAACTTTATGTTATTGAATAACTAATTACAAAAACACCAATAGCCGCTCATTAAGTGCTAAAGTGACTGATTTAAGTGGATTTTAAGTGCTAAAACAGCTATAATTGATTGAAATTAGAGCGAGCGGCTATTGGGACAACCCTCTAAAAGGTGACTTTTTTACCTCCGCGCGCATATCCAATGCTCCCGCACTCAATCGAATTGCCCAGAAGCTGAAACCTTAGTTATAAGCACTTAACTCATGTGCGAAAAAAACCCATAAATTTTTTTTCCGATTCAACATACGGTTTGAATTCTACGGTTGCGCTAACTGGGTCTTCTCCCCTAGCTTATCAACCTATTTTGAAACAAGGAGCTTGAAGTTGAACTGTTTAAATGATATATTTGATACCCGTTCCTTTCACAAACGCCTGTTTCCGTTCCTCTAAACAGTCCCGTTAACTGTCACAGTCAGCAGTCAGCAGTCAGCCGCCTAGTTCTCGGGCACAACCCAAGCCAAACTCAAAAAATCAAACTCACTGTTCCCGCGCTGTCGAAGTTTGGTAGGCATGTATGCAAAATGGATATGCACAAAATGGATTTTTTGAAATGGCTTTAGAAACTTTCAAGCAAATGCAATTGACAGGTGTAAAACCACACTCCTCAAACTTTTCCAGCATCCTCCCTTCCTGTGCGAAAAATGGGAGCATCGGAACAGGTTATAGACATCTATTAAATGATAAAGGTTAGAGGAATTTGTCAGATGTTGTAGTTGCAACTACCCTAAAGACATGTATGCAAAATGTGGAAGCATAGACAAGGCAAGCGAACTGTTTGACTGAATGCCTCGATGAGATGTCATCTCATGGAATGCCACACTTGCAGGATATTCAAAATGTGGAAGTATAGACAAAGCACGTTACTGTTTAATAGAGTGCCTCAAAGAAATGTGCTCTCATGGAATGCCCTGATTGCAGGATATTTACAAAATGGACTTGCTGAAAGGGTTTTAGAAACTTTCAAGCAAATGCAATTGACAAAAGTTAAACTCTGCAACCCTTTTCAGCATCCTCCCAGCCTGTGCCAAATGGGAGATTTGGAACAGGGTATGGACATCTATCAAAGCATAAATGATTTTGTCAGATGTTGTAGTTGCAACTACTCGGATAGACGTATGCAAAACGTGGAAGCAAAGATAATGCACGCGTACTGTTTGACAAAATGCGTCCAAAAATGTGGTCTCATGGAATACGATGATTGCAGAATATGCACAGAATGAATTTGTTGACAAGGCTTTAGGTACTTTCGAGAAAATGAAAATTGATAGTTGTAAAGCCAGCATCCTCGACGCGTGTTCCAAAATGGGAGCTTTGGAACAGGTTACGGATGTCCATCAAAGCATTATGGAAGGGGGATTTTTGTAAGATATTTTAGATGGAAATAATCTGGTGGACATGTATGGAAATTATGGAAGCATACACAAGGTAGGTAAACTGTTTGACAAAATACCCCAAAGAAATGTGGTCTCACGGGATGCAATGATTGCAGCATAATCATAAAAAGGATTTTGCAAGGATGCTCTCAAGCACCTTTGAATTAATGATGCACTCTGTAACATATCCTGATCACAAGCCTTGCTTGTGTTCTATGTGTATGGAGCGATGCGAGTCTAGTGGATGAGGGCTGTACATATTCAATCAGGTGAGTAACCCTGATTTCATTGCACCTACAATTGATCATTATGCGTGCATTCACAGACTATCTTGAGGACACCCTAAACTTTATCATTAAGATGCCAGTTAAACCTGTGGTGGTTGTATGTATGTGCTTTCTTGGCGTCTACAGATCACATATGAATATGTGCTTTGGAGTATTTACAGCGACGCTGCTTTCTTTATTTTGATCTAAAAGATGCTCTGACTTATGTATTTCTCTCAAACATCTATGCAGAAGTGGGCAGCTGGTGTGAGGTCCCAATGGTAAGGAGACTGATCGAAAGATGAAGTAATTAAAAAGGTCCTTGGATTTAGTTGGATTGAAGGCCATAAAATGGTACGTGCTTTCTTGTGCAGGAGACAGATCACATCCAGACATAGGAAATCTATGCAAAGTTGGAGAAATTGACTTGGGAGATGAAGGCAGCAGGGTATTTTTCAGATTCAAGACAATTACTCAGTGACGTGGAAAAGAAGGAAAAATAATTATTTCACTGTTAATTGCTTTTGGTTTTCTAGACACGCCCTCAGAACAATTATTAGAGTTGTTAAAAACCTTAAGTATGTGTTGATTGCTACACTACAAAGAAATTTATCTCCATGATTGTTGGAGAAGAAATTGCTGTGAGAGATGTGAACTGTTTCCATTATTTCAGAAGGGGAGAATTTTCTTGTGGAGATTATTGATAATGCTAAATGATCTGAAAAATAGGCTCGCGATATAATAATGTGCACCATGTTAGACCTGTCCTAATAATGAAGGAACAAGGTTTTATTTTTAGTTTCTGGAAAGTTATTTTGGTTTTCTTTTTGTTTTGAGCATTTGACAATCTAGATTATGATGCTGGCTTCGTAATATTAGATCCATAGATTGTAATGGAGATCGCTACATATATACACTATTCAGGTATCTGTCAAAGACTTAGTTTATGATAGTGTGGACATTTAATTGAATTGCTTTTATAAAATCTGTGTATGGAATGAAAAGCTGGAAGAGGTGGAAAAAATGTAAAAAACAAAAGGCAAGAAACATTTCAAGTAAATGAAAGATGCTCAACGAACAAGAAACGGGAGAGTAGGGTTCAAAATTACCTTTTGTTTGGATTAATTGTATTATCTTTTGTCTATGTTAGACTAACCATTTAATTACGCTTTCTAGATACAATATGCAATTTTATATAAATATATGTTTCAAAATTACCCTTATCATTTTGTATAATTATTTTGTTTGGATTAACTGCATCATCTTTTACCTATATTAAATAACCATTTAATTATTTTGGCAGGATGCTGACAATCAATCATGGCATTCCATGAGAACACATTTCTTTGAGGCATTCTGTTAAACAGTTCATGTGCCTTGTCTATGCTTCCACGTTTTGCATATATGTCTACAAGAGCAGTTGCAACTACAACATCTGACAAAATTCTTGTCCTTTAACCTTTGATGGATGCCATACCCTGTTCCAATACTCCCATTTTGGTACAGGCAGGGAGGATGTTGGCAAAGGTTGCGGAGTCTAGCTCTACACCTACCAATTGCATTTGCTTGAAAGTTTCTAAAGCCTTTTGAACAAATCCCTTTTGCGTATATGCTGCAATCATGGTATTCCATGAGTTGGCATCTCTTTGAGCCATCCGGTCACCGTCAAACAGTTCACGTGCCTTATCTATACTTCCACATTTTGCATACACGTCAACCAGAGAATTTCCAACTAGAACATCTAACAAATTTCCTCTATCCTTTATGCTTTTATGGATACCTATACCCTGTTTCAAAGTTCCCATTTTGGCACGGGCTGGGATTATGCTGGCAAATGTAATCTGGGCGGGAACTGTAAAGTGAGTTTGAATTTGGTTTGACTTATGCGTGGGAACTGGGTGGCTAACTGTTAGAATGTAACGGTTAATGGGATGACTTAGATGAACGGAAACGGGCGTGGGTGAAAGGAATCGATTAAGGTAATCTCACATGTGCCACCTAAGCAAAAGGCTTAGAGTGTGAGAGATAAGCCCAGCCTTCCAGGAGTTCCAATAACTGGTAAAAGGCCTCAACAACTCTTCTTTCTTTGCCCCTCATTAGCATTGCTTTCTTTCCTTGCAAGTTTCCATCAATGATATGGAAGAAACTTTTGGCTAAGTTCTTTTGATATCCATATGTATATGTATGTACCATATATATATGTACCACTTTCCTCTCCTCATCATTCTCCGCATAGCACAAAAGAGCGTTGAAATCGGACTCATCTATAATCTTGTCTACATCGGACGGCTCTTTCACCTCCCACACCGCAAGATCAGGAAACTCCAAAGAGTTTACAATTGGCTTCACCACACGGATCACTGTGCCTTGTATCCGGATCCTTCTTGGACACCCCTACAAATCATTTTGTTTGCAAAACATTCAGTCATAAACATGAATATTTACAATGTACATAATGCGAAAATTTCTGAACTTACAAAAGTTTTTAATACCTTCATATGTATAGACTGAATACAAGGTTTCAGAGCTGATATGGTGTCACATTTGAGCTCTAGTTCTTCCAATCGTTCCACTTTCTCTAAACTCTGTATACCTGGCACCTTCCAGCAGGTTTGTACGATCAGTACTTTCAATGACTTGGAGTGTTCCAAACCTTCAATTTTATCAACTTTGGGGCAATTCCTCATTCTGAATTCTTTCAGCGAAGCCAAATCAGCAAAGCTTGAGAGTTCTTGTATCTGCAGACAATCACTTATTTCCAGTACCTCAAGGTTTACCAGATCTCTGATGCACCTAATGTTCTTCAGCAAATTGCAAGAGTATATTTCTAGAATTTTAATCGACACTGGCAGCATCTCTATCTCCATTAAGTAGTTGTTCATCCTAACCACGAACTTTTCAATGATGGGAAAACTCCCATTGGAAATTGATATCCTGGAGAACTGTTTGCAGTCTTCAATGTCTGATTCCTTCAGTGTTTTAAGTGAAGAAGCAGCCCCGGCATTAGAAGCAATTTTACTTTCTGAGCTTAAAATTTCAATACTCTTCAAAGAGGATGAGTTTACAAGGGAAGTTTGAAAGCTTTTCCACAACAGAGTCTCAATTGTTAGCAAATCTAACTTGCTCAGTTTGCCAATGTTAGTTGGTACTCCTCTTAACTTGATACAACCTTGTAGATATAACTTAGTCAATGACGCCTGATTCATGGTTTGATGAGGTAAATCTTCCAATTCCTCACAATCGCTAAGGTTGAAAACCTTCAGCTTCCTAATGTTTTCCAGGATATCAAATCTCAATTTGAGCTTTGCACAACCTGATAAATTTAGATCTTCAAGGTTTATAAGCTGCTTGAAAGAATCTGGCAACATTCTCAACTGGATGCAAGATTTCAAATTTATATTCTGCAAGCTTGTTAAATTACCAAAACCAGTAGGTAATGAAAGTAGCATTTTACAATTTGACAAATTTAAAGACATCAAATTTATTAACTGCTTGAAAGAATCTGGCAATGTGCTCAACGAGATGCAAGAGTCCATATTTATGTTCTGCAATCTTATTAAATTGCCAAAACCAACAGGTAATGAACAGAGCATTTCACAACCTGATAAATTTAGAAATTCCAGGTATATCAGCTGACTAAATGAATCAGGCAACATGCTCAACTTGTTGCAGTTCCCCAGATCTATTCTCCGCAAACTTTCTAAATTGCCAAAACCAACAGGTAGTGCAGAGAGCATTTCACAACTTGCTAAATTTAAAACTTCCAGGTGTATCAGCTGACTGAAAGAATCAGGCAACACGTTCAACTGTTTGCAACACCACAGATCTACATTCCTCAAGCTTATTAAATTGCCAAAACCAATAGGTAATGAAGATAGCATTTGACAATTTAATAAATTTAGATCTTTCAGGTGTATCAGCTGATTGAAAGAATCAGGCAAGGTGTTCAACTGCTCACAGTTTCGTAGTTCTATTTTCAGCAAACTTATTAGATTGCCAAATGCAGCAGGTAGTGAAAATAACACTGGAGAGTATAGTCGCAAGTACTCAAGTGATTGGAGGTCACAAAGCTCTTCTGGCAAACTGCTACCATGAAAGTAAACGACAAGCCTTTTCAGATACTGAAGACGTCCTGTTGAGCTTGGAAGCCATTGCAATTTTCGGCAACCCAATAAAATAAGCTCTCTCAATTGCAAAGGAGGCTGCAGGCAACCATTATTATAGTCAATTCAATTCAGAAAATCATTATCTATAAATTAGTTTTGAAGCATCTTCTTGAACCACGAAAGCAGAGTACTTACCTCTTCATCCTCCTTCCACAATTCTTCCAACTCATCAGCTTTGTGAAGCTCTAAAACACTTAAATTTTTCAATGTAAGCCATGATGGGAGACTTCTTAGGTGAAAACCTTCCCAGCGAAGCCACACAAGATCTTCTGATAATGGTGCAAATTCTTCTGTAAACTCATTTCCTTTCACGGAAAGAATTTGTAATCCATTGGAGAATCTGAGGCGTTTAGGTGATCTGCTTGAGTTTCCCATTAACTGATGTGTGTAATCTTTGTACACCACAAAAGCATCCGCAGGTTGTATCCCTCGAATCAGCTTTATTTTCTGAATATAATAATCATACAGATAGAGTGTTTCAATCAAATTTACTGAAGGCAGAGGCAGACAGAAACACAAACTTGTTTTTAATGTTATCACTTACCAATGGTTTTACAAAAGGGGCAATATAAGAAATCGCCATGATAAATTAGCTCGTTATATTTTTGGATTTGACGACGTGAAAAATTTTCACTATTGAAAATCGTTACCAGAGTGAAAATTGTTCACAGTCAAATCCATAATTATACCAAGTAAATTAATCTGAACTCTACTTGTCTAATTATTTACATTTATTAAAAACACAGAATAGGCTGCCAATAATAATCCCACCTTGTACTGTTTCTTCATGTTAAGAATCTGCTCTGGAAACCATAGCCGATATGGTGAGTGTCTATTTGCAATCTCTCTTCCTATATCCCTAAGGTGATCATGCATCCTTATTCTTTCTTCCCCCTCGAACAGGTCCACAAGACACTTATTCACGAGTGTTTCTATACCATGCAGGCCACTCCAACCCGATCCATCCCACACTGCTACAGCCTTGCTTTTCTTTTCCCCATTGAGAAAACAAGCTACATCCAAGAACATCTCTCTCTCTTCTTTATCGAGCGCATCATAGCTAACTTGTAGCCTTTCTTTGATTTCGCCAGGCAATATTCGTAAGATTTTATTTAATTGGGATTTCCAGTAATCTCTGGACTTTTGTCCATATAGCTGTGCCCCCAATACCTTCAGTGACAGAGGCAAACCATTGCAGGCCTTTAAGAACTTTTGCACTAGAGCTTCAAATCCAGGAGGTGGAAATGGCTGCAAGAAAGCATGCCAGCAGAACAACTGCCCGGCATGTGGCATGTTAACTCCGGGAATTTTATAAATGCTGGAGAGACCCCATGATCTAAGGACACCCAATTCCCGGGTTGTTACAATAACCATACTTTGGGATCCAATGTTGTCCTTGTTTGGCAATAGGGTATTTAGTTGGTCGATGTTATCCACGTCATCTAACACGATGAGCGCTCGATGAGAGCTCAAACGATTTGCAAGAACGACCTTGCCTTCATCTACGCTGTCGAATGACATATCATGGACACCGAGGTCAGCCAGAAGCTTTTTCTGCTTTTCACACAGAGCGCTTCTGGATGCTGCATCTCGCACGTCGAAAACAAAACTGCATCTCTCAAAAGAAGAAAAGTTCCTGTTAAACAGCTCTTTGGCTAATGTGGTTTTACCACTACCTCCTATGCCTACGATCCCTGTAATTTTTACTTTCTCTTCTCCTGCAACTGATTCGAAGCCTTTTACCAGATCATCCAATCCAATTGGATGTTCGGCTACCCATAATGGAACTCTTTTCATGATTTTAAATGTACAATTCACAATATTCTTTAAAACTGTGGCCTCATCCCTAAACCGAAAACAAAAATTAGAACAGGACACACTTTACTGCTTAAACATTATGTCAACAGAATAGAACAGTGGGTGAGATGTAACATTTGACTCTCAAAGAAATAAGAGTAATATATGTTTCAGATCACAAAGAGAAAAATGAAAACTAATACATACTTATTATTATTGACAGGGTAGCCGGATAGGAATGAACTGTCACGGAGTGCCCTTTTCCACATATCAAGCTTTTCTGGTTTGTATCTTCCCTTCTTTTCATGCTCTGAAAATGCATCAGCATATTTTCCTTTTCCTGGCTCAATCCATCTGAGATCAGAGGGCTCAACATGATAGAAAATGGGAATGATTGTTGCACCAGTTTTGAGCATGAAAGATAGCTCAGCCAAACACCATGGGGATTGGGCATAGTTGGGAGAAAAAATGGCAACATGAAGGGTAGCACTAGCTATAGCGTGTTGTAATTCTGCTGGAATAGAGTCACCAGCCTCAAGGGCTTCCAGATCTAGAAAAACATGCAGTCTCATGGAATGAAGTTTGTGGAAGATGGTAGTGGCTAATGTGTGTTTCACATCACGTCCACAATGATTAATAAATATGTCCCACGGCTCTGCGGATTTAGGTGCAGAATAAGGTGCAAGCTCATCAAAAACGTTTTCTAATTGAGTTTGATTTAGCCTGGCTTCAGAAGAGGAAGCCATTTCCATTGAATTGGACTATGAACCGAACAAAGAGAGATGAAAGAAAAGAGGAGTCTTTGGAGATTTAACGGGATAAGGGTTCAATGAGCAGCGGGATACACACCACAACCATAAACACATGGAATCTTCTGTTATCTGTTTGAAAAGAACAAATTTCTCGAAATTTTTCTTACGCGAAAATCTGGCCTTTTCATGCGGGCAGACACGAAAATCTGACTTTTTCATGCGAGCAGACGCGAAAATTGACTTTTTCATGTGGGCAGACGCGAAAATCTCGTCGTTCTGTCCTTTCTAAACCGTAATGTCTGCTGATTGCTTGGCTAAAAGGGCTTCTGATCATATGCATGATTGGAATGTGGTGGATCGGGGCCAACTACCCCCGGATTTGTCTCATCAATTGGATCACTTGGTTGATCTTGATAGGGCCATTTAATGCCCTTGCTTTGTAACGTTTCCTTGGTTTAATAAATTTTTTACCCTTTTATGTTAAACCGTAATGTCTGCAACAAAATTATGAAGCTCGAATAACATTGTGAAGTCTATTTGTAATGTTGAGTACCTCTTTCTTTAATATTTTGGGTTTATTTATGTTAGGATTTTAAAACGCAATAATCCATTTGTAAATTTAGTTTTATACTATTATAATTTGATTTCATTATTGTTGATCTTTATAATTTTATTTTTAGTCTTAATTTTTTTTCTCATCTTAAACCACATCTATAGTGTAAATTTGATTTAAGTCACTTCTACATTATTTTAATAAAAATCACACATTTTAATAGTTCAAAAAAATCAATAGTACTTTTAGATCGTAATTCCACTAAAAGGTGATAAACAATTGTCCTATTTTTATTGGTCAAGTTACTTTTAACTATTAACCTAAGTGATGTTTATAAGAATAGTCATTTCACACATGGATTTGAACCTAGAATGATTAAAATTAAAATTTAATCTTTGATAACCACTTCACTAACCATAATGAGTTGATCTAGTGTATTTTTATGTTAATTTGAGTGCCATGTTGTCATATTTAAAGAAATTCATTCACTCATTTATAAACATAAAAAAATATGTGTAGAAGAAATAAGGACATTCTAAAGCTTTTATGAAAGTTTTCTAGTAGCATTGTTTGAGTATTACATTAACACGCATCATTTTAGGCTCATTCCATGTTTGCTTGTTGTCTTTGATCTGTACTCATCACTATTGGATCAATCCAACTAGGGGAATTTGACTAACAAAAACTTAATATTTCAAGTTTAATAGATTCTCCATAAGTGTTTGTAAAATTATCAATTCTTATAGAAATTTGAATATCATAGATCAAGATCATTGAAATCTAATAGCCCACATCCTATAAATTCAAATTCATGGTTTATAGTTTAGGTTCCTACATTATCTTGAATAAACACTCATGTAGATCAAGTATGCATTGTGAACACGAGTAACATTGACTTGACATTATTGTCTAGGTGGTTGAATGGAAAAGGTATAGATTCTAAAGTAATAATGAAATGATTGAATGATTTTCTTGAAACAGGAAGGAGTGAAGTTTGTTGGGTATGACGCTAGGGTTTGAAGAATTTTTTTATAGACTGCCTCTCTTTGTTGTTGCTTTCCGATTTTTCAGTGATTCTATCTATAGATTTTTAGGGGAGAAAACAATAAATCTTACTTTGCAATAAAGAAGGTTTATGTTGAATGGTATAATCGTAGCCCACAATCCACCACAACTTAGGCTTCTGCTAGTTGTGGTGGTGGTTTAGGAGCGCCATTTCATGTGCCTTTAGGGGTTTGAGTTTGGAGGAGGGCATATTATCCAATTTTCTTTCTTGGGAAGGGGACCGGGTCTCTCAAAGTCTAATACCTTGTGTAATAACCTATTCTAAATTATTACTTAATTTATATTATTGCAAATGACATTATGAATATTCAATTTTAAAAGACATAACTAAGTAGCTATAGTCAATCATAGCAACACATGTCCAATTAAATGAGTCAAAGATTTTTATATTCAAATTGAATGTCAAATTACAATATCCAAGTTTGACTTAGCTCTTAGGCCATAGTCAACACAATGTAATAATTTTACATCAAGGTTACATCATAGACTAAGATAGTCTTGTAAACATTCCAAGGTTTCTCTTGACGCTCACCTCCATTGGTGGACAAGAACATGGTTGAAGCACTTTACCGCCCAACCACGAAGCTTACACTTCCCCCAAATTCTTCCAACTTGAAGAATACCCGACCCTGCATGGAAAGTTTAGCAAGACAACAATCTATAAGGTGGAATCTGGTGTGTGCTCATACATCAACATGCATTTCTATCTACAAGTTAGAAAAGAAAATGGAAGATCTATGCTAGGAATGGTAGAGAGTATTATTACAAAGTCCATACACACATAATGAACTAAATTGATTGGCCAAGCATAAGAGTAATGTTGCAACAACAAACAATAGGTTTTGGTAAAAGAAAGAACCTATACTCTCTGAACTCCATTTCAGCACCTGTCTCTAAAGGTAACTTTTGTCATCAAGTTATCTCATAGCAACTAACTACCCTCTAGCAACATCTACCCTTAGGTGCTCTAGTCTATTAAGTGTTGTTGTTCTATTCTATTTACAATTCAGGAAATAAATCTAATGGAATTGATCAAAACATTATCCATCCATTAAAAGCACAAGTCACGTGATTACATTCATCGTAATTCAATATACATTTAAGAATCAAGAAAATAGGAAACAAAAGAAGGTATGTCACAAGTATGTGTATGTACGTAGACGAAGGCCTACGTGCATACACATATATGTGCCTACTTAAGTTATGAATTTTTTCATACATTATGAATTTAAAACCAATAGATTACATTTCTAAATTCAAATAATGTTTCAGATTAACATATAGTTTTTCGGTTTACAAGAAGTAAAAAATTTAAGAACAAGTCTCTTTGAATATTTTCCCACGTACTATTATATCGTTTGTATCAACCATGCTATGATAAAAAATAATGCCATTGTAATCACACAGTTACTATCTAACAGAACGATGTTGTCTACAACTAAACAATTATAGTTTATAACAAAACAATGTTGTTTACAAATAAACACACACTACTTATAATAGAACGATGTTGTTTTCAACTAAGCAGTTATAGAATGATGTCATTTACAGCTAAACAATCACAATTTATAATAAAACCATGTTGTTTACAAATGAACACATATTGTTTATAATAGAACGATGCTATTTTCAACTAAACAGATGTAGAACGATGTTGTTTATAGCTAAACAATCATAGTTTATAATAAAACAATGTTGTTTACAAATGAACACATACTATTTATAAGAGAACGATGTTGTTTTCAACTAAACAGTTACATAACGATGATGTTTACAACTAAATAATCACAATTTATAATAAAACAATGTTGTTTACAAATGAACACATACTATTTATAACAAAACAATGTTGTTTTCAACTAAATAGTTATAGAACAATGTTGTTTACAGCTAAAAAATCATAGTTTATAATAAAATAATGTTATTTACTAATGAACACATACTGTATGTAACATAACAATGCTATTTTCAACTAAACAGTTATAGTTATAGCAAAACGATGTTGTTTACAACAAAACAACACTGCTTATAACATAACGTTGTTATCTACAAAAGTTTATAGATTCAATTCTATATCAACCAAATCTTCATTCATTCGAGCATCATTCAAAAACATAGTTATTCCTTACATTCATGGTCAAAGAATTCTGATACATCATAACTTTCATTCTCATATTCAATTCAATATTTTATCATTCTAAGAACATTTACATATAATGAACATATGAAAAAATAACCAAACGATTTCATGGTATAGATTCTTGGAAGCTACAAAGATTCCAATGAAAAACTAGTCATTTATAATAAAAAAATACTTTACACATATACTAGGTACAACTTTATCATGATTCGGGTTTTAGGAACCCCTGTTTACTGTTTAATCAAATCATATACTGTCATTCTATGGAATGACCGATTAATGCTTTATATTTTTATCAGTGTCTGGGGTTGAGGCCTTGCATGTCGACCCAGGGCCTAGGATGGATTCATCCAGGGACAAAAGTATGTCGTTCTTAGTGAATGATGGGTTACATGCTATCCCTACCAGGATAATGATGGAGCGCGCTTTGCTCTACCATCATCCTCTAGGGATGTGGTGACAAGAAACATGGAAATGTTGCAACATAAAGAAACATAGCAACAAGATTAAAATTGTATCATTCATAGAGGTGGAAAGATTTATTCCCAACCCTTGCTCTATACAAGAGGCATTGAAAACAACAAAGAACCACCCTTCAATCCCAAATTGAAGGAAACAATTCTAGCACTCATATGGTATGATTATCCCATTGGAATACATTTAAATAGAGTAGCATAAGCATAATATTTCAGTGGAGACTAGCCGCCTACCCACGGAGGTGGAAATTATGACCTATGAATCGTTGCATTCACCGATAGCCATGTGAAAGCTAAGCTTGTCACATGCAAGTAGTTAAATGACAATGGCGACTACATAGAACTCACCAGATGCTAAGATATTTGGCTTCCATGCCGTTGGGGGTACATGCACATAGTTATGTGTGGAAAAGATGGTTGACATGGCCTTCGACAGAAAGAAAAGAATAAAATTTTAAAGCAAGAAATTTGCATATCAAGTACGGGTATGTGCAGGATCATGATGGGCCAAAAAGTGGCGATATGATGGGTATGTGTAGGGTATGTGGCCAATGATTTTTTTTACCAAAAATTGATGAAACAAAAAGGGTTTTTAAAGGAGATTCTTAGCTTTCCACCAATATAAATTATGTTTTACTTTGAATTTAATAAATAATTATTATTCATTTTCTATTTGAATTATGACTAAAGTCCGATTCATAGGTGATTGAAAAACATCTATAGCTTTCAAATGGTATCACATTTTTGAATCAAACATGCATCACATTCTATGCTTCACATACTATAGGATTAAAATAAAATGAATTTCATGAATTTTTGACCAAGTTAAGGTGGTCGATATACAAGTTTTTATATTTTTTAAAATTTGTAATAAAAATTTCATAATTAATTATTTACTTGAAAAAAATAAAAAAAGTCTATGCATCACATAGGGACATGAGTCCTCTACTTATATCTAAAATATTACAAAAAAATATTATCATTTGATTGTGGTTAGGGTGGTCAGACAAACACCTACTTATTTTTCCCTGAAATTTAAGTACTACTGCATTGAAATTTCAAATTTTCACCAAATAGATTTAAAAAAAAAAGACCTAGTAGTTTAGAAACTGCATGCAATTTTCTATAGATTATATTCTTACATAGTTTTGTCAAATTCTCTGAATCCTGTTTTTCTATGATGACATACCCGTACTTCGTGTGGGTTTGCAATGATTCAAATGAATCGACAATATTATCCATATTACATTACTCACAAGCAACAACTGAAAAAGAATGGATCATATTCAAAAGGAATTGCATTGAATACCTCTGTTTTGAGGCCGATTTCTTCTTAGCTTTTCTCAGGAAAATCGTTGAACTGCCTGTTTTCCTTTCATCTTGTTGATTCTATGATATAAAAAATGGTATCTTTTCTACTTTTTCCCATGCGCCCACCTGAAAAATATATTTCATTTCTTAATGGGAATTTATTTTAGCTTCCCACATACTTTGAATTTTGAATAATTGCCATTATTTTGGTCTCAAACCACTACCTTATGTGATTTTTCTCATGATTTTATTGAATTTCATAAATTTGATAGTGGTAATTTTAAATTCCAATTTGATTAATAAGGAATACAATATAAAAATGTATGTATATATATATACTTGCACACATATAGGGGAGATTTCAAACTGTATGTCGAATCGACAATTTTTTTTATGGGTTTTATTTTCTCAAAAGTTAATAGCTTATAGCTATTGTTTTGGCTTGTGGGAAATTCAATCGAATGCGAGAGTGTTCAATATGTGGGCAAGGGTCAAAAAGTCACCTTTTAGAGGCGTTGTCCACTCGTCGCCACCTAATGTTCTGATTGCCACCTGCTATAACCACCAATTTTTTTTTTAAAAAAGGCCTAATTGTGTCACTATTAACATGCAATTATAGCAATTTTATCATTCAAATATACTCAAAAGTGAATGGGTCTAATTCATGGGTTAACAATGGAGGTTTATTTTCACTTATTATAATCTGCACCTACACATTAAGCACCAAAAATTAACACTAAACACCACCACACATTCACCTTATTTAATCTCCATTTTAGGTCCGATGATGGCTTATTTCCCATGGTTTTGTATTTAAAAAAAATACATTTTCATCATTTCACTACATTGGCTAGAAGGTTCTCGACGGCGTGGCTACTCTCCACAAGTTGAGGAAATGGCAAACATCATTCTCCTTTCAAAATGCAAACAATCCAGTACTCATGAATCATTTATTGTGCATTTTTGTGGACATGTGAAGGGTTTTTTCACTGATTGAATAATGATTACTACTTGTTTTACCTGGAAAATCATTCATGTTCAAGGCCTTTTCACCATGTGTTGTTTGAGTTTGTCATGTCTAGTGGTGGATTATTTCCCACAATTTTTTGGGGGTAAAATGATTATTTCCTGCTCTCCATTTTATCGCGTGCTCACGGTCTGGTAAATCCTCCAATGTTTCATGATTTTGTCTACTAAAATGATGAGGAATCTTGTGGGTTTGACCACATGTCTGCATGAAATAATGTATTTTTCTGCTTCGACCTTTTTCTTACTAACCCATGTGAATATGGGCATAAATCAACAAGCCCATTTTTTTTTTCCATATATCTGTAAACCCTAGCTTGGTTTTTCCAAAATATGTGTGCTTAAGGAATTAATCTCATGAAACCCTTGCCTGGTTTTTCGGCATGTATTTGAAAACCCTTTTCTATATTCGTGTAACTAAGGAATTGTTATCATGAAACCCTTGCTTACTTTTTTGGGCATATTTCTGAAAAACCCAAGTCTCTAATCATTTTTACCTCTATTGAAATTTCTATCATATGGTTGTCGAATACAACACAACTTCCTTCATTTACTGTAAAATGTGTTAGTAATAACTGTTAAATATTTAACTTGTGTTGAAATATCAATACTTTGTATCATATATTCTTTACATCACAACTTACGTTTTCATTAACTATGCATTCTACATTCTACTTATAGTTATTTTCATGTTAACTGTGCATTTAACAGTTAAATTTATGTAGTGTCTTTTCATTTGTAATAAGTAAATGAGGATCCTTTTTGGTAACAGGTTATTCCTTACAAACCCCATTTACAAATTCAATAATCTATGTGTTCATTTACTATTTTCAGTTATTTCTCAGGGTTTATATTTTTCATTAACTTTTACCACCTTGACTACTACTTAATAGATGATCATACCATATGTCTGCAAAAAATAATGTATTTGTCTACTTGGGCCTTTTTCTTAATAACCCATGTGTAGTTGTATGCATTCATATAATTATATTCTTAATGTCTCAAGATTGTGTTGCCAACTAAATACAATAGAATACATCTTAATTTTGGAGCTACTCTTTATCTTTATATATATATATGCATGTATACATTTAAAAATGTAAAGTGTGTATGAATGTGTTTATATATGCCAACTGAATACAATAAAAAACATCTTCATTTTTAGTTATTTCTCAGGGTTTATATTTGTCATTTACTTCATAAAAGGCTCCTTTATATTTTGTGTCTCTTGTTCATTCAAAAAATTGATATAAGCATGTAGAATCATTTGTTAGACTCCTTTATATTCAAAATAAGTGTACACATCAGCTGGCAATTACATTATATATATGTGTGTGTATCCTTTGGTTGTCCAATACAACATAGTAGCACTCATTTATTGTAAAATGTGTTAGTAATTATTGTTTGTTGTTGTCTCACAGTTCAAATTAAGTTATAAGCTTGTAGTTAACAAGCTTTGTAAATTATATATTTTATTGTATATTAAAAAATAGCTTGTTGGTGATTTAATGTTTGAATTTTGCAGTTCAAATTATTATAACTCAAGTTTTATATATTGCATATATTTTAGTCATATGTCATTATTTTATAATCTGATAAATATAATAG
This sequence comes from Sequoia sempervirens, assembly GCA_007258455.2. Lineage (NCBI taxonomy): Eukaryota > Viridiplantae > Streptophyta > Pinopsida > Cupressales > Cupressaceae > Sequoia > Sequoia sempervirens. Next base: position 507,110,726 of record VDFB02105785.1, read on the forward strand.
TGAAGATGAAACAACAAAAATGTTAATAACTTTGTAGCAGTAGTAGTTTATAAAATTTTTCTAATATATACAATAAAATTTTAATATATATTTTTATGTGTAAACAACAATCTCTAAATATATTTTTATTTTTCTTTATATATATTTAAAACAATAATATAATGTATATATTTTTAAGTAAATCCAACAAAAATTTAGAATGAAAATAGAGTATTTGAAAATAGGGCACATAGCTTCCTTTAATGTCGATTAATGAAGTAAGTTATCACTGGAGGGTTTTTCAACTGAAGTTTGGTAAAATACATTTGGAGATGTTAAAAGAAATAAAAATTTCTATAGTTCATAATATTAGCTTGACTATTTGTTAATTGAATTATGTAGTTTTTTTCATTTATATTTCAATCACATTGCATGATCTACCATTAGAAATATATATTAACCATATAGAATCTTTCTACCAATGTTATTGGGATGACTCATTTTAAAAATAAATTATTAATATGTTAGTTTACTTGAACTAAGATGTATATACTATGGTTTTTGAGCTTCTCAAAATGAAATTATAAATTATAAAAGTTGATTGATGATTGTATGCTTGAAGTTATGTGGGAGTTGGGTATTACCAACACCAAAAATTTAAAAACATTGAAGCAACCTTTCCTTTGCATTAAATGAATTTAAAATTTATTTTCAGTTTGGCTCTTATTAACTCTTTTATCAACACACAATCAACACATAGTTCCTTTGGTAGTTGGACTGTATGCAGTGTTCAATATAGCTGAACTAAATTTATGGTCTTTTCTCAATCCATCTACTTTGGAGAAGATTGTATGAGTTTTAAATTCGATGTTTTATGATCCTTCTTACATTTTTCACATTGATTTATGTTTCTAATATATTTATGTTACAAAAGGTGTGACTGTTGAAACCATTAAGGTCCTTAGAGTATGATATCATCCTTATCTAAAAGATACCAGTTGGAAAATCCAGCTGGGTTAGTTACACAAGAATGTAAGTAATAATATTTAGTCCCTTTTCCCTACTAAATAGGCCTTATAGAATTTATTTTGCAAATGATATTATTTAGTGAAGTTTGTTAATGCTCTATGGAGCTCATGTTATGTATTGTGAGTTAATGCACAAATAAAATGCCTCACTTTTTTTAACAATGAAGATTTTTGTTTTCTTCAATTTTTGACAACAAAATTCACCAGTATGTCATAAAAGTGTATACTTAAACATGCAATTTAATTATATATGTATGTATACACATGTATATATATGTATACATATGTATATATATGTATGTATATATATTTATATATATGTATAAATTGTAGACAGTGAAAAACATCCTAAATTATAGACATAAACTCAAATCAGGTATACTAACATCATTTTCTCTTGAAATCCATCCTCTTTTCGCTTAATTAAATAAATTAGCTTAGCTATTTAATTAATTGCATCATTTTCGTCTATTAACCTAACACATTTAATCGGGTTAATTCCCTCCTTTTTCACACTAACATTTCATCTCATTAAATTAAATAAATCAAACTATTTAATTTAATTCTCTAAGTCATCTTTTTTAATTAAATAACCCTAAGCTATTTAAGTAAATATCATTTCACCTTCCCCCATTCATTAAATCATTTAATTTAATGAATATCACTTTATTCCTCTAAATCCCCTAATTGTATGATTAAACCTTGTTTAATTAATAATTATTTAATTAATCTAATTCATTCCACTTGCAAAGGAATATTCCTCCTTTGCACAATTTAATTTAGTTTTAATTAACTAAATAACCTTTTTTTCCTCACCCATGAGAATATTCCAAAGAATATTCTCTCTCCTCCAATCATTTGAAAAATGGAATATTCTCACTTGGCTTCTTGAGCAAGCTAAGCTTGAGACCTCTTGTGCAAGTTAACTTTTGACCTCTTAAATAGGTCAAAAGTGTGCTTGTTTGGAAGGAATGAGAACCCTTGATTAAATCTTATCTTGCATTCTCATCTGTTGATGAGAATCCATGATCGATGCCTCCTAAATTTCCTCCATCCTTAACCATTGATTAGCTTTTTCAATCTCAACCCTTGATTTCTCATTTGCTTTCCTATAAATAAAGCACTATTTGGAGACAAATGGATCCATCTTTCAATTGAAAACTTATGCTATTGAATTCACTCACACTGACACTCATATTTAGCATATTTTAGTTCATTTTTCGTTGCATATTAGTTTTAAGCTTTCATTAATGACTTCCATGCATCCATCTTAGCTTGTTTATAAATTAGGGTTTGAATCTTTTAGCTTAGATTCCATTTAGATTAGCTTAGCTTTTGCATACTTGTATCATTTTTAGCATAGAATCATGTTAATTTAGCTTGCATCGTGTTCAATTTAGCATAAATCATGTTTTCATCCACATATCACAACAATTTCATCAATTCTCTTCAATAGAATTAATTGGAACAAGCTCATTGATCACGTGGTTGGGAAAGGGTCATTGTTCCACATCAACATGACACCAATTCCAAAATGGGATAAGTTTTAAATGGGTTAGAATGGACATTTTACATACTTTCACAGTTCATAATATTTAGTTTCAATAAATGTTTAGCTTAACTTTCAATTTGATTGATCCTATTGAGATTGAGTATTAGTGGCTTCATTATGCTTCAATTCATCATGGATCAAGTGTAATTGGCCCACACTGATAATCCTCGGTCAACATTCTGGTGCTAGGAGGGAAAACTGTCAATTTAATCAATTTCTATCTCGATTTTCTTTTTTTTTTTACTTTTGTAGGAAATAGCGATGTCCAACTCAATTTCAGTGACGCCTTTGCAGGGCGTCGCCATATAGTGATGCTATCACAATTTCAAACAGTGACACCAATTAAATGTATCGATGCCAATTAAAAAAATAGCGATGCTGATACTATATAGAGGTATCAAAGATTTACAAACGACGATGCTCGATCAAATAGCGACATTATCGTGCTCTCTGGTTTTTTTTGCAAAGCAACACCCTTATTCACCAGAGTGAAGCCCTTATTCACTAGAGCAATAGTACCATATATAGCAACACCCAACTTGGGTAAGAAGTTTTACAATCATTTTTTAAGCATGTGCTTTAATTTTCTTAATTTATTAGAATATTAACATGCTTCTAACATTGTTCTAGTTGTTAGACTAACAGGGTTTAGTAGGTTGGGCGACATGAGGTTAAAGTGAAGAAGCATTCTCATCTTACGATTTTATGATTGTAACAAGCGTTTGACACTTTGGGGCAATTATAACCCAATTTCTTATGCTTTTTACTTTATGTTCTAGGACCTCACTAAATTTCAACTGGGTTTTAAAACAAATTCTCAAATGGGACTAAAATTGAACCCTTATCTCATCATTGTCTTTTAGGTTTAAAATTGAACAAGGAAACTTAACATTTAATTTGGTGCTTAAAATGAACTCATCACTGCACTTTGAAGGGTTAAAATTTATGAGTGTTGTGTTTTGATTTACAACATTATTATTGGATACATATGTAATTCTCTCGCGCCACTCGAAAGTCTTGAGAGACAAAAAAAATCCTTAAAACTTTGCAAAATCACCTACATCTTTCATTTTGGATTAAAAATGAACCCCTTTCTAGTGTAGGGAAAAAGGCATGGTGTGTGTTCTTTCCTTGTTTCATCCAAACTACGATGATCAAACTATAAATGTACTTCCTTGCTTTTTTATCTTTAGAGGGCCCACCTCCCTACTTTGATAGGAGGGAACAACCCAAGTTGTAATGGGCTAAAGCCAAGCTCTTCCAAACCACTATATAAATGTGTGGTTGTGATGAAAATTGCAATCAAAGGAAAGTGGTACGTGATAGCTCTCCCCTAGTATCTTTATGATGTGAAAAACCCTTGTTCTAAGGGTTGGGAGACCTATCAAGGAAGTTTATCATAGTATTCCTTGAACCAGAAGCCCTTATTATGAACCATTGTTTAGAATCCAAAATCCTTAATACTGGTTGGTGCAAGAACAATTGTTTTGAATCCACCCCACATTTGTACTATTCATTGTTGAAACAAAAAATCTTAGGATCTTAGGATCTTCAGGATTTTGAGATTTTGTGGTCCTGAGAAGTGTGTGTCGTGGAGGGGATCTAGTGTTGTCAAATCTCTAATTGTTCACAATGTCTTAGTGTTTGGAGAAATCCAAGTGGGGACTCAACAAGTATGGCCATTTCAACCTAGGATTGTAAATAATCATGAGTTAGTTTGATACATTGCTTGGTTCCAAAGCATTATAAAACAAACATTTACTATCTTCCTCAAAATTTCAAACACTTTGGCTTAAATATGGATACCTCTTGAATTAGCCTTGATATTACTGTTTGTCCTAAGAATTTCCATCCTTACAGATTTATAAATATCTAGACTTATATCTCAATCCATATTTTCCAAAGACAACATAGGCAATTATGGCTTCAACCTCATGATTCTCACAAAATGGACATTGTGAAAGTTATGATTTTTTTGACATAAAAATTTAGTTTGAAAACATAATCAAGAAAAGTGTTTGTGGTAAAATAAATTCACTTAAGCAAGATAAATTGATAATTGAACCCCACATGACTATTTGGAGACTGATTGATCCCATTGAACAACCTGATCTTACAAGTGCTATCATTCAACCAAATTTTGAACTCATTAACAAAGAAAAAACCGATCTTATTAGTAGTTTGAGAAGCTTAACTTTTGAAACAAAAGAAACACCTACCAGTGGAGAAACACAACAACAATCTTAGACGAAGAAGAGGAACAAGCTAATATTGAGGCTGGAAGGCCCATATTACCACCACTCGCATGGCAATAAATATCTTATTTTCTTCCATAAACTTGAACTTTTCCTAAATGATCTCACACAAATTCATCCCTAAAGTAAATTCTACAGGTCGTCATTTAAAAATTAGGCATCTTAGTCCAAAATCTTTCAAGAAACACCTTTTGGCACTTTACGAAACTAGAACTTGATTGGTATACAACTTCTACAAACGTGCTTCAAGGAACAATCCAATCTTTTATTCCTTCTATTACTGTCAGAATAGAGGTATAGCATGTTTCTCACTACCTCTGAATGATCTATCACAAAATCAAAATCCGTAGGGGAAGATCTACATGCCGTCATTACAGACGTAGGTATCGTAATTCAAAGTTAGGTACGAAGTGGGCCTTAATACTTTATCACAATTGTAACCTCTTGTTAAGAAACCATTATGCTCAAGCTAGGAGGATTGAGCCCAATTTACATACCCACATCCATAGTCTTTAGGATTTGAAAACTTTAGAGGTCTAGCATCATTCTCACTACCTTGGTCTTGGAAAACAAAGGTTCATTCTAAGTCAACATTGGGTCAAACACTTCATTCACCCCTCCATCAAATTTCATCCTTCACTTCACCTATCTTTGTAAAAATTTTGAATACACCAACATCTTTTGACTTAAACATTAAACAACCCAAAATCCTAACTTAACTATTTTGTATGTGAAATGAATCCATTTCCATGCATTTAGGTAAGTTAGTTATCAATCTTGAACTAGTCTATCTTGAAGGTCACAAGTCTACCCTAAAGATTTACAAGTTCAACAACATCCCTTATCCAAACATCAAAACATCAAGTGTAAGTGAAAAGTGTTGTCCCAAAATGTTTAGAAAGATCACTCTCCACATCACCCATCTTTTCATCCCCCACTATCATCATTGCTCTAAAAAGACTTAGAGCGTCCCTTTTACCTAGATTTGAGTCAACTAGAGAGTTCAAACATTACAAATCACAACACAACTCTCCTAAAGGTGACATACAATTTAGGGTAAAGATGAGATCACAACACAAGAGAATCATGGAGAAAGCGAAAGTCACATTTACCTCAAGTGATCCAAATCCTTTAGAATTTGATCCAAGAAGTCAAGTTACCCCATCACAACAACCATCATCTCTGTCAGGACCATATTAGATAGAGGACATCACAAACGATCCCTTTGAACTTACTAGGGAGGAAATCATGAAACGTCAAGCCTTTGAAAACACGGCTCCTATTTCCCAATCATTTTTTGCACAAAATTTGACACACAACTTCACAAATCCATCACTAGGGCTAACTCAAACATCCAATCCTAGTCTTCCAACTAGCCTTGCCAAGGACTTTAGTTTAACTCTTCCATTTGAGAGTAGCACACTTGTAGGTACCCTCAATAACAATCCTCCATCCCAAGAAACCACGTGGACACCTACCTTTGGTGCTCCTCCCATTCTCGAAGATCCAAAATAACCATATAAACCTCTTGAACTCCATTATTCCACCACGACCTCTAAATATCGAGGACACCCCTCTTCATCTATACCCATGAATACCACAAGTGTGCCCATTATCACACATAGCAATATAGAAAAAACATCTCAAAATAACACGCAAGGGCATGTCAATACTATACCATAGAGTCAACCCTTAATGCAAATAGGGGAATCTTTATCCAATCCGCCAATTGGTTCATCTATACATTGGTTTCACAAAACACATCCACCCCATCCATCATCAACCCATCTCAGAACAATTCCTTGGTTACGAATCCCACCGACCTAGGTAATACCTTGTTTACATCTCTAGCACAAGGAAATACTCAAAACATGGGACAAGGAAACCTTTTTAATCAATGGACTCAAGGTCCTAGTGTGTCATTTCCATCACACGATATGATGACATCATCCTCATATTTTCCCATGGTCCCCTTTACCATACAAAATCAAATAGGACCCAAAACTTACATTCCTCCACATTAATCCATCAGCTTATAAGGGATGTTAAACCAAGGGAATTCTCCACCTCTCATCAACAATCCACTACCCATTCAGAACATCAAAACTCACAATTCATCTCAAATATCCCAACAACCACCCGATACTACATTGCAAGCGCATGCCCTAGCTTTACAACAAGCTTATTGGAAAGTCATCCAACAACAACAAGAAACCCTAGAAGCACAACAACAAAAAAAACAAAAATCTATCCAACAACAACAACAACAACAATAACAAGTAGCCTTAGCAGCACAACAAGCAGCCTTAGTACAACACCAACAATAATAGCAAGCAACCTTAGCACAACAACAAGCCTTACTATCTCAACAATATGCCCAAAAACAACAACAAGGTCCCTATTATAACCTTCAATTGCATATCATCAATACCAACGCATTAGGAACATATAGATCAATACCCCAATCAGCCTCTAAGAATCTCACACCACCATACATCCCATACAACACCTGATCATATAAAAAACATCTGTCATCCCACCATATGTTCCTCAACCAAACCCACAAGATGATCTAGCATCACAATTTAAGGTGTTATCCCAAGAAATGTAGGACCTTTGCATGGGAAAGACCAAGAAACCCCATACACAGAACTTGTGTCCATATCCATTTGACCAAAACATAGAAATGGTACCATTCCCTCCCGGTTTTGAAATCCCCAAATTCGATAAATATAAAGGGAGAAGAATTCCTATGGACCATGTCAAGGAGTTTAACGTCATGTGCATGGAGGTAGCTTACAATGGTTCATATTTAATGCACCTCTTCCTTCAAAGTTTAATAGGTCCTGCCATGGATTTATTTTCTCATTTTCCTCCCAGTATCAAAAAATTTCAAGAAATTAATGATAAATTCATCGATCACTTCTCCTTCAATCTTGACATGAACGTCAATCTAGAGGAATTGTATACTCTTAGACAAAACAAAGGGGAAAATTTCACTAATTTCTTGAAACAGTGGAGACAAAGAGCTAGTAAGAGCAAGTGGCCTCTTCCCAATGAATAATAAGTGGGAATCATCATAGAAAATCTTGATCTAGATCTATCCTTTCACTTGAAAATGCGGTGCATCACATCTTATGATGAGCTTGTCCCTAGGGCCCTTAACATCGAGAGAGCTCTAATCTCACAGGGAAATGTTATACATGTTTTGCACACACGCCTTGCCGAAGGCATTGAGCCCCTCTTTTTACTCCCGATAGGTTTCTTTTCTCTTGTCTCGCATTGTGTGCCCCTGTTTACAAGCCCTAGTTGGTCATGAGCCTTAAAATGATCAATTTCCTCTTGGTGAAGTTTTCCTGCCTAAATTTAACTAAGTTATTTGCTAGTGTGGGTTGGACCTTACGAGTTTCCCCTTGCTTATTGCCCCAACATCCATCAGGGCCTATGGGCCCATGTTCACAGATTTCCCTTTGTCGTTCATTGTTGCATCATTTTCCTACAGCCAAGCCTCCATGTCTACCAGACGTACGGACCTCGCATTCACGTTCACTGCCGCATCCTTCAAGATTCATAGACCCATAATTACGGGTCACCTTATATAGGTCTCCATTCTTGTTTAGCCTCTACGAAATGGTTGATCTTTAGCTGTCGCCTGCATGGCAAGCTCCACATTCGGCTCCTCCATCCCATCATCATTGTTACCAAACCTAGTCCGACGCGTTTCAAAATTCCTTAAGTCTAAGACGATCACAAGTCTTTACACATGGCTAGCCTTTGCTCGACCATCATTGTCTAAACTATTGAGCTCTCACATTGTCTTGTTGGGAAAGACTTGCATAGACCATTTCCTCAGAATGAGAGATTGGGTCTGTGGGTGAACTCTTGAGTCTATGCTTGCTAGCGGGTTTTCCCTTGCAGGCCGCCTCCTGTAGAAGGCCGTCACCACAATGTTGTTTCACAGTGACGAACCTTTGCTACCTCCTCACTATGCGAACCCGCAACCCACCAGAGACCTCATCTCTTTTCAGGTTTCCCCATAGCAGTTTTCATTCACAATTCTACCATTGCAAAATGACACTCATTCACGGCTTACCTGCATCATACATCCGCATCATTCTAAACCTCACGGTCGTTTTCATGATTAATAGTGCCAAAATCCTAGATGATGATCTCAAGGGAAAAAAATCTTCTTAGCTCCATGCGATAAAGCTTTTCATATTGCAATCATGACATCTAAAATTAGTCCCAGTGGCGGTCAACTATGTGGGACGCACTACGTGGGCCTCCATTCAGGCTGCACTGTTTCTTCTGCAACGTTCATCTCACATCCACTTGCATGCTCAACCTCACATCACCTTTACTGCTGGCTCTCCGTTTCGTAGGGCCTGTGGGGTATTTTTTCATTCTCCTTACGACACTCCCACAATAACCCTCCACCTTCTTTTTCTTGTGAGTGGTGTGAATCAGTTTAATTGTATCGTCGTGAAGATCTCTCCATGTAGTCAACCCATCCCATGTGGTGTCCTGTAATATTCTACTCATAGCATGGAAAGGTGATGAGTAGTGATGAAGAATCCTAGAATGTGCAAAAGTCATAATGAATCTTAGTAATGAAGGGAATTCAATGTTCTAGGATAAGGTCTCCCATAGTGACACCTAAAGAACTATTTGATTGATGGATATAACAAGAGAATTTAAAATGAAGGACTTCGAGAGCCTCAACATCAAAGCTACTTAAGAATTCCTTGGTCCAAGCCTTCATGCACTGGTAAGATGTCTAGAAGAAAGGAGGAGGCAGTAAAATTTACATGAGACAATGAAAATCTATCCTCTATGGTGAATGGGTATGCGGATTCTGCATCCCACTTGGCCACCCTTCTATCCCGGTTTGAGACATCTCCCATGGATGAACTTTATCTATGCAAGATCCGATGCTTTTGATGTTGTTTACTCCCCACGAGCTTTGCTTGATTTGGGTGTGGGTGAATGGTCAATGATTGAATTTTAGCAAGGTATGATCGATTAGGAACAATCTCATGCAAGAAACTAACTTGAAATGAGGAAGGGTCAATGGCCGGATCACTCAACGATGTAGGTAGAATGCAACTACCAGTGAATTAAAATTAACATTGTGCAGGTGTTCATTTTTGGTCTTCCGCAATCTCAATGTCGTTATTAACAGCCTCTTCATTACATCTCCCTATATTCGTCTATCTGTGGCCTCCCCAGATGTTTCTCTTCTCATGGTGATGGTGGTACTTCCTGGTTGATATTGGATCGGTTAGTCATCTCACATTAGGGGTACCATGTGAATGTTATAGTCCGAAGGTGATTATTGTTACTACAACAACAATGATGAACCTGCAATGATCTCTTGATCGAACAAGGCGAATGTGAGCTTTTAATGATCATGAAAGTCACTCACATGATGGTCATTCCTTTTGTGAGTTGGCCAAGTAGCGTTCTCAAGAGTAAAATCTGCATGAAATTTCTTGTGGTTTGTCTGCTTCTCCTCGGCTTAGCCACTCATAAAGTGCTTCATTACACACCCAAGCGTATGGAAAACCATGGACGGGGAGCACTATCCCATTTAATCATGGTCTCATGTAGAATATCTTCATCGACCGAGTGGAGTACTATATTAAGAAAAACTCTTTACCTGGCTATGGCTACAAACTCCATGGTGGGAAGGAGGATCAAGTTGTGTAGTGCATTATTTTCATTTTTGTATCATGATAAGATAATCAGTACTGAGTGTTGGATATTAAGGGTGATGTGTAATGGAACTAAGAGGATTGATCCCTACGTGCTTAATTAAATGCTCGGTCTACACAAGCTCGACACTTGCCTAAGAGGGTGAGTTCGATGCTATTGTGGCATTTAACTAGAAGATGCACCATGAAAGTAGTGCTTATTGCAAACATCAATCAACATCAGACCAAGACTTGACTAATGTTTAACTTCAAGGTTCTGGGATGGATCAATGCTTACGTGACTAGGATTAAAGGTGATAATTATTAAGGAGGTGACGACATGAATATTTTAGATTTCATGGCAAGAGGTGTCAAGGCTACTGAAGTATGTACGGGTGCCTGGGAGTGGGACTCTGCATGATCTTTGTCGTTTGATGATGGAGTGCTAGTTATGGCTTCCCACGGGCTACAACCCACATGATCAACTCCATGGATGCTCTCTTTATGGGTTCTGCTTCTTACTTCATCGTTTGGGTGACAACTTCCTCGTAGTATGATGATCCCGAAGGGAACTTTTTACATAATGATTGGGGGAGATGAACTGCTGAGGGGCTTTATCACAATCAAAATCCATAACGTCGTTTAGCACCATGTTTATTCTTCAACGGTGACAAACTTCTCCAGTGTAGGTGTCATGCACTCCCTATCTATTGTCTAAAGCAACATTCACACCCTGGCTACCCGCCACCTATCCCCCGCATCCACATGTTATGTGGAACCCGTAGTATTCAACACCATCCCGTATGGAGCTCTTTGCTAAATCAATGAAATGGATGGTCAAAAGGGGGAATTTTTGGGATCTCTTAATGATTTTAGATTATATGAAGTGTCATAATAAAGATCAAATAGAGTTGGTAGTGCCATTGGGGTTGGAGTTGACAAGAAGACGTCAACTGATTCGAAACCAATGAGCTTATAAAAAGGTGAGATTGTAAAGAAAAGTGAGGCCATGGCTTCTTCACTATGGCAACATGGCTAGCGGAAAACTTCTTTGTTACAGGTTCCACCTCCTTCATTTCCGTCTAGAGTGGTGCTCTCATGGTGTCCTCCCCCAAGCTTCTCCCTACATTGCACTTCTGACCAATGTTAAGGCCATACATACCCATATATTGAGAAACACCGTGGGTTTAAATAATGATGTGAGGAAAGTGCATGGTAATTCACTATGATCTTTGTAAAATAAGGATGGGATGAAACAAGAAACAATCGTATCATGAGATCAATCCACCTAGGTCCCATGCCATTATTCTTATGTTGAAGGTAGTTCTCCTCATGGATGTCCATTCCAAGGTCTCAGGTAATGTAATGATGTGAAAAAACATCTAAAGGTAGCCACGAAGAGGTCAGAAGAATATTAAATTGGAATAAGGAGAGATGATAGATGGTTGATTGGGTAGTGATGTCTGGTGCTCAGGCAATCTTCGCCTGAGAATTAAGTGTCTCCTCGTAACCCCAGTCTCTTGCAAGGGATCTTAGAAACTAAACTTGATAAAGTCAACTGGTGACAAAAATTCCTTGAAGGGGAGAGGTGGCAATCGGCCCTAGTGCGTTCACAGCCGTACAAAAGGATTATAGCTCAAAGATAATGATATAGGAGAAAGGAGTTAACATGGGCAATAGGGAGTGAAGGATGTCTTCCATGTGGAGCCCACAATCTCCATGACTGTCCTTTTAGGAGGCACTCACATGTTGGCTTCCTCGTGCGACCACCCCACCGCTTCCTTCCACATGTATGGGTAAAGTGATAACTTTTATAATCAAGATTAATTGATGTATTTATGTCTTGAAATACAATAAAAAGTGGATGTCTAACAATTTGTGCAGGTATACATGGGGTTAGTTGAGCTATGTTAAAGAAATTACTGGGAGGCCGTGGATATGCATATATACTAATCTCAATCTCGGGGATTAACAAAATGATTGATTTAAACAATTAAATATCCCTCATGGGGAATTCAAAGGAGGATTTTATATCATTACTTTATGGGCCTAATTGAATTTATTGTCTTATGTAGGACTACAATTGTAAAATGGAGCTCACAATGGAGGGACATTGCTCATAAGTACCCACCTCAACATCATGCCATTAGGAAGTTTGTCCATGGAGCCATGCTGAAGAAAATTCAGCCCTAGGCTTGGTCCAGGAGAAGAAGGGATGGATTCATAAGGGTTTCCATCCAAATGGGGTTGCATGTTGCTTACCTATTTTGCATAGAGATTGATAAATCAATTTTGGAGCCTAGCTAAGAGAAGGTTTTGATTCACAAGATGCTGAGTGTTAAAGGTTGCCAAGGTAGTAAACAAGGGACAATCCATCAAAAGGGGACCAATGAACTAATGGCTGGATGTTAAGGAAGTCAGTGCCAAGAAACAAATGGCTGTCCACTAAAGGCTAAAGCAAGGAGGGAGTTCTCTTGTTTACTAATCGATCATGATCCATCCAGAGTTGTCCCACCAAATCAAGGGCAGCCAATCCATTGATGAAAAAAATTGTCAAGGCTCATTTGATTAGATGAAGAATGTTGGAAATCCATCAAGCAAGAGGGAAACCTTCAAAAAGTTTTAGTTATAGAAAAAGGGAAAGTCACTATAGGAAAAAAATGCTATAGTGACAGGGCACTAGAAGAAAAAATAGGAATGAGTCAAGGACTGTATTTTAAATTTCCATATAATGGGGGGTAGGTGAAACCCTAACTTGTATCAAATATGGGCCACACAATGTAATTAAATCCTATCCATTCATTTGGACTTTGGAAAACTATAAATAGGGGCTTTCCCCTCATTTGTAAATAGTTGGAGAACTGGTGTAAAGGGAATTTGCAGCAATAGAAGACAACATTGCATTATTTTATGGATGTTCTCTTTGAGTTTTCTCATATTGCATGCATGGTTCTACTTCCATGTTAGTTTTAGCTAGTAGTTTCTTGGATGACTTTAATGTTGGTTGTTACAGTATTTGATGCACTTCCAATTCATGATTTTTGTGGTTTGTTGATGATGAATCACTTTGTAAAGCTAGTATGAACTAACTTATTTACTGTAACCTAGTTCAATTGTATGTTCATGAGGTGAATGCACAATATAAAAATCTGCAGTCATTAGAAAATTGCACTGATTTTGTGTAGTTGTAGGTCTTTCTTGGTCAAGCAAAATCCAATTTGTGGGAGCTTGTCTACTGTAGCACCGTCCATTGTTACTATTCTGAGTGTGCAACCAATATTCATTCACTTCCATCATCCTTGAAACTCCATTTTTAGACCCAACTTCCCATGCTTTGTAAACCATAAAGGCCGCCATGTGATTACCATCAAAACACATCAACCAATTGAGATATTCCAAGCATTGTCATGACCTGACACCCGAGAGACCTTGGGATAGTTTTCTACAATTTTTTTGTAGGAGATTATCTTTCAAGAGAGGTGATGCACTTATGTATTACTTGTGTTCAAAAGTGCTAAAAAAATCATCAACAAAATTGTTGCTAGAAGGAGGGTATGGTTGAGCTTGAGGCTACAAAGCTGAAAATTGGAAGTTGAAAGGCACCTTCAAGAAAAAAATCTGAGATAGGGAGATCTCACTATATGCTGGAGATTTAAAATCAGAAAATTTTGAAGACAAACAAAATTTGAGCTGAGATGGAACAACATTTACAAATCAACATTACTCAGCTACATGCAGACTTAGATAGAAGATTGAAAAGACCATTGCAATAATTTTCATTTGCAAATAAGTGTAGAATCCATTGCACTCGCAGACACAATGAATTGGGATGTATGAAATTCTTGGAAAAAAATGAGAGTGTCTTGCAAGGAGAAATTTCCTTTTGGGAAATATACTAGCCCTTGGCTCTTGTAGATCCAGAAGATGAATTTTCTAACATGGAAGCCAAGTCATTCAAAGAGGTGATCCAAGAATGCTTGGGCAGTTAGGAGGGACTAACACTGCAAGAAGTGTTGATGACTAGTTGGTGTATATTTCATAATGCAACCCACTCAGAGTTTACTTTTCCATCATGTGTAGACATCATCACTCAAGTCAAGGGAAGTTTGAACATTTTGGAACAACCAACTCTCAATAGAGGAGAGTCATCCCATGAGGTAGGAGAGCTATCAACATTTGGAGGACAAAAAATTCAAGTTGAACCAAGAAATTTGACACAAGTAAGTGCTAGGACAACAGATACTGAGGTTGGAAGTCAAGAGGAAGGAGATTTGTTGTTTAGGATAGCAAAGATACTTGAAGAAGGTTCATCTCGAAATGAATTAGAAGACATTTTATCTAAAGGGAAGTCCTCCACTCAACAAGGAGAGGAACCATTGGCAGATGAGGATGAATGGATAGAGTTTGTAGAAACACATGTTGTGACATCTAATGAAGCTGAAAATCAGAGGGAAGAAGAGTTAGAATGCCTTGGGGTAGTAGAAAATGATGGTGAAAGCATAAGAGAAATCAGATTAGAATACCTTTCTTTCATAAATGACAATGATCAAGCATCTGAAAATGAAGATTTTGAGTGGGAACAACTGCAGGTCACGACTATCTACCATCAAACTTTCTTCCCAATTGATGATAAAGATACGGTGGTGGAAATATATAATGAGCTAGTGTCAAGACTAGCAAGGGATTGGTTAGAGCTAAGATATCAAGTGTAATTGGAAGTGTTGCTACTACCAGGTTGGTGTAGGCTCCATGATTCATCACATTCTGAGTTCATGTGTGAATTATGCCAAGAGGCCATAGAGCAAGTTAAAGAACAAGTGGGGCATCCAAGTGCATTGCCTCTTGCAGTTGCTTCAAGAGATGAAGTAGAAGACCAAGAGCCTAAACCAAGTGATAACTCGGCTGAAGGAAGTCCTCAAGAAGGTATTAGAATAGCAACAAAAGAAGAAAATTGCATCCTTGAGCCTTCAAACGATGAAGTGGAGCAAATAGGAGTGTTGTCTATCAGGCATCAAGAATCTTTCCCTCTTGAAGAGCACTTGTATGCAATGGATGATAGGCTTTATGGAGGGATTTTGGAGGTGGATCGTTTGTCAAACATTGAACCTCTTGACAGACCTATGTTACTTGTTGGTTTCTTCCTACTTGGAATTGTGCAACAAAGGTATAGCGACACTGAATATGAGCACATTTTAGAAGAAAGTAGTGATGATAATTTACTACCTGAACCTCTAGACGATGAGACATTAGAGCTTCCAGATTGGGAAAGGAACTCCTTCTCCATCTACAATGATAGTGAACAAGAGGAGACAAGTGGACGTGATGATGAGATGCATGAACTGCAAAGAGAAGAGGAAAAAGGTAGGGGTGTTTTGATGGCGGCCAACAAGTATGATAGACCTGACCCACTACACGATGCAACTAGGAGTCCTTCCACCTTGATCATTGTTGATCATCTTTAACATTCAGAGAGTTGCAATAGGACAAATTCATCCATGTCATATTCCTGTGACATTGAACATCATAAAATTAAGGTCAACATAAGGGAAACAAGTTGGTACAATGTGCTACCCATTGAAGGTAGCAACCAAGTAGACACCAAGATTGCAGATTAACCATGAGATGAAGTGTACCTCCTCAAAGAACAACCAACAGACGTTGCAGGTCCCACAGGAAGCTTGGAATGGATGTTTTTTGCCTTGTTCTTCCCACCTTGTGCAAGCCTGGGATCAATTTATGATGCAAGAGGGATGAAATACCACCCAATGCTTCCACTTAAGGTTGCTAATGTGACTACCAATGATGTGGTGCTCACTCTCGACTATGAGGCATTGCCACTTTTGCATGGTGACATCCAGGTTCTATCTTTCTTTACTCATGTGAATGCTTATAACTACACTTATTGTTTTGATTATGGGAACGAGGGGAGACAAACATGTTGTTGGATTAACCATGGGTCTAATGAATCACCTCAACTTTTTTATTTTTTTTCAATATGTGATTGAATTCGAATGCTGCAATGTTGAACTTCTTTTTTTTGAATATAAGGATAAATTTGCATGGCTTAGAACTGTGATGATCGTCCTTCTTCTTGTGCATGCATTACAAAATTCAACGAGTGTAAAAATTAGTTTTCCTTCTTTGAATGTAGTCCTTTGTAAATATCTTTATACATAACTCATTTTTTAGTAGTTTAGGTGACATGTAAATAGTCCCACTTTCTTGCTTTCATTAGGTCAGTTGGTTTGTTGTAGGTTAGTTTTCTTTGGGATTGTTTCCTTTCTATTTTCTTTTGCTATCCTGCTTTGGTTAGTGTAGGTGTTTGCTTTATGTTTGCTTCCATTTTTCTTTCGCTTTGATGCTGCTTTGCTCGGGGTTCCTCTACTTTTAGCTGGGAAAATTTGTGTGCGCAACAACCATTTTTAGTGCCTGGGGTTGTTCTATGCATTTCTTCGTAAAAATTCAATGAAGTTTTCAGAGTGGATGGTGAGGCTCTTCTGTTAGTGTCAAGTGACCTAGATGTTTGATTCAAAGAGGATAAGTTGTTGGTTGGTCTCATTCATGATGTATTATGAAATCTGACATCTGTTACACACTTTAAGAATCCAATAGTTATTGTATGTCCTTTAGCAAAGTCTAGTTAAGTGAAAAATCTAAAACTCTTCTTCAGCACCACTGTGTTTCTCATCCCTGAGTGCAAGCTTCACTTCTTGTGGGTTGAAATGAAAAGAGTTAAAAAGAGAAAAAATCAAAAGGAAAGAAAAAAAAGAAGGGAAAGAAAGATATTGAAGATCAAAAGTAAAAATTCAACTTTTAGGGGAGATCTAAGCAACTCTACCAGGGCTATGGACACCAGGCTGGCAGTAAAGCAATGATCGGTAGAACCACAACGACAACCTCGTCAGGACTATGGACGCTTGACTAACATCAAGACATTGTCCCAGATGCTTTTGGAGATAGAATAAACTATGTAGCATAACTTGACAGAGTTTGGGTCCCTATAGCAACTGAAGGATGGGAATTAACACATATGCACACACTTGGATTCTCAGTATTTTGAAGGTTGGGGTGACTAGTGATTTTGATCCTTTTGTCAAGCATCTCGTTTGTTTGTCCTAGCATGGAGGTTGGAACCATAGATTCTAGGTTCATGATTCTAGTCTATCATTGAAATGGTCTGGAGCATTTCCCCAATGAGTCACCATTTGTTGTGCATATTTTGCACACACACCTTGCCGAAGGCAAGGACTCCCTCTTTTCTCTCCTAAAGGGTCATTTTCACTCTTAATGGGTTGCTTTACTCACGTCTCATGTTGTGCACCCCTGTTTCCAAGCCCAAGTTGGTCATGATCCTTAAAATGATCAACTTCCTCTTGGCCAAGTTCGCATGCCTAAATTTCACTGAGTCATTTTCTAGTGCAGGTTGGACCTTACAAGTTTCCCCTTGCCTATTGCCCTGACATCTGTTGGGCCCTACGAGCCCCCGTTCGCATATTTACCTTTGTCGTTCATTGTTGCATTTTTTTCCTTTAGCCAAGCCTCCGCATCCACCCAATGTGCAAACCCCACGTTCACTTTCGTCACCACATCCTTCAAGCTTCATGGACCCACAATTGCGGGTTGCCTTATGCGGGTCTCTATTCACGCTTCACCACTATGAAATGGTTGATCTTTAGTTGCCACCCACATGGTGGGCTCTGCATCCATCTCCTCCATCCCATCATCACTGTTAGCAAACCTAACCTGACGCGCTTCAAACTCGCTTAAGTACAAGACGATCGTGGGTCTTTACGCACGACTTACCTTCACCTAACCATTGTTGTCTAAATGACTGAGCTCTCACATCATCCTACTGGGCAGGACCTACATAGACCTTTTTCTCAAAATGAGTCCTTGAGTCTGTGGGTGAACTCTTGAGTCCGCACTCACCAACGGGTCTGCCCTTGTAGGCCACCACCTGTGGGAGGCCATCACCATGATGTCGTTTAACAGCATTGACCCTTCACTACCTCCCCACTATACAAACCCGCAACCCACTAGAGTTGTCATCTTTTTACGAGTTTTCCCACAATGGCTGTCATTCACCATTCTATCATTGCAAAATGACACTCATTGATGGCTTATCCACATCCTCCATCCATATCATTCTAAACCTCATGGTCATTTTCATGATTAATAGTTCCAAACTCCTAGATGATGATCTCAAGGGAATGAGTTCTTCTTAGCTCCACGTGACAAGCCTTTTCATATTGCGATGATGACATATGAAATTAGTCCCAGTAGCGGTCAACTATGCGGGACCCGCTACATGGGCCTCCATTAGGGCTGCATTGTTTCTTTTGTGGCATTCATATCACATCCACCTACATGCTCAACCCTGCATCACCTTTATAGGTGGCTCTCCATTTCATGGGGCCCACGGTGTATTCCACCATTCTCCTTACGACACTCCCACAACAACCCTCCACCTTATTGTTCCTGTAGGTGGTGCCTATTGGTTTAGTTGTATCATCATGAAGATCTCTCCATGTAGTTAGCTCGTCCCATGTGGTCTCCCGTAATATTCTACTCATAGCATTGGAAGGTGATGAGCAATGATGAAGAATCCTAGAATGTGCAAAAGTGATGTAGAAGCATCTTTGGTTCTTGGCAATCTTGCATCAACCAAAAAAATATTTTCTTTCAGTTTTTGTTCTTGTTCAGTTCAAAGTGGTGGATTCATCATATTTGCTCACTAGAACCTATGGATCTATGTTTACATCGTAGACATACATTCATTTTCCTTATTCAAAGATTTGATTATGATTGGATCTTTTTCCAGTAAGTTATCACTTCTGGATTTAGTGGTAGTTTCTTGAATTGGCACCAAAATAATTTTCAAGCCCAATGGCTAGTTTGATCACTCATGGATCTTTCCCATAACTTGTAGATCTTGAAAATGTGATTCAAATTGTTCCATAGAGTATCCCTGACCTTAATTATAGGTCTACACTTCATCTTATACATCCACCAAAGAGTAATTCAAATTTGAGGCTGAAATATTCATGCACACGTTACATTTTCTTTCATTGGAGATTGTAATGATCTCTGGTCAATTCGAAAGATTCTAGATTTGGGGATATGATATAAATCTTGTAATAGATCATTAGGATAGCCGAATTTGATTAAGATGAATATAAGATTTGATATGTAAGATTTAAGCTTGCATTAAGGAGTATATAGAAATACTATATTTGAGCATGTTGTATTAGGTCTGTGAGCCCAATCTATCAATCTGGATGTTGTCGACTGATTGTAATTGATATTTTGATAAATAGAATGTTTGAATATTCATTTTCCTCCATATTATGTGTTGTTTCTATTGTGTAACTCCTACTGGATAGTTTAGATTGTTCTCTTTGAGGACCCTCCTACCGTGGTTGCACCAGATTTGTATAAGAGCAAGATTCATTCCATGTGAGATTGTCAGAGTTTGTGACGTCATGTTGAAGATTTGTTGTGGGGTGGTGGATTGAGGATCCTGTTGTGCAGTTTTGCACACACGCCCCACTTTGAGTAGGGACCCTCTTTTCGGGATGTCTTTGACCTTTGGTTTTATTAGATTTGCCTTTTAGAGGTCTTGAATTGTTGGTCTTGTTGGCTTTGGTCTTGCCTTGGGGCTTGAGTTGTTTAAAATTGGTTTTTAGTGAAAATTCGGGTTTTGGTCTGAATCCAGGATTTTCCAGCTCCGACGGATTTTCCCGGGCCCTGGTTCACTGTTCGTTTACTGCTGAAATTGCCGACTCTGGGTTTCTGCTTGACTCCGGGATTTTCCGGTACTGGCGGATTTTCCCGGACTGTGTTAAAATCTCGGACTGCGTTAAAATCCTGAACTGCGTTAGAATCTCGATTTCTGCCAAATCTGTGGAATTTGTGTCCATCCAGATTTTCTGTATGTCTTGGTTTTTTTTGAAATTCTGTCCTGGGCTCGGGTTTCTAGATTTTTCAGACATGTCTTGTCGGTCATTAATGCTCGAGGTACCTTTGCTTAGATGTGATTAGGGATGAATTTAAGGTCTTTTGAGCATCATTTTAACTTCAATATTCACTTGTTTTCTACTTTGGCGTCTGAGTGCATTCTTCATCTGAGCTTTGAGCGTTGATCTTGAGTTGCTTGCGTGAGGTTTGGTTGGGCACTGGTGTTAGGGTTTTCATTGCTAGGAAGCACTCGTTTTGCAGTCACCTCCTTCAAGTACGAGCTTCATCAGCACTAATCCATGGTAAGTCATCTCTGATCCTTCCCTTTGTTGCGTCATGATTGAATCTTTCCAAGTTGATTGGTAGTTGTTCTAGGTCGGCCTTTGCTTGGTCACGATTTTATATTTATCGAACTAGGGTTGGACTTAAATCCACACCAAAGCTTTTTCGCTCATGCTTGTGTTTATCCATTCACTGGCGGGTGTGTGAGTATGAATCTGTCTGAATAGGACTTTGCCCCCTAAGCGCGCCATTCATTCTATTTTGCAAAAATTAGGGTTTCGGTTCATTTGCCCGAGTTTGTCAAGGGTCAGTAGGGTTATCGTGATTTCATGGTTTATGTTCAGCCCAACCTGATCGTACCTTGAGAAATCCCTGTGCGCATTGATTGATCACCCCAATGATAGTTTTCCTTGAAATTTTAAGCTTATCCGGGCTTTCATGGCGGGGGTCTGGTTATGGGATTTAGGGCATCGTTGTTTCGACTTGAAGGCTAGTTATTCAGAGGTCTTTTGAAATTCAAATTCATGAGCATTCCGAATTTGTTGATTGGCATCAATTTTGGGACCATTGGAGTCTAGGTAGGGAGGTTTGCTTGATCATTCAGTTGATGGTTCGTGTGTTGGTATTCGTCGGGTTTCTGAGGTGTCCGCGGAATTCCTGCGCGCCTAGATTTTCCCAGTTTCGGCCAATTCTGCGGAGTATAGCTAGTTCCGGAGTATTTAAACTATCCGCCGAAATCCGCCCTGTCCGGACTTTTCCAGTTTCCCTGCTTGGTTTCATTCTTTTCGATTTTCGAGGATAAGACTAGTGGAATAAATGCTAAATAATGATTTCTTACTGCTAATGGATGTATTTCATGATAATCTTATAAAATTTTGTCCGTACTAACGATTTATTTAGCGAATGATGTCTTTGCAGCAAGAATCCGTCTGGGTCGGATTTCTCCGAATTCCGCCCTGACTAGAATTTCCCAGCTTACCTTGATTTCCTGGATTGTTTGATTTTTCTGGATTTTCAAAGATTGATGATTTGTGATGGGTTTTAATTGCTTCATGTAATTTTATGCTAACCTTTGGATCAAAATATGTATGATAATTGGATACTCATGACATTCTTTTGTGAACGCAGGCTGAGTCAAGCAAGGCTGCTGCTGGAAAATCTAAAGGAGATACGGAGGGGTCCTCCATTTTAGAAGTAGAAAGATTAAAGTTGGATACCAAAAGTCAGTTGCCAGAAAGTAAGATATCTTCGGTGTGGTCTAAGGTCTCGGACACTAATGTTGGAGCCTGGAAATACGAGGAGTTCAAAGAGAATAGCTTAGAAGGATCTATCGGTGCTAAGGCAAGGAATGATGAAATCCACGTTAGTTCATGTAGCAAGGTTTCCTCCTGCAATCCAATGCTATGAGTTGATTTTAGAGTGTGCCCGGCAGTATGACTTTGACACACAAAGGGTTGTCAGTACCGAAGGAAGGCTCTTAGCAAATTTTAGTCCTGTTTCTATTGCCTACGCCTTTGACATGCCGGATTTGCCTGTTGTGTGTGCCGTGAACATGGACTTGGCCAAAACATATTATGAGAATGAGCCAATCAAAGCTCAGCAGATGATTAAATCTTGGTTAGAGAAGCCAAAGTCACATCATTCCAAACTTCCCAAGAAATTGCACAGAGTTAAATTCAGATCAGACATTTATGATGTGATCACATTTATGAGCAGGGTAGCAGGTTTGAAGAGTGCTAGGGTATTGGAAAGTTGGATGGTCCATGTGATCAACAAAATTGAGCAAGGAACTAATTACCATTGGGTAGGACTTATTAGTGCTATGATCGATAAGCAATTAAGAGATGTCCTAGAAACCAAGAAATTCACCATGTCCTCTTATGTGATATATGTGTTGGCTAGATTCTACCCATACAGGGGTTTGAATCCAAAGGGGACATTTGGACAAGACATAGTCTATGAGGTGTACCCGAAATTGCACCTAGGACACCAGGATTACAAAAGAGCTAATGATGCATTCACAATGCATATCACTAGGATGCTACAAAATGCTGAGCATGTGAGACTGTCAGATGGAGCAAAGGGATTGATAAAGAAATATGGGTCCTAGTTGATTAAGTTTCCCACCTTTTCTTACATTAGAATTGACAGATGCCCGGCTGCTCCATATAGGTTACCTAGGTATCCTACTGATCATATTGTGTTGTTGGAAGTTGTTAGATAGATATGTGAATTTGATGGAATTGTCAAAAGGGCAAAGCATAAAACTGGCTTTGGTGGGGATTTCCCTCTTGGAATTGGCCTAGCAGAGGTGTTCCCTTCCATCCAATCGGCGCATGCAGCTAGGGATGAATTGGCAGCTCATGGTTTCTCCTTCCATTCCAAGAGGACAAACTTTGATATCACCGGAGAAGCGCAGAGAAGGGCCACCAAAGAATACCACCACAAGGATGACCTAGAAGACTATTGGGAAAATATCAAAGATGATTTTGAGGCAAGGAAGAAAAGGTACTCTAGGCTTCCTATTGATGTGATTAGGCAATATAATGTCAAGTTAATCCCTGACCAGCTAGAGGATGATGGAAACTTGGTGCAAGATCATGCATATGAGTCTGTTAAAGACAGGTCAATTGGAGAGATAAACTAGAATGATGATGAGGTAACCGCATTGGAAGATCTAATGGCGCTGGTTATGAAATTTACTACCTCATGGATAAAGCATAAGGTTTGGGAGTTGGAGAGTGAGAAGGTACCCTGTACCTTTAATTTGATGGGAGATCTGAACCCTATGTCCACTTCCGAAGAATCCAGGGAAGATGACCCAAAGGGAAAACGAAAGGGAGCTCACCCTTCAAAATCAAAATTAGAGGCCCTAAAGAAAGTGAACCAGAACCTAAAAGAAAACCAAAAGGAAAGAAAAGAAGCCGAGCTCTGAGAATAGGCAAGTCTTCTGAAGAGGAGGATTTTGAAAATGCAGAAGAAGAAGAAGACGCTCCTCCATAGCCAAAGAAGACAAGGACCACCAGGGTTTCAAAGAGAAAAGGTCAAGAGGCTTCTAAGGCTGAGACTTTGATTGTAGATGTGGAGAGTTCAGGGGGAAAGAAGAAGGTTTATTGAAGGGGACCAAGGATTCTGTCCCCTAAGGAAACTGTGCAAAAGATGAATCCTCCTCCAAAGTCACCAGTTGTGGAGCAACCCAAGGCTGCTTCTCCTTTGCTAAGTGTACCTGAGTAGGAAAGAACCCATCAAGAGCAAGAAACTAGTGGAGAGACAGAGCCCTTAAAGGAGGGAGAAATTTTTGGTGTGGTGGCTGAGCTTGAAGTTGAAGAGGAAGAAAAGCATACTTCTTCATTAGTGTTGTATGAGGATTCTTCGGAGAGTGGCAAAGGAAATGGATCCCCTAAGAAGGAGGATATCCCTGCTAGAACCCCATCACCAGTGCAAGAGGAAGAGACTGAAGTAGGTGACCAAGGAGAGCAGTCTCCTGGGAAGGAAAAGGATGAAAAGGATGAAACAGTGGAACCGCATGAGGAGGTGAAGACAGACGAAATCTGGGTGGAACCTGATGTCCCAGATTGGTTGGAAAAAGAGATCACAAGGAAGAAAAAAGTTGTTATTGAGGAAACCCCTCTGGATTGGGATGAGATGTTATCCAAGATTGGCAAAGGGAAGAAGAAAAAGATGGCCAAGGTTGTTTCAAGGATAGAGAGGGATGAAGGGAGTAACAGGTTCATTCACATTGCCACCCCTGTCGCGGATAACACTAAGGAAGAGGTCACTGGAAAGGATTACAAGGTGCAGACCATCAATCTTGGGCCGGCTTCTGTAGAACAAGATATTGAGGAGTATGAGGGGTCTAGTGCAGTAATAATTGGCAGATTAAGAAAGGAAACTCAGACCAAGCATGAGCTTAGAAAAGAAAATGAAAGGCTTAGGAAGTGCTTGGAGGATGTAATGAAACCTCTGCAGTCTCTTCACCCCTCTTCCTCTGCTACTCCTAGTTTCTTTCCCAAAGAAACCATTTCTGAAATTGAAAAGATGAAAGCCTCTGCCCAAACTGCAATAGATTGGCTGAAAGATGTGCAAATGAAAGGAGATAATGTAATAAAGGATGTCCTTTCAGTTGGGAAGAATGTAGTTAGAGCCAAGGACCTGCTTGAGCATGTATTATCTCAGGACAAGGAAGATATTGATCTTTTGCTGCAGAAATCCAAAGTGATTATGGGGTATGGTAAAGACCAGTTGGCTGCAGATGGAGTTCTTCCTTCCTCCAGACTTAGTGAACCTTGGGAATGGTTTGAGGCTTTGCAGATTCGGAAAAAGGCCATGAGGAAGATTCATAAATGAAAGAAGTTAATAGATGGTGATTTAACTGGAGTCTATGAGGGATGCATTGTATTTTTTGAGATTATGACTGGCAGGAGGAAAATTGCTCCTAAACATCTGAGCCTAGAACAATTGAGGGAATGGTGGCATGATGTTTATGCCCCAGAGTCTGAGAATGTCATAATGGGGCACCAGCTGGATGATGCAGCAACCTATTTGGTGGTGATGGATAAATATCAAGCCCACAAAGATGATTGGAATAAAATTGTCAAACAGTCATATGAGGAGATCGGTTCCATTGAATGTCGGCTTAGAGTTTTTCCTTCGCCACCTATTGCCGAGTTGGAAAAATTATTTTTGAAAGTTTAGGATGAGAACAAGGATAAGGGAGGCGGTAGTTAATGCCCATTTTGAGATTTGTGCTTCCCTATTATCATGGGGCATGTATTGATCCAGGTTGCATTGGGGATTGTGTCTAGGCCGACCTTGATGATGTATCAACATTTAATGTATGCCTTATTTTGGAATTCCTAAGGCCGACTTGTTTTGGTTGGGCCAACATGTTTTATGATTTCTCTATAAAGGCATTCCTGCCTCATTGTAAAAGGATATATAGATAGATATATAGAAGAGTAAGAGTCAGAGTTCGATATAGTTGAGTTAGAGTAATTTGAAATATTTCATTCTTGAAGCAAATATTGTAATTGAACAGTGGAGTTGCATCATTTTGATAATCCAATACAATTGAATACATTGTGGTTTTCTTAGTGAAATCTCTTGTGTTAGTTTATCTTGCATGGTTCCTGTTGTTCGATCTTTCAATTTGCTTAAAGATCTAGGGTTTAATATTTAGAATTGAATTAGTTTGGTGAATGATGTTCATGATTTTATATTTGGACATTTGTTTGTAGCAATCTCTGGTCTATACTCCCAATAACTATCTGATTGTAGTAGGCTGGTTAAGTCAACTTAGAACATATATTTATGTGTGCTTAGTTCGAATGTAGATGAATATCTATGATTTGAAAATCTATATACCTTAGAAGATTGCACCGTTCTTGTGATATTGCATTATGGGTTGATCAAGAATTGGTTATTTGAGATTGGTCCATTCCAGATATCTATCGTTTGCATTGCTCATTCTAGGAGTAGTTTAGATCTCATCATATCTTTGCATCCTTATCTTTTTCTATTTCTTTATCATCTGGTTAGATTTAGGATTTGAGATCATCATAATGCAAGGTTTGATAAATTAGAAGATATAGTTTGCTTGTAGTAAGGTCCAATTGTGATTACCAGCATTTCACATTTTATTTGAGTTGTTTATGCATCGTCATGACCTGACACCCGAGAGACCTTGGGGTGATTTTTGGAAATTTATTGTTGAAAATTATCTTTCAAGAGAGATAGAATATCATTTTCTGTCTGAGTTGTTGCTGTGCAAAAAACACCATCAACAGATTGGCGCTAGAAGGAGGGTCTGAATGAGCACACTGGATCATTTCTTGAACGCCATCTCTTTTGAGAGATATAGGAGAAATACCAGATCCACCTCAGGAGAAGAAGATTTATAGGAATTACAGTTCCCCACTAGGTCAAGAAGGACTCGAGAAAGGGGAGAATCATCATCACCCATTCCTTCACCAACATCATCCATATCTTCACATCCAAAAGTTGAAGCCATCCTTGAGGCAGTCCCCATTCAACAACCTCAACCTATTGTTAACCAACTGCAACCACCACACCCACTTTTACCAATGGCCTTCCTTGCTAATAATCCATCTCCTTTATTTTTCCAAGCTTACAATGTAATGCCCAAGAATCTTGAGCACTTATGTTCGAAATTCCATGTTAATGACCCAAACAGGACCGCAGAAGAACATATAAGGATTTTCCAAACTTGTCTCAAAGATAGAGGTATTGTTCACGAGGATGTTGCCTGTAGGCTGTTTCCTTATTCACTAGGAGAAGAAGCCTTTTACTGGTATAATCACCTCCCTTCTAGTTCAATTCTTAATTGGAATGACCTTGAGACTGCCTTTTTATAGAAATTCAGAATACCTATCAGTGCCAATGAATTATATTTGCAGTTCACCAAAGTAAAGAGAGAGGTTAATGAACCAATATCCAGTTTCAAAAATAGGTTCCATCGTGCATACACTAGACTTCAAGACCCCTATGTCCTAGACAATAATACAACCTTGGGAGTCTATTATGAAGCCTTGGATAGCTTGACAACCACCTTCCTGAAGTGGAGACCTAATCCTCCGGCTAACTTAACTGATGCCTATACAGAAGCAATTAAGCTCAGCATAGATTTGAGACAACACTTGACTGGACCATTGCCTTCTTTAGGACCAGTTGCACATCCCAGTTAGGTTCAGGCAATGAATTAGGCTCTTATAAATCATACCCCAATCATGAATCCAGTACCTCAGTTACCTTTGGTGCCACACCCTGGTCCTCCCATGAGCTAGGTTTCTCCTATGATGAATTTTCCCCAACAACAGGTTAACCAACCTATGTATCAACCACATCCAAATAGTTTCCCTACTTATCTGCAGAATTCTGAAGTGTTGCATCAATCCATGGGATCTACTACCATGCCAGTCCCCTCTCAGAGTAATCCAAACCAGATCCCATATCAAGATCCAAATAAGGAAAGGATTGATGAAATGGCTGAACAGATAAAGAAGTTAAATCTGGAGGTGACCTACCTAAGAAATAAAAATAGCCAATTACAAGCTGCTCAGAAAAGTATGCGGTCCAATCAGAATAGAGAGTTTCTGCAAGGGCAAAATTTTGACAGAGGGCAGCGTAATGAAAGGGGATTCTATAATGACAGGGGATATAATCAGGATAAGGGTTACAACAATGACAAATGAATCAATAATGAAAGGAGACAGAATTTCGATAGAGGACAAGGTAGTGGATCAGGATTTGATAAGAGGCAATCGTAGAGACAGAGCAGGACCTAGAATATAGGACCCAATAATGGAGGAGTCCCCACTCCATTGGATCAACCAGTTAATCAAACCGTCAATGTTATGAAATAACTTGCACAATAGAAGAATATGATATGAAATATGCTGCAAATACTTAATAATAACTGAGAATAACAAGCCACTTCGAGGGGGAAAACCTCCAAATATCTCTAATGAGAGCACACTTCACAACTTGATGATGAAATAAGACTCACAACCTCCTATATATACCTATTTATGCCAAGGATATCACCTAGGCCGACTTAGACACACCTATATAAGACTTAGGCCGACCTAAACAACTAAATAACAATATACTAATGATAATATGACTTAATAGAGAGTTAAGATAGCCACAAGCCGACTATTCATAACCCGATGTATAATAATATTAAGGGTGTAGCATGCCCCCCTTCTTCAAAGAAGCATTGTCCTCAATGCTAATCAAGTTTGGAAACTTTTGAATGAACTCCTCGTCTTCCCATGTGGCATCTTCAACTAGTAAATTCTTCCATTGGATGAGATACTCAGTGATAGTTCTATTCCTCACTCTTTGTGCATGTTTGACGAATGCACTTTGGTTCCAAAATGATTCTCCCTTCTTCATCCAGCTCGAAGTGTTGTTTGAGTGGGAATATTATGCCCAATTACCTTCTTCAAACAGGAAACATGAAAAACTGGATGTATCTTTGTTGTAGGTGGCAACTCAAGCTTGTAGGCAACACTACCGATCTTCTGCATGATTTGGTATGGACCATAATACTTTGGCGACAACTTATTATTCTTTCTTTGCTGCTTTAGTGAGATTTGCTTATAAGGTTGCAATCGCAAGAAGACCCAATCCCCAACTTCAAAACTTCTTTCACTATGATGTTGGTCTGCCTGTTGTTTCATTCAATTTTGTGCCATGGCTAAATTCTCCTTGAGTCCTGAAAGTACTTGTTGTTGATGAAGCAAGTGGTATTCTACTACCTAAACTCTTGGGGACACCTTAATTGATGATGTGATGGAAGGAGGATGATATCCATAAAGTGCCAAAAATGGAGACATTTTTGATGAGCTATGAAAAGAAGTGTTATACCACCATTCCATAAGTGGTAGCCAATCTACCCACTAGGACTGTTTCTCTGAAGTGAAACAATGTAGATATCCTTCCAAACACTTATTAACAACCTCTATTTTCCCATCTGATTGAGGGTGGTATGAAGAGCTAAGAGCCAATTGAGTACCAAACATGAGAATAAATATTTCCAAAAGTGACTAGTGAAGATAGGATCACGATCACTAACAATAACTCTAGGTGTACCATGTAGCTTTTGGATATTATCCAAAAAAGCTTTAGCCACTGCACTTGCTGTAAAAGGATGTGCTAATGCAATGAAATGTGCATATTTAGTGAGCCGATCAACCACCACCATGATGACATTATGACCTTTAGATTTGGGAAGCCCTGTGATGAAGTCCATGGATATCTCTTCCCAACGCTGGCTAGGAATAGATAAGGGTTGCAAGAGACCTGGTGTCTTAATTGTCTCCCCTTTATGCCTTTGACACACCAAACATTCAACCACAAATTTTTGAACATCACCCTTTAGCCCTTCCCAAAAGAAATCTTGCTTGACTCGATGATATGTCTTCAAAAATCTTGAATGACCACCCAATGGAGACTCATGCAACTCTGTGAGAATCTTGATTTTAAGGTTGGAATTTTGCAGAGATACAAACGCTCTTTATACCAAAGAGTATCTCCTTCCAACAAAACTTATCTGAACTACTAGGATCACTTTTTAATTGCTCGATGATATTACTTGTTGCAACATCATTTCCACTCTGCTTTTCCTCCACCCAATTTGCTTGTAATATTGAAAGGGCACACAATAAGGCTTCATCTTTCTCATCCTTCCTTGACATTGCATCTGCGACAATATTTTCTTTCCCTTTCTTATACACAATCTCAAAGTCATATCCTAACATCTTAGTGACCCATTTTTGTTGCTCTTCAAAAGATAGTCGTTGTTCCAAAAAATATTTTAGGCTATCATGATCTGTCTTAACCTTGAAATGTCTACCTAATAGATAAGGCCGCCATTGTTTCACTGCATGGAGTATTGCTAGCATTTCCTTCTCATAAATAGGTTTTAGTAGATTCTTACCTTTTAATTGACGACTCTCAAAAGCAATTGGTCAACCTTCTTGCATGAGCACTGCTCCTATCCCATTTCCAGAAGCATCACATTCCACAATAAATTCCTTGGTGAAGTCAGGAGTGGCAAGTACTGGAGTTGTACACATAGCCTCCTTCAATCTCTCAAATGCTGTATTGGCAGACTCATTCCAATGAAAAGAATCCTTCTTCAATAGAGTGGTGAGAGGTGCTGCTATACTACCATAATTCTTCACAAATCTTCTATAGTACCCTGTCAATCCCAAGAATCCTCTCAGTTTCTTAATGGTTTTTGGAATAGGCCATTCCATGATAGCTTTAATTTTGTTAGGGTCCACCTTTACTCCTTCATGTGAAACTATGTGTCCCAAATACTCCACCTCTGTAAGACCAAAAGCACACTTGGATGGCTTAGCATAGAGTTTATGATCTTCAAGTATTTGTAATGCTTGGTCCACATGTTGCAAATGTTCTTCCCAAGTCTTGCTATAAATCAATATATCATCAAAGAATACTAACACAAACTTTCTCAAGAACTTCTTAAAAATGGAATTCATCAAACTTTGGAATGTAGATGGTGCATTGGTAAGACCAAATGGCATCACCAAAAATTCATAATGACCCTCATGAGTCCTAAATGCTGTCTTACAAATATCCTCCTCCTTAATCCGAATTTGGTGATAACCAGATCTAAGATCTAACTTGGTAAAAAACATAGCTCCATTTAATTCATCTAGCAAATCATCAATGACTGGAATTGGAAACTTATCTTTAATGGTGTACATGTTGATCACTCTATAATCTGGACACATGCACCAAGTATCATCCTTCTTATGTACCATCACCACAGTGAGGAGTAAGCACTTTGGCTATGCCTAATGATTCCTGCCTCTAGCATCTCTTCAACAATTTTTTCTATCTCACTCTTTTGTATGTGTGGATACCTGTAAGGCCTGATGTTCGGTGGTTGGCTCCTGGACTAACTGTATGGCATGATCATGATCCCTCTTAGGAGGAAGTCCTTTAGGCATATCTCCAAGAACAACTGAGTGACGATCAATTATAGCTTGCAAATCTGGATGAGTAGGAGTAATAGATTGAGAGACTTCTAATGAACATAGTTGGGCCACAAATCCATCCACTCCTTTCTTAAGCAACTTTTGCATTTGATGAGAGCTTACCATTTGTGGAGATTTTTCCTTCAACCCCCTTAGCTCTACTAGCCTTCCTTCTGATTGAAATCTCATGAATAGTTCTTGGAAGTTCATCTCAATTGTTCCTAATGTAGTAAGCCATTGTACTCCCAAAACAATATCTGTTGCACCCATGGATATCACATACATTGGGGTATCAAGTTGATAATATCCCATGGATAATTTAATGCTATGACACTTCCCTAAACAACTAACTGTACCACCATCTGCAATCAAAACTTGAAACTCTGGAGCTGGATATATGAAACAATTTAGATGAGTAGCTAACTTTTTGTTGATGAAATTATGAGTACTACCTGAGTCGATCAACACTGTTACCTTCTGCTTCTTTAGGAACCCCACCACCTTGAGAGTTTGTGGAGCACTGAAACCTGAGAGTGCATGACAAGAAATGATTGGTTGAGAATCATGTGATTCCTCATTTGACTCCCTTTCATCTTCTAGTATGGGTTCCTCCTCTTCTTCCTCATTGGGACCTTCAATATAAAACAATTTCTTTTCACTACATTTATGTCCTCGACTGTATTTGCTATCACAATTGAAACACAAGCCTTTTGCTCTTTTCTCCTCAATTTTTTGTGGAGTCAACTTAGTAGGTTGTGTTGAATATCCTTTCTCTCTTGTCACATTAGCCCCTTGCTTCTTAGGAATCAAATATTTCTCCTCTACCCTGCGTGCTAAGATAAAAGACTCATTTATGGAATTAGGGCTAAACATGCGTACCTCATGTTGAATGTGATCCTTGAGACCACCCAAGAATAAGTCATTCAAGTTTTCCTCCATAATTGAATCCACCCTTAAGGATAGATTTTGGAATTGCTGAATATAATCCTTAACTGATCCTGTTTGTTGAAGTTTAGCTAGCTGGCTGAAGAAGTTGTCTGTGATGCTATTGCTATATTGTGCTTGGAGTTCCTCTGTAAAAATTGACCATGAGACGGTGAGCCCCTTTTTACCTCGATGAGTGCAAAGCCAACGATACCAAATGAATTGATCTGGTTCTAAATATAAGGAAGCCATCATGACCTTTTATCCATTTGGGATTTGGTGTACTTCAAAAAAATTCTCCATTTGGTTTATCCATGTTAGAGGATCCTTACCATCAAACTTGCACATATCCACCTTTGGAAATAAATTCCTAGATCCCATAGGAGTACTAAAGCTTGTGTTAGTAGTATCTGACCTAGAATTCTCACCTTGGCTGCTTGAGAACTCCTTTCTTGATTCAGCTATGTAGGTGCTTAACATGTTTCGCATGTCCGACATATCTCCTCTTAGGTCACACATATCCATCTTAATTGAGGAAATTTCTTCCTTGACCTTATTGATTTCTTCATTATGAGTAATATCCTTAATTGTTTAACCATCCTTATCAGGAGTCTTCCCCGGAGTGACAACATTCTTTTTACCCCTTGTTGCAGGCCCCATCATGATGGAAATCACTAATGTTGAAATAAATCACACAAATGAAACTTAAATTCTCTCAAATTTTTACTGTAATCTCCTTTATTATTTCTTCAAAAACCCAATAAAAATCAGACTCCAATTCAACAAGATGTGCAAGATATGTAGATTCCAAAAAAATAGTGTAGAAACCCTAATTCTGCAATAATTCGCTTAATTCTCCTCCAATTCTTCTAAATCTGGACTGTAGCTTCTTCAATATGTTCTTCAAAAACCCTTTAAAAATCAGAAAAAAATTCACCAAAATTGAAAGATATGCTCTTCCCAAAATCGCCTCCAAAATTGAGAAAAACCTTGCCTCTATGGTGCCAAGATCATGCTCTGATACCACTTGTTATGAAATAACTTGCACAATAGAAGAATATGATATGAAATATGCTGCAAATACTTGATAATAACTGAGAATAACAAGCCACTTTTAGGGGGAAAACCTCCAAATATCTCTAATGAGAGCACACTTCACAACTTGATGATGAAATAAGACATAGGTCGACTTAGACACACTTATATAAGACTTAGGCTGACCTAAACAACTAAATAACAATATACTAATGATAATATGACTTAATAGAGAGTTAAGATAGCCACAAGCCGACTATTCATAACCCGATGTATAATAATATTAAGGGTGTAGCAGTCAACCAGTCTTCCAATCATCTAGTCAGTCAAGAAAAGCCTCCCAGTGGTGTATATTTGGCTGAAGCTGCTCTGTCAGGGTGGTGTAGGCTCCATAAGACAAGCCAGCATTCAGAGTTAGAATGTCCTGAATTCCAAACTACCACCTCCATCTTCCAGTATGAGGTGGAAAATAATGCAAATGGACAAAAGATCGTTCCCTCTACTCCCTATGACTCTCCCGTGTTAGTGTTAAATCATGCTCCCTTTCTAGCTAGTAAGGAAAATATACCAGAAAAAGAATTTGATTCCCATGAAGACAAAACAGATCAAATCTGTAATGGGGATGAGGTGGCTCAGTTATTTAATGAGGAAGCAATAAATGATAATGGCCCCCTTGATAATGAAGAGGCTTATGTTGAAGAAGTACAGATGTTTCAGAGGCAAGGTTTGAAAGATATGCCTCATAGGTGCCCACAAGCTGGAGGATCTTTCACCACTTCCATTCCTCCAAATAATTTCAATACCCCTCCAAATCCTAATGCTAGCAATAATCCATCCTTCCCACATGTTTCCCGACAATACCTTTCGAAGGAAAGACAAGCTCAAACTGACCTACAAAAGGAAAAGGCTATTCAAGCAAGCAAAGACAAGGTGGAGGAACTTCCTAGGAAAGTATCAACTAATATGAGCGAGGAGAAAATGGCTTCATATGTCACTGAGGAGTTCAAGAAATTAAAGATAAATCTTTCAGCATTCGAGTTATTAAGATTCCCTGCAATTAGAAAGGTAGTTTTAGGTACTTATGATGCACGATCAATGTCTTTGGATAAACCTTCTGGCGAGGATATAAGCAATATTTCTAGTTCTCAGCCTGTGAACACATAAAGTCAAGCTCATGGTCGGACTAATTTTACCCTTAGAGATAAAGGAAAGGAGAAGGATAAGACTCAGGTAGCTCAAGTAGATACTCAACCAACTTTGTTTCAAGGGAAGGTAGAAACCCCACCATTTCTGATCTCTGTGCGCATATTCGGTAAGAATTTACATAATTGTTTACTGGATTTTGGTGCTTCCACCAATGTGATGCCATTTGGAGTATGTAGAGCTTTAAGGATTACACCCGCTGATTCCCAGAAGAAAGTAACTCAATTGGATAGAACTGAAGTAAATGTGGTGGGAGAATTAAACATGATTCACATGCAAATAGCTTCTGACCCAAGGATTCAATAGGTTATTAATATTCAGGTAGCCGATATCCCTGATGCGTATGGTTTGATTCTAGGAAGAGATTTTACTAAGGCTTTGAATGGATACGTATCTACTGATCACTCTCGCATGTGGCTTCCTTGGAAAGGAGTACCGAATCAAATCAGAATTGAGAGAGAACCAAGGATGAAATACATGATTACGGAGTACCAAAAAACTTCAACAGAAGTTTTGATATCAGAAGTAGGCATGGGACATTATATGCTATCAACTCAGTATGAAGAATCTGACTCAGAAGAAGTATTGATGCTACACACGATGCCTATTGATGTAGATACAGGATCCAGCCATGCTACTATTTTGACAGAATCAGTTGAAGAAGAAGAAGAATCTGAAGATAATCAGATCAGCTTATTAGACAGTTTCCAGGAATTCATCAAGCAGTGTGTTGAAAATCAAATTAACCTAGGTAGAAGGACAAGCTTCGAAGAGTTACTCTTACCTAATTGGTGTAGAGTTCATAATGCTTCCCATTCAGAGTTGGAGTGCTATTTGTGCCAAACAGCAATAGAACAAGTCCAGAAATGCCTAAATCCAACTCAAGTAGCCAAGATGGATGAGGAAAATCCTCACGAGGGGTGTAAAAACAAGAAACTTATACTATTTGATGAATCCTCCAGCACTGATAAACTGAAGGGTGTGATAAGGAGGACTACCACTGCTGAATGCTGGACTCTCAGATTTGATGGATCCAAATCCAACCATGGAGCTGGGGCAGGGTTCAAATTAATTAGTCCAAAAGGTAAAAATTTCTTTGCAGCCCATAGACTTCAATTTCATTATACAAATAATGTAGCAGAGTATGAAGCGTTAATTCATGGGCTCCTTATGGAGCTAAAGAAGAAGGTTAAGATCCTGCAAGTTTTTGGTAATTCTAAGTTAGTAATTAAGCAAGTAAGGAAACAGTATTCATGCCATGATCGGAGAATGACCAATTATAGGCATAGAGTATGGGACCTTATTGAGGGATTTGATGCCTTCAATATTCAACTGATACCAAGACAAAAGAATCAAACTACAGATTCTCTGGCTTAGGCAGCAAGCACCCTATAGCCTTTATCATTTTCGGGTTTGAAGAAGTTCACTGTAGAATTGACCCCTGTGCCATCGGTTCTAGACAATGTCATTAATTTCTAGGTATTTGAAGATGACAAACACATTCTGGATTTTATTACAAATACAGGCATTTTTGCTTCTCAAATCATTGATGAAACAGAACTCTAGGAAGTAGAACTAGATTTGTAGGGAGTAATGAATCTGAAATCTAATACTATTCCAAGGGGAATGGTACAGTTGGAGCGAATCTTTGACATGGATAAGATTAGAGATCAGGAGCAAGAATCAAAGAAAGAATTTTTCAATGGACAGTGCGACACCTACAATATGGGGATTGAGGATAATGCTAAAAATATTTTCATTGGCAAGGTGTGTACTCCGGAAGAAAGACGAGGAATAATTGAAGCATTGCACATCTTTCTAGATATAGTGGCCTAGAGTTATGAAGACTTGAAGACCTATGATACATCAATCATAACTCATACTATACCCCTGAAGCCAGGTGCTAAACCTTTCAGGAAGAGACAGAGACCTATCAACACATTGTTAGAACCACTCATACAAAAAGAAGTTCAGAAATTATTGTCTGCCTGAATTATATTTCCTGTTAGGCATTCAACATGGGTAGCAAACCTGGTTCTAGTAAGGAAAAAGAATGGAGAAATTAGGCTCTATGTTGATTTCAGGAATTTAAACAGATCATCCGAAAAGGATAACTATCTGGTTCCTTTGTTGGATGAAGTACTTCAGGTGGTTAACGGATCTCAGATGATGTCTTTTTCTGGATGGTTATTCAGGGTACAATCAAGTAATGGTTCAATATGAGGATAGGCATAAGACTGCTTTCACAACTAAATGGGGGACCTTTGCCTACAGGAGGATGCCTTTTGGACTCATTAATGCAAGGGCTACATTTCAAAGGGCTATGGATATTTCCTTTAAAGATATAATAGGCAAATGCATTATTATTTACATGGATGACTTGACTGTTTTCTCAAAAAATAGAGGGGATCACATCTTGAATTTGCGCAAAGTGTTCCAAAGGTGCAGGGAATTTGGCATATCCCTGAATCCTAAAAAATGTATTTTCGGAGTAACCGAGGGAAAACTACTTGGACATGTCATATCAGAAAAAGGAATTGCTATTGATCCAGAAAGAGTGGAAGCTATACTGAGAATCTAGCCACCTGCTAGCAAAAAGGAGATGAAGTCTTTCTTTGGAAAGATCAACTTCATTAGAAAATTCATCATTGGATTTGCTGAAATCGTGAAGCCACTCAATGCAATGCTGAAGCAAGATGCTAAGATCAAATGGACTACGGAAGCGAAGGAAGCATTTGCCGAGATCAAAAGGGTCATTGCTAATGCTCCAGTATTGGTAAGTCCTAATTATAGTAAACCCTTCTATATCTATTCATTTGCTTCAGATCATTCGTGTGCTAGAGTGTTAACTCAAAAGTCTGATGAGGGAAGTGAGCATCCTATTGCTTTTATGAGTGCACCATTAAAAGATGCTGAGTTGAAATATCCAAGTGTGGAAAAGTAGGCGTATGCCTTGGTCAGAGCAGTAAAGAAGTTCAAGCATTATATCCTCAGGAATAAGGTTTATGCAATTGTCCCAGATCCTGTAGTCAAGTTAATTCTTATGCAAAATGAATTGGGTGAGCCTAGAGCTAAATGGGTGACAATGCTCCAAGAGTACGATATTGAGATCCAACCCATGAAGTTGGTAAGAGGACAAGGACTCACTCAGACTATGGCTGAAATTGGTCTTGAACTGACTGTTCAAAATTATAACATTGAGGAGGTTTCTCCAGATGGTTGGTATGATGACATAGTTTATTATTTGTCAAACCAACAATCTCTAGGCTATCTTAATCCAGTTCAGAGATGAGCTCTATGATTAAAAAGTGATGGTTTCATGTTAAAAGGAGCTATTCTATACAAGAAAAATCATGAAGGTATCTATTTAAGGTGCCTTGGGAAACGGGAGGCTGAAAGAGTGATGAATGAATTTCACGAAAAGTATGGTACTGGCCATGGTTCTGCAATTGCCACAAATCAGATTTTGAGGGTAGGGTATTACTGGCCC
Source organism: Sequoia sempervirens (assembly GCA_007258455.2). Lineage (NCBI taxonomy): Eukaryota > Viridiplantae > Streptophyta > Pinopsida > Cupressales > Cupressaceae > Sequoia > Sequoia sempervirens. The sequence goes on from VDFB02105785.1 coordinate 507,148,656, forward strand.
ACAATGTTCAAAGATGTCCACCATCATGTTAGGACCTGTCACATCTGCCAGACAACAGCAACAAGGGACAGGTATGTGGTGTTTTTGCTCCAATCGATCTTTAAGGTAAGGCCTTTCGCTTAGTGGGGTATAGATTTTATAGGCCCCATCAACCCACCATCCTCTGTAGGACACAGGTACATTCTCACTATTACCGATTATTTTACAAGATGGACTGAAGCTGTTGCTTGTAGGCAATGCACATCGGAGGTAGTGATTGATTTTCTAGAATCTGCTATTATTAATCGATTTGGATGCCCTATTTCTGTTGTCTGTGATAACGGTCCTATTTTTGCATCTTTGAAGTTTTAAAATTGGGTTTTTGATCATGGAATCATTGTGAAGTTTACGTCCAACTATTATCCCCAGGGTAACGGTTTAGCAGAGTCCTCCAATAAGAACTTATTGACTGTCATCCGTAAGCTATTAGAGAGGAACCCAAAAGACTAGCACACCCAGCTTTAGTTTTCCCTTTGGGAAGATCGTACAAGACTTAAGTCATCCATTGGAACATCTCCTTTTCACTTAGTATATGGTCTGGAGCCAGTATTCCCTATTCAACTCAAGATCCCAACCTTGAAGTTTATAAATGAGTTTTATGATGAGGGGGATAGAAGGGAGGCTAGGTTGATAGAACTATTGCACCTTGAGGAGAAACAAGACAACGCCCTTGAGAATTTTTCCAAACATCATGGGGTAGTTAAGAGGTGGTTTGATAGAAGGGCTAAAGTCAAAGCTTTTAGGATTTCTGACCTGGTCCTATACTGGGATAAGCCTCATGATCAAAAGGGGAACCATGGAAAGTTCAATAAATTGTGGCTTGGCCCATATCAAATTGCTGAAATACTTGGAGATAATGCCTTTCGTCTGAAGACTCTCATGGGAGAAGATATTTTGCTACCTGTCAATGGGAAATATTTGAAACATTATTTCCAATCTTGAGTTGTTTTCAGCTCCTTGCTTTGTATATAGTTAGTTTAGGCTGCTCTTTGTTTGTTTTGTTTGGTTAGATTAGGTTTCCCTTTCATTTGTTTGTTTTGCTTTGATTAGAGTAGGTTTGATTTGGTTTGCTTGCTTTCGTTCATGTTGCTCTGGCTCTTGGTTCCTTTTCTTTTTGGGATCCCTGGTTGCATTTGTATGACAGCGGTGACGAAGAAGGTGTGATGTTCTTGGTATTTCTCTTACAAACTTTAACCATCCTTCCAGAACACCATGGTATGAATTCTCTACCCAATGTCACTTATCCTTGTGTTGAGGTAAAGAATTTTCTAGTCAAACTGAACAGGAATACATTAGGGTCTCATAAGTTTAATACTAAAGATACCTGAAGTTGCATAAGGTCCTTATGAAGTTTGAACAAGTGAAAAATCCTTTCTGCTCTAGTGCCACTGTGGTTCTCATCCCTGAGTGTGAACTTCATTGTTCATAGGTTAAAGTGACAGTAGTAAGAAGATGAGTAAAAAAAGCAAAAAAAGAAACGAAAAAAAAGAAGCGAGAGAAGAGAAATCTTGAATTCAACTCATCAAGGGGTTCTGAATATCTCTACCGGCGCTATGGACGCCTGGCTAGAAGTAAAGCTATGTTCAGGAGGATCATAGCGATAACCTCATCAGGGCTATAGACTCCTGACTGGCAGCGAGACTCTATCCAGGTTACTTTTAGAGTATGAATCTTTACGTAGCTTGTTTAGACCAAGTTCAGTTCCTGCTACAACTAAAGGAAGATAATGAATGTATATGCACACACTTAGACCCTAGTGTAGGAGAGTTTGGGTGACTGGGGGGTTCTTTGTTTTAATCAAGGGTGGTGGTTGGATAAGTGAGTTGAATCCATAAGTTCTGGGTTCTTGATTCTAGTTTTTCATTGAAATGCTTGGGAGCATTTCCCTAGCAGAGTCGCCATTTGTTATGCAATTTTGCACACATGCCCCACTTTGAGTAGGGACCCTCTTTTTAGGATGTCTTTGACCTTTGGTTCTATTAGATTTTCCTTTTAGAGGTCTTGAATTGTTGGTCTTGTTGGTTTTGGTCTTGCCTTGGGGCTTGAGTTGTTTAAAATTGGTTTTTAGTGAAAATCTGGGTTTTGGTCTGAATCCAGGATTTTCCAGCTCCGGTGGATTTTCCCAGGCCCTGGTTCACTATTCGTTCACTGAGCTAAAATTGCCGAATCTAGGTTTCTGCTTGACTTCGAGATTTTTCGGTACTCGCGGATTTTCCCGGACTGCGTTAAAATCCCGAACTGCGTTAGAATCCCAGTTTCAGCCTAATCTACAGAATTCGTGTCCATCCGGATTTTCCGTATGTCTTGGTTTTTTCTGAAATTCCGTCTTGGGCTCGGGTTTCTAGATTTTTAAGACATGTCTTGTTGGTCATTAATGCTCAAGGTACCTTTGCTCATATGCAATTAGGGATGAATTTAAGGTCTTTTGAGCATCATTTTAACTTCAATATTCACTTGTTTTCTACTTTGGCGTCTGAGTGCATTCTTCATTCGAGCTTTGAGCATTGATCTTGAGTTGCTTGCGTGAGGTTTGGTTGGGTGCTGGTGTTAGGGTTTTCATTGCTAGGACGCACTCATTTTGCAATCGCCTCCTTCGAGTCTGAGCTTCATCAGCACTAATCCATGGTAAGTCATCTCTGATCCTTCCCTTTGTTGCGTCATGATTGAATCTTTCCAAGTTGATTGGTAGCTGTTCTAGGTCGGCCTTTGCTTGGTCATGATTTTATATTTATCGAACTAGGGTTGGACTTAAATCCACACCAAAGCTTTGTCGCCCGTGCTTGTGTTTATCCATTCACTAGCGGGTGTGTGAGTATGAATCCGTCTGAATAGGACTTTGCCCCCTAAGCGCGCCATTCGTTCTATTTTGTGAAAATTAGGGTTTCACTTCATTTGCCCGAGTTTTCCAAGGTTCAGTAGGGTTATCGTGATTTCATGGTTTATGTTTAGCCTAAACTGATCGTACCTTGAGAAATCCCTGTGCGCATTGATTGATCGCCCCAATGATAGTTTTCCTTGAAATTTTAAGCTTATCCGCGCTTTCACGGTGGGGATCTGGTTATGGGATTTAGGGCATCATTGTTTCGACTTGAAGGCTAGTTATTCAGAGGTCTTTTGAAATTCAAATTCATGAGCATTCTGAATTTGTTGATTGGCATCAATTTTGGGACCATTGGAGTCCAGGTAGGGAGGTTTGCTTGATCGTTCAGTCAATGGTTCACGTGTTGGTATTCGTCAGGTTTCTGATGTTTCCATGGAATTCCTACGCGCCTGGATTTTCTCAGTTTCGGCCAATTCCATAGAGTATAGCTAGTTCTAGAGTATTTAAACTGTCCGCCAAAATCCGCCCTATCCGGACTTTTCCGGTTTCCTTGCTTGGTTTCATTCTTTTTTATTTTCGAGGATAGGACTAGTGGAGTAAATGCTAAATAATGATTTCTTACTACTAATGGATGTATTTCATGATAATCTTATAAAACTTTGTCCGTACTAACAATTTATTTAGCGAATGATGTCTTTGCAGCAAGAATCCGTTTGGGTCAGATTTCTCTGAATTCTGCCCCGATTGGATTTTCCCGGCTTACCTTGATTTCCCGGATTGTTTGATTTTTCTGGATTTTTGAAGATTGATGATTTGTGATGGGTTTTAATTGCTTCATGTGATTTTATTCTAAGCTTTGGATCGAAATATGTATGATAATTGGATACTCATGACATTCTTTTGTGAATACAAGCTGAGTCAAGCAAGGCTGCTGCTGGAAAATCTAAAGGAGATACAGAGGGGTCCTCCATTTTAGAAGTAGAAAGATTAAAGTTGGATACCAAAAGTGAGCTGCCAGAAAGTAAGATATATTTGGTGTGGTCTGAGTCTTGAACACTGATGTTGGAGCCTGGAAATATGAGGAGTTCAAAGAGAGAACAACTCAGAAGGATCTGTCAGTGCTAAGGCAAGGAATGATGAAATCCGGGTTAGTTCATGTGGCAAGGTTCCCTCCTGCAATCCAATGCTATGAGTTGACTTTAGAGTGTGCCCGATAGTATGACTTCGACACACAAAGGGTTGTCAGTACCGAAGGAAGGGTCTTAGCAAATTTTAGTCCTATTTCTATTGCCCAAGCCTTTGACATGTCGAATTTGCCTGTTGTGTGTGCCGTGAACATGGACTTGGCTAGAACATATTATGAGAATGAGCCAATCAAAGCTCAACAGATGATTAACTCTTGGTTAGAGAAGCCAAAGTCACATCATTCCAAACTGCCCAAGCAATTGCATAGAGTTAAATTCAGATCAGACATTTATGATGTGATCACATTTCTGAGCAGGGTAGCAGGTTTGAAGAGTGCTGGGGTATTGGAAAGTTGGATGGTCCATGTGATCAACAAAATTGAGCAAGGAACTAATTACCATTGGGCATGACTTATTAGTGCTATGATCAATAAGCAATTAAGAGATGTCCTAGAAACCAAGAAATTCACTATGTCCTCTTATGTGATATATCTGTTGGCTAGATTCTACCCATACAGGGGTTTGAATCCAAAGGGAACATTTGGACAAGACATAGTCTATGAGGTATACCCAGAATTGCACCTAGGACACCGGGATTACATAAGAGCTAAGGATGCATTCACAATGCATATCACTAGGATGCTACAAAATGTCGAGCATGTGAGACTGTCAAATGGGGCAAAGGGATTGATAAAGAAATATGGGGCCTGGTTCATTCAGTTTCCCACCTTTTCTTACATTAGAATTGACGGATGCCCGGCTGCTCCATACAGGTTACCTAGGTATCCTACTGATCATATTGTGTTGTTGGAAGTTGTTAGACAGATATGTGAATTTGATTGAATTGTCAAAAGGGAAAAGCATCAAACAGGCTTTGGTGGGGATTTCCCTCTTGGAATTGGCCTAGCAGAGGTGTGCCCTTCCATCTAATCGACGCATGTAGATAGGGATGAATTGGTAGCTCATGGTTTCTCCTTCCATTCCAAGAGGACAAACTTTGATATCACCGGAGAAGCGCAGAAAAGGGCCACAAAAGAATACCGCCACAAGGATGACCTAGAAGACTATTGGGAAAATATCAAAGATGATTTTGAGGAAAGGAAGAAAAGGTACTCTAGGCTTCCTATTGATGTGATTAGGAAATATAATGTCAAGTTAATCCCTAACCAGCTAGAGGATGATGGAAACTTGGTGCAAGATCATGCATATGAGTCTGTTAAGGATAGGTCAATTGGAGAGATAAACTGGAACGATGATGAGGTAACCGAATTGGAAGATCTGATGGCGCCGGTTATGAAATTTACTACCTCATGGTGAAAGCATAAGGTTTGGGAGTTGGAGAGTGAGAAGTTACCCTGTACCTTTAATTTGATGGGAGATCTCAACCCTATGTCCACTTCTGAAGAATCCGGGGAAGATGACCCCAAACAAAAAATGAAAGGGAGCTCACCCTTCAAAATCAAAATTAGAGGCCCTAAAGAAAGTGAACTAGAACCTAAAAGAAAACCAAAAGGAAAGAAAAGAAGTTGAGCTCTGAGAATAGGAAAGTCTTCTGAAGAGGAGGTATTTGAAAAGGCAGATGAAGAAGAAGACGCTCCTCCACAGCCAAAGAAGACAAGGACCACCAGGGTTTCAAAGAGAAAAGTTCAGGAGGCTTCTAAGGGTGAGCTTTTGATTGTAGATGTGGAGAGTTCAGGGGAAAAGATGAATGTTTATTCAAGGAGATCAAGGACTCCATCCCCTAAGGAAACTATGCAAAAGATGAATCCTCCTCCAAAGTCACCAGTTGTGGAGCAACCCAAGGCTGCTTCTCCTTCGCTAAGTGTACGTGAGCAGGAAACAGCCCATCAAGAGCAAGAAACTAGTGGAGAGACAGAGCCCTTCAAGGAGGGAGAACTTTTTGGTGTGGCGGCTGAGCTTGAAGTTGAAGAGGGAGAAAAGCATACTTCTCCATTAGCGCAGTATGAGGATTCTCCGGAGAGTGGAAAAGGAAATGGATCCCTTGAGAAGGAGGATATCCCTACTAGAACCCCATCATTGGTGCAAGAGGAAGAGACTGAAGTAGGTGACCAAGGAGAGCAGTCTCCTGGGAAGGAAAAGGATGAAAAGGATGAAACAGTGGAACCGCATGAGGAGGTGAAGATAGATGAAATCCAGGTGGAACCTGATGTCTCAGATTGGTTGGAAAAAGAGATCACAAGGAAAAAACAAGTTGTTATTGAGGACACCCCTCTGGATTGGGATGAGATGTTATCCAAGATTGGCAAAGGGAAGAAGAAAAAGATGGCCAAGGTTGTTTCAAGGATAGAGAGGGATGAAGTGAGTAACATGGTCATTCACATTGCCACCCCTGCCACAGATAAGACTAAGGAAGAGGTCACTGGAAAGGATTACAAGGTGCAGACCATCAATCTTGGGCCGGCTTCTGTAGAACAAGATATTGAGGAGTATGAGGGGTCTAGTGCAGTAATAATTGGCAGATTAAGAAAGGAAACTTAGACCAATCATGAGCTTAGAAAAGAAAATGAAAGGCTTAGGAAGTGCTTGGAGGATGTAATGAAATCTCTCTAGTCTCTTCACCCCTCTTCCTCTGCTACTCCTAGTTTCTTTCCCAAAGAAACCATTTCTGAAATTGAAAAGATGAAAGCCTCTACCCAAACTGCAATAGATTGGCTGAAAGATGTGCAAATGAAAGGAGATAATGTAATAAAGGATGTCCTTTCAGTTGGGAAGGATGCAGTTAGAGCCAAGGACCTACTTGAGCATGTATTATCTTAGGACAAGGAAGATATTGATCTTCTGCTATAGAAATCCAAAGTGATTATGGGGTATGGTAAAGACCAGTTGGCTAAAGATGGAGTTCTTCCTTCCTCCAGACTTAGTGAACCTTGGGAATGGTTTGAGGCTTTGCAGATTTGGAAAAAGGCCATGAGGAACATTCAGAAACAAAAGAGGTTAATAGATGGTGATTTAACTGGAGTCTATGAGGGATGCATTGTATTTTTTGAGATTATGACTGGTAGGAGGAAAATTGCTCCTAAACATCTGAGCCTAGAATAGTTGAGGGAATGGTGGCATGATGTTTATGCCCCAGATTCTGAGAATGTCATAACGGGGCACCAGTTGGATGATGCAGCAACCTATTTGGCGGTGATGGATAAATATCAAGCCCACAAAGATGATTGGAATAAAATTGTCAAACTGTCAAATGAGGAGATCGGTGCCATTGAATGTCGGCTTAGGGTTTTGCCTTCGCCACCTATTGCCAAGTTGGAAAAATTATTTTTGAAAGTTCAGGATGAGAACAAGGATAAGGGAGGCGGTAGTTAATTCCCATTTTGAGATTTGTGCTTCCCTATTATCATGGGGCATGTATTGATCCAGGTTGCATTGAGGATTGTGTCTAGGCTGACCTTCATGATGTATCAACATTTAATGTATGCCTTATTTTGGAATTCCTAAGGCCAACTTGTTTTGGCTGGGCCGACATGTTTTATGATTTCTCTATAAAGGCATTCCTGCCTCATTGTAAAAGGATATATAGATAGATATATAGAAGAGTAAGAGTCAGAGTTCGATATAGTTGAGTTAGAGTAATTTGCAATATTTCATTCTTGAAGCAAATATTGTAATAGAACAGTGGAGTTGTTGTAGCATTTTGATAATCCAATACAATTGAAGACATTGTGGTTTTCCTGGTGAAATCTCTTGTGTTAGTTTATCTTACATGGTTCCTGTTGTTCCATCTTTCAAATTGCTTAAAGATCTAGGGTTTAATATTTAGAATTGAATTAGTTTGGTGAATGATGTTCATGATTTTATATTTGGAATGTTTGTAGCAATCTACGGTCTATACTCCCAGTAACTATCTGATTGTAGTAGGCTGGTGAAGTCAACCTGGACCATATATTTATGTGTGCTTAGTTCGAATGTAGATGAATATCTATGGTTTGAAAATCTATATACCTTAGAAGATTGCACCGTTCTTATGATATTGCATTGTGGGTTGATCAAGAATCGATTATTTGAGATTGGTCCATTCCAGATATCTGTCATTTGCATTGCTCATTCTAGGAGCAGTTTAGATCTCATCATATCTTTGCATCCTTATCTTTTGCTATTTCTTTATCATCTGGTTAGATTTAGGATTTGAGATCGTCATAATGCAAGGTCTGATAAATTAGAAGATACAATTTTCTTGTAGTAAGGTCTGATTGTGATTACCGACATTTCACATTTTATCTGAGTTGTTTATGCATCGTCATGACCTGACACCCGAGAGACCTTGGGGTGATTTTTGGCAATTTATTGCTGAAAATTATATTTCAAGAGAGATAGAATATCATTTTTTGTCTGAGTTGTTGCTGTGCAGAAAACACCATCAACAGATCCAACCTATAGCTCTAGAGGATTTTTGTAAAGATGGTGGTAAGAAGAAATTGTAGAGGAAATGGAGCATGTGGAAATGTAGACCCAGCGATAATGGAGATGTTGAGAGGAATTGCTGCCAGATTAGATGTAGTTGAAATGGTCCACATGAGAGGTTGACTAGTTGATGATGTGAGTGATGAAGAGGTAGAAGAGTAGGAATAAAGGGAAAGAGAATATCTTGTCCTAGATCAGGGAGAAGAGAGGTTCATAAGAGCCCTAGCTAGAGAAAATACTAAGCCGCATTTCAATCCACTAGATTATAGTGGTAAATTGGATTCAGATGAATGGATTGATTGGATAACAAAGATGGAAAAGTATTTTGATTTTGAAGGAACCACTAAAGATAAGAAAGTAAAATTTGTTTGTACAAAGTTGTAAGGACATGCATCCCTTTGGTGGGAACATTTGCAGACAAATAGGAAAGAAGAGGAAAGGAGAAGATAAAATCATGGGATTAGATGGTGAATAAGTTGAGGACGAAGTTTATGCCTATAGATTATCAGATCAACTTGTTCCATAAATTTTAAAATTTAAAGGAGTCAAGTGTGACAGAGAACACTGCAGAGTTCTACAAGTTGAATATCAGATCTGGACATTCAGAGGATGAGATCGAGCAAGTAGCTAGGTATGCGAATAGTTTGAGGTCATCTATATAGGATGATATTAGTTTGATCAAGTTGCAAAGTGTAGAAGAGGCATATTAGTGTGCCATAAAAGTATAAGAGAAGCTAAATAAAAGACATGAGCAGAGACACAGAGGAAGAGGTGGAATATTTTGTTAGACCCCAAGATCCTTGATATTTTGAGGTCTTTTATCCTTAATATCTGTATTGTATGATGATTACTCACTGGGTTTAGGGTTTTATTTGAATAAAATCATCATCTAAAATCCCTCATTGTCCTCGAGTGTCTTATTTCTCCATTGAATTTTTGGTCTGGTTACCTCAGACTTAAGTCATCTCTTAAGTCATCATTTGCCATTTCTTAATGGCCCCTTTTTTTTGAGCTATTAGGTCATTCCTGGTCACAAGGTGTTTTAATTATTCCTAAAGTCGACCCCTAATCTCTGCATATGACTTACACTTTAATCATAAATTCCCGAAGGGCAAGGTCTCGGCCTAGTCAAGGCCCCCTTTTAAGATTAACTATGGTATTAATGTGCAGGTTTGATGACCACGAGATCACGAGATTTAATCTGGACTATTCCTTGTTGGCTCACCCATTTGAAATGACTAAAGCTTAATTGCCACGGGGTTAGCGAAACAATGCCATGTGTATGTGGGCCCAACCAATATGTCATGTCCCACTGCCCAGAACTTTGAGATTAACGGTGTTGAGTGAACAAGGAGATATGATCATCGATGTTCCCCGTTGGCTCACAGAAAGAAGGTGTAGGTTCTTCAAAAATGGTGAGACCCACGAGATGCTGCCATGTGCATTCTACGACTATTAATGGGTGGGGCCCTCATATACATGGGGATGGCCCTATCGACGAGTTTCTATTGGTTGTTCATTTGAGCTGGAGCCATATTCCGAATTCAAATGAGTTTGAATTGATCTGAGTCGTTCAAGGAGCCCAACTTAGCTGTGGATCAATGACATGTATTCAAAATTGCAAGTACGCCCGTTGCAATGTTTTTACTTCACGTGAATGAACATTAAAGCTGGAGGTGACTCGTAAGCCTTCTCAATTCCTTTCAAAATTTGTGCATACCAATGACATTTTCTTATCTAGGATTTGAAGACGTGTCTAAGGTAATACAGAGCGCTAAGAAGTTAATTGCAGAAGTTATCTGTGCTGACATTAGGGTTTTTCAAGATTGAAAGTAGTAAGTATCAAAAAATGCAATTTTATGCCTTTTCAGTCTTCTGGACTAGGGTTTGCTTTTAATTTTCTTTAAAATGAGTGTGTTGTTTTTTTTCTTTCATTTCTTTGAAGTTAGGGTTAATCTTTTCTTTTAAAATCCCTAGCCCTGAAAATTTCCCATTTTTACCCCTCGTCTTGAGTTGTTAATCAAAATTAAGAATTGAATAGTTAAAGCCCATGGCTCCCAAAGTTCAAGGTTCTTCTTCATCTTCCTAGTCTAGGGCCCTTTCTCAAGATGTAATTGATTTGCTACCTGGGTCTACTAGTAAGAAGCCAGAGGGAAGGGTCGTGTTTCATGGCCCAATTGTGAAGGTTTTATAGATAAAGCATGCTCCATCAAGGACGCTGAAGTGCCTTACACTGGCTGGCAGATGTTTCAACATTGGTTTGGAAATAGAAACCTTGGGTCTCCTTTCAGTAACCCATGGGATTTGAATATGGGGAGACTGATTGTCCCAAATGTGTACATGGATGTGGACATCCTGAAGGATATTGCATCAAAATATAATCCAGACTCTAAGGTAGTCAGAACATATGATGGAGTGGTTATAGTTAAAATAACCAGTGAAGAAATTGAAATGGTTTTTGATCTGCATGAAAGGAATGCAAGTATTCTCACTTTGGATATGGATACAATTAGAACAAAGTGTAATAAGACCAATGTATTCATTACATAAAAAATGTTTCCCCTACTTACTGTAGTGGTTGGAACTGGGAGACAACAAAGGAAGGTTAAGATTGATGATAGAGAGCTAGAACCTTTCCCAATGAGCTATTTTGCTAGCTATTTCAAAAATACTGTATACTCTTTCTACCAAATTATAGGTGTCGATTCACCTGACACCTTACAAAAGGAGTATAGCTACTTGGCTGCTCATATGCAACATCCACAATGCAGTATGGTTTATGATTATGCAACCTACCTAGATGATCGCATCCATGAAGGCTTAAGTAGTAGGGTTACAGGGAGGAAAACCATGGGTGAATTTCTAGTGGTACTCATTGTTAATGCATATGTTCCTGTATAAGGGACAAAAGGCCTTTGGGAAGGAGATTACACTGGAAAGGAAAAAGGATGAGTTTGACTTGCCAGTTCATTGTTGGACCCGTATCTTGGATAAGGATGATAAAAGATATAACTTTGTAATGTTTAGAAATACTTTTGCATCCAAGATAAGGAGAGCATTGGTATATCAGCCACCTAGGATCCCTAAGGAAATCCATGAATTCTTGAGACCTAGGGAGTTAAGGTCAGATTTGAATTTGAGCCATAATTGGGGAGATCTGATTTTGTATCATGATAAGACAATCTTCAAGATATATGGTAGGAGCTTGGGTCCACACATTTTTCCTGCAAACATTCCTCTAAGACTAGGTTTCCTTGAAATCATGAGGCAGTTGGGAGATGCCTACACATTTACCTAAAGCTACAAGGAAGGGGTCGTTATTCCCAGAGTGGACTATATTTGTAGATTATATTGTCACAAAAGGGGAAGTGAAGGAATTAGAGCATCTGCTAAATACTTATGAATTGATGACTATAAGCCCGATGAGTCATGTTCCTGAAGGCTTTATCAACAAACTCAAGAAAAATAAGAAAATGGGTACCTTTGTACATGTTTTTGACTATCTTGAGGACATCATCAAGAATATTTTTAGCTTTGAGGAACAAGATGAGAGAAAATCCAAATACCTGGCTTATAGAAAGATGGCGGAAGTTAAGATAAGGAGTAATCCTTAGTATGACCCCCTGCCAAATGTACAAGGTGAGTTCAACAAGGCCATGTATGTCATTGATAATTTTGAGAATTTTGTTGGAATTTTGAGAGAGCATGAGGAGGTTCTTGATAAAGGAAAAGCAATGGTGGTTGAAGAAAGTGTTGAAGTGACATTGGAGGAAAGACCTATGTATCAACCACCCAAACAGTTGAGAATTTATAAAAGGAGGAGGAAGATGTCAAATGAAGAAAAGAGTTCAATGGCCCCTATTATTTTTGAGGAGCCTAAGGTAGATTCTCCCAAGAGTGCAGTGCTAACTCCTCCTACACAATTTTCCTTACCTATAATTGATCTAGATTCACCTCCTGGAAGTTCTGCCCCTCCTAAGAAGCCACTTCAAAAGAAGTAGAAAATTGAATTGAAGGGAGTGGTCAATTACTCTGACACAAATGAAGATGACATTTATGTCACTCTTGAGGGTATGCAGATAGGAATGCCTCCACATGAAGGAGAAATTGCCTTAAGTTCAGGACAAAGCATCCTCAAATTGGGGAAGCTTAAAATTTATGGATTGAATACTACAAATGAATTGAAGGTGGAAGCCAGTAAATATTTTATGGAAGATGATTCTTTCATTGAGACATTTGCATTTCAAGACTTCTAGTGGAAATCCAAAATTGTAGATTATACAGAGAAGGTGGCCATTGCAAGAAGCTTGCATCTTGAATCTCCTGAAAGTGTCATTGAGGTGAATGTAAGAAGCATTATGAAGGATGAATTTAGAAAGATCAATGCCCAAGAGGGTAGGGAACTTGTGAAGAAAAGTGGTGTGTTGCTGTTACCAGATTGGAATATTGCTAATGCAATTGTCTTAGATGCAATTAGAAGGGATCAAAGACCTCTTGTACAAACAAAGGAAGAACTAGAAATGGTATTGTGAGGTTTAGCTTTCAGTGAATATTGGGATGCATTGGTGATGTGGCCATTATCCCCAACATCTAAGAAACCAACCCTGGCAGAGCCATCAGAGCGTAGTGGACAACTACTTATAAAAAGAGTTGTTGATACTCCAGCTTTGGAAGCTACAGATATGGTTGTCAATGTTGCTAGGTTTACTCAATCAACTGTGGAGGGTCTTACCTTGGAGAGAGATAATCTTAGAGTTAAATACAGTGAACTCTTGAATGATTATGACAATAGCCGATAGAAAGTTGCTACATTAGAAACTGAGCCGACATTCTATAAACAAAGAGAGGAATTGCATAAAGAAAGGGGTCATTCTAGCTTTAGGCCACCCACCTTCATCTTCTCCAATGACATTTGTGCAACCATAATCTCATATTTCTTCTCTAGCAATAGTACCATACAATCGAGGACAATAATTAATTGTAGAGGAAGAAATAAGTGGACCAATCCTAGCTCATTTGATAGAGATCAGTTGCTCCTACAAGTTGAGGTGTATAAGAAGTTGCTAGAGAAGGCTCAAGACTTAATGTATGAGAACATATCAAAGGTTTTATATTCTTCCTTAAGATATTTGAATGAGAGGATTCAAGATAGACTCAATAGTGTGCATGACAACAATACTTTGATGCTCCGAGAAATGAGGTTATCTCAAAAGGACAAGATGTTGGCCATACCAACTTTGAATAGATGGGTCCCAAGATTTGAGAGGTTAAAGTTGATCTTAGTGGGAGCTGGCCAACATGTAGATAAACATCCTTTGGTGTGGCCAGTTTATGTTTTTTTGTGTGAATTGAGTGAGCAAAAGTTTCAAGGATATGAAGCACCATTAGAACAAAAGATAATAGAGTTGATAGCTCAGTATACTCACACTGATTTAGCACCATTTCTAGAGATTGAGGTGGCTAATTATGAAGTGAAACTATTATAGACATGGAAGAGGGAATTGGATCAGGTTATTGATTCCCAGGCTGGTAAAATCTACAAAGAGGTTGATTTTGGTTTCTTCAACAATACCCTAGGGAGATTAACATTTCTTATTAGTTTCCTGGAGGATTTCGACAATGAATCCAATGTAGTTGTAACTAAGTATTCCCCTTACAAAAAAGCCATAGATGACATAATGGATTTTAACTGGCCATCCAAGGAATACTATGAGGAATGGGAAAGGTTGTATTGTGGCACGTTTGGTTTGTGAAAGATATATTGGGTCATGTATTGTACAAGTCTGGCCCTAGAAGTTACATAGATAAAACATATGTTTCATAGAAAGTAGTGGCTATTGATGATGTGGAATGCTGGCTAAAATACTGACTCACCTACTGTCCATGTCATTTTGTCATTTTTCTTAATGAATTGGACACTCTCCTTTTAATATATGCTTTTGGAAGGAAAATTTTTTCTTCATTGCAAATGCAAATGTTCTTTGTCTTATGTGTATTCCTCCCATTTTTGATGATTGCAAATATAACTGAATATGGAATATACCCTCTAGTGGTCCAATTCGGTGTTGACACATGTACACTTGGCTTGAAGCTTGTTTTTGCAGCCTTATTCTATAAGAGGGAAATCAGGGCCATTTGTGTAGATATTTTTTTAAAATTCCGGAGCTACATTGTGAGAATTAGAAAAAACAAAGCAAATATGTTGAGTCTTATCTAATGTTTTGAGTCTAGACAATAAATTTAGTTAAATGTATGGCTTCTAAGCATATTTTGAATGATATGGAGATTTTTTGAGTCTTTAGTCTCTCCTTATGGTCTTGTATCAAAATTATTAATGAAAATATTGATCAAGGATCATTTCATTAATTGTCATCGTATTATGCTGTGATATGTGATCTAGTTTTGGCTCTTGTTCATGGAATGAGTTAAACTACTTATATTAGATCATGAATTCATATATGATTTCATTTGGATTTAGTAAGAAGTCTTTAGTATTCAGTCATTGATTTGTGGATTACAAGATAATATCACTAGATCTTGATTGCTTAGGATTAAACATGCCTTATGTTTCAATTTACGTAGACTCCTAACCCATAGATAATGGCACTAATCTTTAACCCATTTAACCTTTCTTGGGGTTTTGGTCCTTCGACTTAAGAACAATCTTTCAAATTAAGTATTGACCCACCTATTGTTTGCTATTGTTTTACATTCTCAACTTAAGATACATAATTAACCTAAAGAATTTCCATCTTTGTGATTGATTTCATCTTATTTGCAATTAAGGAGAATCTTTCTGCCTTGATTTACAATGTATGTGTAAATTGTCAAAATGTGTTATCTAGTTGGCATTGTGGGAACACCCTCCTTGGTTTGGCAGAGCCCGAAGTGTAGGAGATAAAGAATTATATACTTTGGTCAGTTGGCCACTCGCCTTGCAAACATTCGAGAATTGAGTTTGGAAAACTCATAGGTATTTACTAAGGCCTACTTGGTACATTAAAAATAGCTAACAGAATGGTGACTCTATTGGGGAGCTTTCACTACTTTTAGCATCTCTAGTGTAGATCTGGTACAGTCAGAGTGAAGTCTTTATCATTGTTCATGAATTAAGTTGCCATTAGTTTTTATGAGTCATATATGTCATTTTTTGTTCATGCATTAAATTTTGGTCAGTTATGTCACTTTATGTCGGGTTATGTTTAAATTTCTCTCTAAAGTTGCAAACAACAAGTCTAAGTACAATCAAATATTATTTCCCAGTATTCCAGGTGGCGACTCTGAGTTTTCTCACACCAGTGTGACAAGTACATCTCAAAAAAGGCTTGATAGGGGAAATTTGACAACTCAAAAAATGTCATGAGGAAGACCAAAAGTTAGTTGAAGAAAGCTCCTAAACATAAAGCAGAATATGAGCTTGCAAAGGATAAACAACCTCTATGGAAGAAGAAAGTTGTAGAATTTGGTAAGTTCCTCGATTCTCTTCGTCGAGCATCTCCTACTTTCAATAATGAAGTAAGTAGTGAAAATGTTACTAAGGATTCAAGTAATAGTGGGGAAATTGAGGGAGGATAGGGTGGTTTCCCCACTGAAAAAGTATTTGATAATCTTAGGATTTCTAGAGAAGAGGATAAGTGGTAATTTTGGGGTAAGAGTAAAGCACCCTCAGACCCACCAACACTTGGGATGGGATCTATATTTCATGGGGAAAGCTTCAATCCTAAAGGAGAAAATACCAATCCACCGGTGCTTACTTCCCTTGGGGAAGAAGCTGTGGATTAAACATTCCATACTCTAGCTCAGAGTGAGTATGGGGATTTCCTCGAAGATGAGGAAGATGTCAATAGTGATATTAAAGCCTTGGATGAAGAGGCTGGATGGTTGGATGAACAAGCTGAGAAAAGAGCTCAAAAGGAAAAGGAGGATAGAATTAAGGCTAAGCAACTTGAAAGGGATGAGAAGAAAGAAAGAGTGGAGAAAATGAGAGAAGAATATGCTAAGAAAAGAGCCTTTGAAAATTCCATGCAAGAAAAAGTGGCCCAAGAGAAGGCTACTTGGGAAAAGATTGTAAAGGAGAAGGTTGCTAAAGTAGCAGCCAAAATTGTCCCCGAAACCCCTAAAATAATGATCCTAATGGGAACCTCTGCTACTACTAAATCTTTTGAGCCTCCTAAGAAAACATCCTTTGCAGATCGTGGGATGAAGATGGCTGACTATTCCCACCAAAATGTCTCTAATGCTCTTGATACCAATATCAATACAAATATCCTTACCTCAACCACCAAGACGCTTACTATCAATCCTAAGGTCAAGTCTGATCCATCTACTACACCTTTAGACCCTGACACCTTGAAGTTGTAGTTGAAGAGTGAAGAGTTGGAAGAAGAATTGAGGAGGGTAAAGATAGAGGCACATAATGTAGAAGTGTCTAGAAGAATTTATTTCCTCAAAATGTCAATCCCAATCCTAGAGCCTTCAAGTTCTGGGAAGAGTGATAGTAAATCTCATGAAAGTAAGCTTAGGGGTCACACTCCTAGTGGAGGGGGTGGTGGTGATAAAGGAGATGGAGAAGGTGGTAACAAAATTAGTAATTCTTATTTAGATGATGAGGAAGAAGCTAGGAATAAGAATGGTAGTAACAAAGGAAATGGAAAAGATAAGGAACATGGTTAGATAGATAATAAGAAAAATGATGCACAAAAGGATACTCTAGGGATAGGTGTCCTAGGAGGGCACTTCAAAATGATAGATATAGGAAATTGTGTTTTGAAAACATCTCTGGTTACTCAAAACCTGTCCCAAACAATGCTTGGAAACATCTCCCAAAATTTACTGGAAATAATGCTTTTAGTGGAGAAGATCATTTGAAAGCCTTCCAGAGTTTTTTTGAGGACTTTGAGTTGTGGGAAGATGATGTAGCAATGAATTATTTTATGCAATCCTTGATTGAGGATGCAAGGGACTGGTATAGAGGATTACCTGATGGAAGTATTGATTCAAAAGAGTCATTCTATCGAGCCTTTAAGGAGCAATATGGGGATCAGACTGATCCTAGATTCAAATTGAATGGATTCAATAATATCACCAAAGGAAATAATGAATTTGTTGTTGAATTCAACACAAGGTTTCAAAATCCCATGAATAGGGTACCCACTTATTTGAGGCCTAACCCTGATGCATGTTTGGTAACATACTGCAATGCTTATGATTCTAAGATGTGTTACTTACTCAGGGAAAAGAATCCATGAACTTTACCTGAAGCATTCAAAATGGCTGTAAACAATGCAAATAACAGGAGGGCTTCTGGTAAAGTAGGAAGGAGAGAGGACCCTAAGGTTCAAAAGAGTTCTAAAGATCAAAATGAAAAAAACTGGAAAAATTGCAGTTCCTGAGGAGAAATGGGATAAAGTTATCAATCTATTACAGAAGAAAGGAAAAAATGATAAACCTCAGTTTCAAAGAAATGATAGGTCCCCTAGACTTCAAGAATTCCCTTATCACACCAATTGGCATAATGGCAAGCTAGTTCATAATAATCAAAAGAATTACCAAGGTACACCTGATCCTCTGCATAAGAATACCACAAATGTAGTGGAAGATTTTTGATGGTGTGAAGTCTGTGAGATGCCTCATGCATCACAACAATGTGTTGTAGCTATAACAATGTCAAAAAACCAACAAGATCAAGGGGAGTCTTAGTCACCACACAATCCAGATGAGTCAGCGAATGTGTTTATAACTAGGTCAAATTTGGAGTATGTTGTTATTCTTTTAGTGATGATGTTGACACAGATGATTTCAAAATACAAAGAAAACAAGCAAGTGTACATCATCAGTAGGTGCTCTTAGATGAGGAGAAGGAGGACAAATATACTGCCTAAAATTTTGAGACATCAAAGTTTTCTGTGAGAAGACTTTCGAATGAGGAGATAGAATGATATAGAATTTCCTTAGCTGCAAGGGCTCAAGAACGAAGTGATTTACAGTTGAGAAACAAAGTGGTGATTGGAAAGCAAGGCCATTCATGAGGTTTATTCATAAAGGAAGGAAGTGTAGATAGTAAGGAGTTGAGGCAGAGAACAAGAATGAAGAAACCAAACCTAAGGGGCCAAAATAAAAAGATTTTGGGAAAAGAAAGGTAGTAAGGTTAAAGCTAATGTTGATGTCACACACCATGACCTGAAGACCAAAGAATTAAAATCAACCTCTGAGGTAGTTGAGAAGAAAAGCGACAAAGTTACCCATCAGGAAATAGTATTTCCTAAAATGCCTAATTATGTCCCCATTACATGTTTCAGGTCTTATCCCAAATCCGGGTCACAGTCCCACTCCTTGAGATGATGAGGATTGATGATCATAAAAATAAAACTCTGGCTGTCATCAATAGTATTGTAGGAGGAAATAAGCATAATGCCGAGGCCGATTTACATGACACAAGTGCTGGTCAAGCAAAGGGTGCTAAATGAGAAGCAATTGTTAATGAAAACCCTTAGATATACTTAGAAAATACCATTACAGTCAACCCAAGTTTGATCAATCCTTTCTTTTTGAGTCTAATCATTGATGGAAAGATACTCAAGAACTGTATGATTTATTTTGGGGCTTCAAATAATGTCATGCCGATGAAGATCGTGGAAGAAATGGGTTTGAAAGTTGATAGTACTTATGGAAAATGTTATGCCATGGATTCAAGAGAGGTTACTGCCATTGGTGCAATCTATGAAGTTCCATATAGGCTAGTTGAATTTCCTAAAAAGGAGCTAGTTATGAGTGTCACAGTGGTGGACATTCCCTCAACTTATGGGATGTTGTTGTCTAGGAAATGGTGTGCCTGCATGGGGGGAAGTATGCAATGTGATTTGTCATTTTCCTCCTTTTCTATTGACTAGAAAGATGTTAAATTCACTAGAGAATCCAAATTTTGACACATGATTGAGTTAGTTGAAGAATCAAAGGAGCCCCCAATGATTAATTTTATGGACACAGGTCTTGATACTTTCCACCTAGAGGAGTTGAAACAAAATGAGGAAGAAGCTAAGCCTACTCCAATTGCTAAGGAAATTTCACAAACATCCCAGGAAGATGCTTTGTGGATGCTCTATTTTGATGGATCATGTTCAAAAGGGGGTTTAGGTGCTGGGGTCATTCTTATCTCCCCTCAAGGTAAGATGTTTAAATATTCTTTCTTATTGCAATTTACATGCACCAATAATGTGGTTGAGTATGAAGCCTTGTTACTCGGTCTAAAGCTAGCTTCTAAGCATGGGATATAAATGTTAAAAGTATTTGGGGACTCTGATTTAGTGGTATCCCAAGTCACATCCAAATTTGTTGCAAAGGACAAAAGATTGAGGCAATACATAAATGAGGTCTGGGATACTATTGAATTGTTTGATGCTTTTGGGATAGATTGGGTAGAAAGGGGACAAAATGTCAAATTATATTTTTTGGCCAATATTGTTGTCAAGCTTGATGATGTAACTTTTGATGGTGTCTCAAGAATTAAGGTCCAAATGAGACCAGCAGTACCTAACAACATCTACAACTGGCAGGTGTTCAATGATGATAATGACATACTGAAATTCTTGCATTGTGTACACAAGTATGAGAATCAGGAAATTGATTTAAGTTCCCATGTTGTAGAAGTGGATGGAAAGGAAACATTATTTGGTAATGAGGTAATTCAACTTAAAACCAATAAAATTTGTAAAGGATTAGTTGTGCTTGAAATGGTTTTTGATGGTCCTGATATATCCAATGTTAAGTAGTCAAGTTTATATAAAGAAGATCTAGAAGAAATCAACTTGGGGATAAATGCTGCCCCTAGGAAAGTATATATAGTAAAAATAATGAAGCCTCATGTGAGGACAATGTTGATTGCATTGTTATGAAAGTACAAACATGTGTTTGCATGGTCTTATGATTATTTGAAAGCCTACGAAGAGGACTTGTTTCAACATGAAATTCCACTAAAGCCCAATACAAAACCTTTTAGACAAAAGAAAAGGCCTATAAATCCTACCTTAAGGCCTAAGATGCAAGAAGAGATCACTAAGTTAAGTGATGCAGACATCATTAAACCAATAAGACATTCCTCATGGGTGTCTAACCTGGTTCCTGTTTGAAAGATGAATGGCGAATTAAGATTATGTGTGGATTTCAGGAACTTAAATGTTGCATCCCTGAAAGATAATTACCTATTGCCCAACATGGAAGCAATGCTACAAAAGGTCACTAGTTATGAATTACTTTCTATGATGGATGGATTTTTTGGCTACAACCAGGTCATGGTTAGGGAATCAGAGCAATACAAAATGACCTTTACAACCCTATGGGGAACTTATGTTTATGTTAGGATGTCGTTTGGTTTGATAAACACTGGGGCCACTTTCCAGAGGGCCATGGATGTGGCTTTTGCCAATTTTATATATTTATTCCTTGCTATCTATTAGGATGATCTTACTGCCCATAGTAAGAAAGAGGAGGACCACTACTCACACCCTTAGCAAATATTTGTTATAGATCTAGAGTATGGTATCTCATTGAATCCTAAAAAGTGTGCATTTGGAGTTAACGAAAGATATTGGGACATATTGTTTCAAAGGAAGGAATCAGGATTGACCTTGAAAGAGTGGTGACTATTGATAAGATTACACTACCAAGAAATTTCAAAGGCATTCAATCTTTCTTTGTGAAAATAAATTTCCTAAGAAGGTTTGTCACTAATTTCCCAGCAATAAGTAGACCTATCTCAAAGATGCTTAAAAAGGGAGCAAAAGTGGCATGGTCTGAGGAGCCTCTTAAAGCTTTTCAAGCTATTAAAGATTCTATTAAAGAAGAACCTATCTTAAAAACTCTAGATTATGCTAAGCCTTTCCAATTATTCACGTTTACCTATTTTTACATTGTGGCTGGAGTTTTGTTGCAGAAAAATGATGATGGTTATGAACAACCAATCACCTTCTTTAGCAAATCCTTACAAGCAGCCGAGCTGAAATATGAAACCACTAAGAAGTAGGCTTTTTCCTTGGTTAAAGTTGTCAAGAAAATCAAAACATACTTGATTTTCAGTAAGACTAGAGAAGAACATTTGTTGCATATAAGACAAGTTTTGCAGAGGTTGAGAGAAGAGTGGATGCTAATAAACATTAAGAAATGTAGTTTCATGAAGGAAGAATTGGTATATCTAGGATTTGTGATATCTAAGGATGGATTGAGGATGGATCTTGAGAAGGTGAGAGAAATTGTTGAATGGCCTACATTGGAAAGCATTGGAGAGGTAATATCATTTCATGGATTGGCTAGTTTCTACCAAAATTTCATTAGGAATTTTAGTTCTATTTGCAGTCTTATGACAAAAACAATGAGAGGGGATAAGAAAGATTTTTGGTGGACATCTAGAGAATACTGAAGTTTTGAGTTGTTGAAACAAAAGGTGAATGAGCAGCCTATGTTGGCTTTACTAGACTTTAATAAGGTATTTCAAGTAGACTGTGATGCAAGTGGAAATGCAATTGGAGCAGTGTTAAGTCAAGAATGAAGACCAATAGTTTATTTCAGTGAGAATTTGAATGATGCTAGGAGAAGATATTTAGTGTATGATCATGATTTTTATGCCATCGTTCAAGCTTTGAGGAAGTGGAGACATTACTTGTTTCCTAAGAAGTTTGTGTTGTACATGGATCATCAGGAATTGCAGTATTCGAACAATCAAGGTAAGTTGAATCAGAGACAGATGAGATGGGTGGAATTTTTGCAGAGTTATACTTTTGTTTTGAAACATAGGAGTGGGAAGTAAAATAGAGTTGTTGATGCCTTGAGTATGAGAAGGAATTTACTAGACGATATGAGAGTGGAGGTATTAGGATTTGATGAGTTGAAGAACTTGTATGAGGAAGACCTGGATTTTGCAGAACCTTAGAGAGCTTGTAAAGAACCAGTTATGGAGGATAGGATTTAGTGGTTGGATTATTTCATTTAGGAGTATTTTTTGTTCAGAGGGAATCAATTGTGTATACCCCAGAGTTCAATGAGGGATAACTTGGTGAAAGAAAAACATAGTGGAGGATTAGTAGGACACTTTAGAGTTGATAAGATAGTAGCATTGGTAAGTGAGAATTACTTTTGGCCACAAATTCATAAGGATGTTAGGAAATTTGTAAAGAGTTGTAGAGTTTGTCAATTTTCAAAGGGGAGTATTTAGAATGTTGGATTGTATAAGCCTTTGATAGTTCCAGAGAGACCTTGGGAGGATATCAGCATGGATTTCATACTTGGTTTTTCGAAGACACAAAGAGGTAATGATTCTATATTTGTGGTGGTGGATATATTTTCTAAAATGACACATTTCATACCTTTTAAGAAGACAACAAATGTAGTACACCTAAGACTATGGAATTTCATCTCAAAGTCCAAGCGATCACCACATACGATCAGTTGATTTCCAAGGTGCTCAACATCGAACAATCCCTTATGACATAACCTAGATGATCAACCTTATATCTTGAACAACAGAACAATATCCCATATACAAGCTATAATGACAAACCTCGCACATGGACAAGAAACAAAAATGTTACCAATGATGGTGTCATTGATGCCAAAGTTGTCATCAGTTCCCCTCAGTAGAGCACACCCACACCAACAACAACAAAACCATCATCAACACAACCATCCAACGAACACAACAACTAAACAATCAAGCAATCAATAATGTCAATGATCAAAGGGGACTAGCCCAACGAAACAAAAACTTCACCAAGAAGAAGTACATGGCCATTGGGGAACCACTTGAAGTCATCATGAAGAAACTGATAAATGAAAACCTCATCAAGAAGACTAGTAGTTTATTTTAGTGAGAAATTGAATGATGCTAGGAGAAGATTTTTAGTGTATGATCATGATTTTTATGCCATAGTTCAAGCTTTGAGGAAGTGGAGACATTACTTGTTTCCTAAGGATTTTTTGTTGTATATGGATCATCAGGAATTGTAGTATTTGAACAGTTAAGGTAAGTTGAATCAAAGACATATGAGATGGGTGGAATTTTTGCAAAGTTATACTTTTTTTTTGAAACATAGGAGTGGGAAGTCAAATAGAGTTGTTGATGCCTTGAGCAGGAGAAGGAATTTACTGGCTGAGATGAGAGTGGAGGTATTAGGCTTTGATGAGTTGAAGAACTTGTATGAGGAAGACCCAGATTTTGCAGAACCTTGGAGAGCTTATAAAGAACCAGTTATGGAGGATAGGATTCAGTAGTTGGATTATTTCATTTAGGAGGATTTGTTGTTTAGAGGGAATCAATTGTGTATACCCCAGAGTTCAATGAGGGATAACTTGGTGAAAGAAAAAAATAGTGGAGGATTAGCAGGACACTTTGGAGTTGATAAGATAGTAGCATTGGTAAGTGAGAATTAATTTTGGCCACAAATTCATAAGGATGTTAGGAAATTTGTATAGAGTTGCAGAGTTTGTCAATTTGCAAAGGAGAGTATTCAGAATGTTGGATTGTATAAGCCTTTGATAGTTCCAGAGAGACCTTGGGAGGTTATCAACATGGATTTCATAATTGGTTTTCCGAAGACACAAAGAGGTAATGATTCTATATTTGTGGTGGTGGATAGATTTTATAAAATGACACATTTCATACTTTTTAGAAGACAACAGATGTAGTACATGTAGCATAATTTTTTTTCAAGGAGGTGGCCAGATTGCATGGGTTACCTAGGAGTATTGTTTTAGACAGAGATACAAAGTTTGTTGGTTACTTTTGGAGGAAAATTTGGAATAAGTTACAAACATATTTGAATTTTAGTTCTAATTTTCACCCACAAGCTGATAGAAAGATTGAGGTAGTAAAAAAAAGTTTGAGGAATTTGCTGAGATGTTTGGTTGGAGAGAATATCGGAAGTTGGGACTTAGTCCTTGCACAAGAAGAGTTTTCTTACAATAATTCAGTGAACATGAGTACCAGAAGGACACCTTTTGAGATTTTTACTAGAGTTCATCCTAGAGGTATATTAGAGTTGAGAGACATTAGTAAGGAAGATAAAAGGAGTGCAGAAGAAAAGGAATTTGTAGAACATACGAAGAAAGTGCATACTCAAGTGAAACAACAATTGGAAGATGTAAATTGAAAGTATAAGGGGAGAGAAGATGAAAAGAGGAGATATAAGGAGTTCAAAATTGGAGATGAAGTGATGGTGTATTTGAGGAAGGAAATATTTCCAATTGGAACATACAAAAAACTCAAGATGAGGAAGTTTGGACCCTGTAAGGTTTTGAAGAAATTTGATTTAGGAAATGCATATCAAGTAGAGTTACTGGATGGCATGGGTATATCACCTATATTCAACATTGAAAATCTACATCAGTACCATGAAATAAAATTTAGTGAAGACAGTAAAGAAAAATTGGAGAACCAGTTTCCTAAACAACAATCAGATCAGATAGAAGAGATTTTGGATATCAAAGATGGAAGGAAAACATGTGGGAGATAGTACAAAGAATATCTTGTGAAGTGGAAAGGTAGACTGATGGAAGATTCTTCTTGGATTTCTTAGGTTGAGGTAAACCATATTGGTTTCCCTTTAGCCTCAGCAAAGTGAGGGACTCAATTTTCAAATAACCACAAATTTCTAATGTAGGAGCATCCTTGGTTCTTGGCAATCTTGCATTAACCAAAAAAATATTTTCTTTCAATTTTTTTTCTTGTTTAGTTCAAGTTGGTGGATTCATCATATTTTCTCTCCAGACCTTGTGGATCTATGTTTACATCATGGACATGTTCATTTTCCTTATTCCAAGATTTGAGTGTGATTGGATCTCTTTCTGGCAAGTTATCACTTCCATATTTAGTGGCAATTTCTTGAATCGACACCAGAATAATTTTCAAGCCCAATGGCTAGTTTGATCACTCGTGGATCTTTCCCACAACTTGCAGATATTGACAGTGTAATTTTGAATTGTTCCATGGAGTATCCTCGACCTTAATTATAGGTCCACACTTCATCCTATGCATTCACCAAAGAGTAATTCAAATTTTAGGCCAACCTATTCATGCACACATTACATTTTCTTTCATTGGAGATTGTAATGATCATTGACTAACACAGAAGATTCTAGATCTGCGGATATGATATAAAGCTTGTAATAGATCATTAGGATAGTAGAGGTTGATTAAGATGAATATAGGATTTGATATGTAATATTTCAGCTCGCATTAAGGAGCATATAGGAATATTATACTTGAGCATATTGTATTATGCCTATCAGCCCAATTTGTCAATCCAAATGTTTGCGACTAATTGTAACTGAGATTTATGATAAATAAAATGTTTGAATATGCATTTTACTCCCTATTATGTGTTGCTTTTGTTGTGTAACTCTTGCTGCATGGTCCGAATTGTTCTATTTGAGGACCCTCGTATCATGGTTGCACCAAAAATTCATGATGAATCTTAGTAATCAAGGGAATTCAAGGTGGTAGGATAAGGTTTCCCATGGTGGAACCTAAAGAATTGTTTGATTGATGGATATAACAAGAGAATTTAAAATGAAGGACTTTGAGAGCCTCAACATCAAAGCTACTTAAGAATTCACTTGTCCAGGCCTTCATGCACTGGTAAGATGTCTAGAAGAAAGGAGGCAGTGAAATTTGCATATTGAGATAATGAAAATCTATCCTTCGTGAAAAATGGGTATGTGGATTTTGCATGCCACTCAGCTGTCGTTCTATTCCAGTTTGAGACATCTCCCATGGATGGACTTTATCTATGTGGGATCTGATTCTTGTGATGTCGTTTACTCCCCGTGAGCTTTGCTTGATCTAGTCATGGGAGAATGTTTGATGATTGAATTTTAACAGGGTATGATTGATTAGGAATGATCTCACATGAGAAAATAACATGAAATGAAGAAGGGTCGATGGCCAGATCACTCGGTGGCATAGGTAGAACGTAGCTACCAATAAAATAAAATTAACACTATGCAGATGTTTATTTAGGGGCTTGCATAGTCTCAATGCCGTTATTAATGACCTATTCATCACGTCTACCTACATTTTTCTACCGATGGCCTCACCAGATGTTTCTCTTCTCGTGGTGATGGCAGTACTTCTTGGTTGATATAGGATCTGTCAGTAATATTGCATCAGGGGTCCCACATGAATGTCATAGTCCGAAGGTGATTATTTTTATTGCAACAATAGTGATTAACCTACAATGATCTCTTGATCAAACAAGGAAAACATGAGCTTTTAATGATCAGGGAAGTCACTCACATGATGGTCATTCCTTTTTCAAGTTGGCTGAGTGGCGTTCTCACAAGTAAAATCTGCATGACATTTCTTGTGGTTTGTCTGCTTCTCCTCGGCTTAGCCACTCATAAAGCACTTCGTTATGTACCTAAGCATATGTGAAAGCATGGACAGGGAGCACTATCCCCTTTAATCGGGGTCTCATGTAGAATATCTTCATCAATCAAGTGGATTACTATATTAAAAATGACTCTTTACCTAGCTCTGGCTTCAAACTCCATGGTGGGAAGGAGAGTCAAGTTGTATGGTGCATTATTGTCATTCTTGTATCATGATAAGACAATCATTACCAAGTGCTGGATATTAAGGGTCATGTGTAATGGAACTAGGAGGATCTATCCTTGTGTGCTTAATCAAATGCTTGATCTGCACAAACTCGAAACTTGCCTAAGAGGGTGAGTTCGATGTGACTATGTCATTTAACCATAGGATGCACCTTGAAAGTAGTGCTTATCATAGACGTCAGTAGGCTTCAGACCAAGATTTTACTAATGTTTAACTTTGAGGGTATGGGATGGATCAATGCTTATGTGACCGGGATTAATCAAGAGAATGATCTAAGTAGGATTGAAGGTGATAATTATGAAGAAGGAGGTGATGACATGAATATTTTAGATTTTGTGGCAAGAGGCATCGAGGCTACCAAAGTACGTACGGGTGCCTAGGAGAAGGATTCTACACGCTCTTCATTGTTTGACAATGGAGTGCTGATTATGGCTCCCTGTAGGCTGTAGCCTGCATGATCAACTCTGTGGATGCTCTCTTTGTGGGTTCCACTTCTTACTTTGTTGTTTGGGTGACAAATTCCTCATAGTACGATGGGCCTGAAGCGAACTTTTACATAATGATTGGGGGAGGTGAAATGCTAAGGGGATTTATCACAATCAAAACTCCATAACGCCATTTAGCACCATGTTTATTCTTCAACAATGGTGGATTTCCCCAGTGTGGCCATCGTGAACTCCCCATCCATCATCTAAAGTGGCATTCGCACCCCATCTACCTGCCACCTATCCCCCGCGTCCACACATTATGCCAAACCTACAATTTTCAATGTCGTCCCATATGGAGCTCTCTTTCAAATCAATGAAATGGATGGTCAAAAGGGGGGATTTCAGGGATCTCTTAGTGATTGTGGATTATATGAATTGTCATAATAAATATCTAATAGAGCTAGTAGTGTCGTTGGGGCTAGAGTTGACAAGAAGATGTTGGATGATTTGAAACCAATGAGCTTATAAAAAGGTGAGATTCTAAAGAAAAGCGAGGCCATGGCTTCTTCACTATGGTTGATGGAAGAATTCTTTGTTGCAGGTTCCAACTCCTTCATGGCCATCTGGAGTAGTGCTCTCATGAAGTCCTCCCTTAAGCTTCTCCCCACATTACACTTCTGACCAATGCTAAGGCACTACGTACCTATATACTGAGAAACATCAAGGGGTTTAAATAATGACGCGAGGATAGTGCATGGTAATTCACTATGATCTTTGTAAAACAAGGATGGGATGAAACAAGAAATGATCATATCATGAGCTCGATCCACCTAGGTCTCATGCCATTATTCTTACACCAAAGTTAATTCTCCTTGTGGATGTCCATTCCAAGGTTTGGGGTAATGTAAGAATGTGAAAAACCATCTGAAGGTAGCCACGAAGAGGTCACAAGCGTATCAAACTAGAATAAGGAGGGATGATAGATGGTTTATTAGGTAGTGACATTTGGTGCTTGGGCAATCTTCACCTAAGAATTAAGTGTCTCCTTGCAACCCTAGGCTCCCACAAGGGATCTTAGAAACTAAACTTGATAAAGTCAACTGGTGACAAAAATTCCTTGAAGGGGAAAGGCAGAAATTGGCCCCAATACATTCACATCAATACAAAGGATTATAGCTTGAAGATAATGATATAGGAGCAGGGCGTTAACTTGGGAAATAGGGAGTGAAGGATATCTTCCATGTGTAGCCCACAATCTCCATGGTCATCCTTTTGGGAGGCGCTCCCATGTTTCCTTCCTCACAATGCCACCCCATTGCTTCCTTGTGCATGTATGGATAAGGTGATAACTTTTATAATCAACATTAATTGATGTATGTATGCCTCAAACTACAATTAAAAGCACATGTCTAATAATTTGTGCAGGTATACATGGGGTTAGTTGATCTATGCTGAAGTAATTACTAGGAGGCCATGGATATGTAGATATACTAATCTCAATCTTGAGGATTAACAAAGTGATTGGTTTAAACAATTAAATAGCCCTCATGGGGAGTTCAAAGGAGGATTTTATATCATTACTTTATGGGCATAATTGGATTTATTGTCTTATGCAGGACTATGATAATAAAATGGAGCTTGCAATGGAGGGAGATTGCTCGTAAGTACCTGCTTGAACATCATGCCATCAGGAAGTTTTTCCATGGAGCCATGTTGAAGAAAATTCAGCCCTAGGCTTGGTCAAGGAGAAGAAGGGATGGATTCATATGGGTTTCCATCCAATGGGGCTGCATGTTTCTTACCTATTTTGAAAAGAGAATAATAAATCACGTGCGGAGCCTAGCTAAGAGAAGGTTTTTATTCACAAGATGTTGAGTGTTAAAGGTTGCCAAGGCAATAAAAAAGGGAAAATCCATCAAAAGGGGACTAATGAACTAATGTTTGAATGTTAAGGAAGTCGATACAAGGAAACAAATGTTTTTCCACTAAAGGCTGAAGCAAGGAGGTAGTTCTCTTGTTTACTAATCGACCATGATCTATTTGGAGTTGTCCCACCAAATTAGGGGCAACCAATACATTTATGCAAACCATTTTCAAGGCTCATTTGATCAGATGAAGAATGCTGCAAATCCATCAAGCAAGAGGGAAGCCTTCAAAAAATTTCAGCTACAACAAATGGGCAAGTCACTATAGGAAAAAAATGCTATAGTGATAGGGCACTAGAAGACAAAACAGGGATGATACAAGGGCTGTATTTTAAGTTGTCATATAATGGGGGGTAGGTAAAACCCTAACTTGTATCAGATTTGGGCCACATAGTGTAATTAAATCCTATCCATTCATTTGGACTTTGGAAAACTACAAATAGGGGCTTGCCCCTCATTTGTAAATGGTTGGTGTTGATGCAAAAGTTTGAAGGCAATAGCCTTATGGGAAACTTAGCTATTGGAGGACTTGTGTGCATAGCTAAGTGACCTCTGGGATTTTATCGAAGCTGCCTCTTCATTTTTAATGGTGGGTGAGAAAAGGGAAAGAAGATAAACATCAAACAAAAAATCTAAACTAAGGCAATGCACCAAATAAGTAATGAGATAAGTAAGCACATTGTGGAAAAAAAGGCTCAGATAGTAACTAGCATATATTAAAGAGATGATTTATGAGCACTGCAAACATATGAGCATCGAACCATTTGCATAATATAACCCACATAGCATAAGCTAACACAAAAGATTAACAACATGATTTGTATTATGGTAAGCCATATAAAGATTACATAAGCTTGAAACAAATGTTCATATATTCTCAGAAAATGGAAGCACAATCTAATGTCCTATCAAATGCTTGAAAATAGAGAGGCCGAACAGGTTGGCACAATTTGTAAGTTTAAATTTAATATTAAACACTAAAGAGGCTAATTATCAGTGCTTAGAAACTTATTGTGTCTAGCAACAACCATCAAACGAAGAAAGGGCTACTTAAAAAGAGCCATCCCACCTCTTGAAATCCCAACGAGAAAGATGCTCCACCAAACCACCAATGAGAAAAGATTCCCAGTGCAGGAACCAACAAAAAGATGCAATGACAACATGCCAATAGGGATGGTATGAGGAGTGATGGGTCATGCAGCAGCAAGAGGGAAGGACACACTACAAGAAAATGGAAACTGTTGTAGCAACCATCGAAAAAAATAACAAACACCACATAGAAAGCTCCTGACAAAGGTAACTGCGATGTGGGCCCCATTCGAACAAAAAGTGGGTGGAGGAAACATGTCCAGCAGTCAAGGCCCAATAAAAAGAAAGAGAGCATCTCGAAAGGAAGCTCCGATAGGATGCCACATGGCGGTGGCTGGAAAGCTGCAAGCGATACCAAAACAAAATGTGGAGCTGCAAAGGAAATGAAGACCCCGAAGGAAAAGAGCGGTGAATGAATAGATATTCATAGCCTGGTGAATCATAGGGACATTTCACCTACGGAATGAGGAACTCTAGGCATCATAGACCAATCCAACCTTCCGAACTAAATTCTCACCAGTGGGAGAGGGTGGCCCGAAGAGATGTCCATACCTCATCTGATGGTGTAGAGAGAGTACAAAAGATCTCATGTGCCATGTTCAAATCAATAATTGACTTAAAAGGAAATCCACAGATATCTTTGCCTTAGACTCAAGCTGAAAAAAGAGTTGGGCCAGCTGGTGCAGCATGTTTTCGATATTGGTGACAGTCAGAGGCTGATCAAAAGACTGGAACTTATATAAATCTTGTTTTTTCTCCTCAATCCTCTCAATGATGTGTTCTATGCCTACCACTATTTGGTTAGCCAAGAAGGGCGATGGAAGCCCTCACTGTGTTAGTCAGGAAAATTTAGCTTGCATATCATAGGTAATCTATGTCAGCCTTGTTTTGCACTCACCGACATGTTGGATGGAATCATGCATAGAAATGAGAACATTCACACTCATAGCCATCGTTGTTCAGTCCTCGATTCCCACATTGCTCAACGCCTCATCAGAGGTGGTATATAGTTTGCTTAAAAATTGTCTGGCCTCTGGAACTCTATCAGAAGTCATTTCCTACATCTATTGCATTGTTTCACTAACAACCCCACATAAGTTGGTAGCCTGTGCCATAAATTTGAGAGTGGGCTGCAAGGTAAGACATAATGACTTAACCTTATCCCAGTATGATGTATGTAGTTCCTTAACTACTTCTAGTGGGTTCATTTGGGGTGTAGAAGGCTGGGATCTCAAAAGGTCCACCTCTGTAGCCTTGCTGCTCAATTCTGCTTTCAACTCTGAAATGCTCCCCTCCAGTTTCAAAATCTAATTCTTTAGAGCAATAATTTCTTACTCCTTACCCCTCAAGGCTAACTCAACCTATTTTTTCTTTTTTTTTCCTGCTCCAATGCAACATTCATTTCACTTACTTCATCATTGGTACTCTGCCAGAGTTGTTTCAAATCATCATTTGTTTGCCTCAATTTGTTGCGAAGAGCCGCTTGGGACGCTTGGAATTGCTTAATTTCTCTTCGTAGGGTTGGAACAACCTCCATAATTAGAGTCTAAAGTTCAGTGACCTTGCTCTCAAAGGCATTTCTTTCATTTTGAAGTTGATCAATTTAAATCACCTAAGCCTTATGCTTATTTGACCAAATCTCACCTTTCCTTTTAGGTCTAAAATCTGTTCATCTTTCTTCTTCATTTGGCGACTGAGTTTGAGGAAGTCAGCTGTCACCACCCTTTTGGTTTCCTCCATTAACTCTACCTTGTCCTGCGGACGAGCCTGCTACAAATCAATTTGAACAACGTTGACATAATTATCCATTGGTTGCATTTCTTTGAACGACCTTATGACGTTGGGTGTCAAATTCGTGAACATCAATGAATTTTGATTTTCATTGAATACAGTTTGCATATGAGCTCCATAGGTTTTCTTGCATTCTTCACCCTTCTTTTTTGAATTTGGCTAGCTTGGGAACCTTTAGTAACATCCACCTATGAGAAATACTCTTGGGGTGAAATGCCTAATCCACCAGCGAAAGGAAACTTCCAGGGAATTGCTAATGGGAATGACAGTGTGCTTAATGTATTGATGGATTTGCTAGGTCTTGTGATAGATGCCGGCGAAAAAGGTGGGATAAACTCACTGCTCTGAGATGGTGAAAACATAGGAGGGGGAAAGGCTAGAAAATTAGCCACTTGATGCTAAGGCATCATAGATACAAACTATTGACTCAGTGGGTTAGAATGCATTGCTATTACTTGTATCTCAGGGGTAGTAGACATAGGAGGAGGTGAATGGGGACCTGTAGGAGACATAATGTTGACCTGCCTCGGGTGACCAATGAGAGGAACAAATGACACAAGTGACATGGTAGAAGCAGACATGAAGGGAACTAAAGATAGAGAAGAGAGAGAAGAGGGGGAGAAATGTACTTGAGTTTCCTAAAGATTCGTAACAGATACAACTACCTCTTTGTGTTGTTCTTCTCCTCCTCCTACTACCTTCTCAATTTGACGTCTCTTCTCTTACGGGGAATCATCTAGGTCCATAATAACCCTTCAGTGGCACCTAATAGAGCTTGATCTCTTCTTCCCTGATCTAGAGGAGCTAGTTGGCTCCGAAAAATATGTATTTGAAGAGCTCTCATGCTGCAATTGTTTTCCATTGACCATCTCTCCTTGCAAGGGACCTACCACAATCATGGGAGCCTTTTGGGCTACTTCCTCCTCATGCTCTAGGGCTGCACTTTCTGCTTCACCGAACCTATCAGAGTTTGAAGGATCAAGAGAATCATCCCTATCTGAATGCTCGTAGTACCAAGCTTCATCAAATTGGTTGTTTGAGTCTACTTCCTCAAAAATCCCAATGGTCCTTTTTATCTCTTGTCTAAAAATCTAGAAATCTTATATCTTTTCAAGCTTCCAACTGAGCCTTGCCAATTATTTGTAGAGGAATTGATTTATTATATGGTTCAGGTTAGGCTTGTCCATTATACAATAAAAATTCAGCCAAGGTGGTTGACACGAGCTAGAAGGAAGGTGTTCAAGGCCAACATATAACTTCATATTTCCCTAATCTACATGTCTCTGAGGGTCCCAAAATGACCGAGGCTGGTGAGGGATTTTAATGCCTATCTCTACCAAGTTACCCACTGGATTATAGCACCATGAATCATAGATAACCACCAGTTTGAGGTGACCTAACTTGGAAAACAACACCTCAAAACTATTCACCCTCGAGCTCTTCTTCTGGGCTAATGTTATAGAGCCAAACATGAGTAGCAGTGTTAGATAGGAAGTTAGATGCTTCCCTCCCTAGTAATCATTTTCAATATTGCATAGCTGCCTGAAATCTTCTAAGGCCAACACCCTATCTGAAATAAAATGTGGGAGCCATAAAGGCTCTCAAACGAAACCCTACATGTGGAGCATTGTAAAATCTGAACCAAAGAACCAATCACAAGGTGGTACAAGGCCTCTCATCCATGAAATTTGACTCTGTGTCAAGCACCTAGAGCTCTCTCCTCTTATTTTATCCAAAGATCTTAAATTCAGAGCTAGGAATGCATCTAAAAATGTGTAATAATCAATTTTTTTTGAAAGGATAGGAGTCCATTTAGAAACTGGCTTTCTAGCCCCATTTTCATCAAAAACTGCTAGGGGTAGAAATTGCTGGAAATACTCTGGGTTCTAGTGTAAAATCATGTAGGCCAAGAAAGAAGAATACCTAAATTTGGAACCAGGCTCAAACCCCTTCAACTGTCGGCACATCCTCTCCACAATGACTTTCACAAAGTCCATCAGTAGGGGCTCTTTATTCTTCTTCAACATGAAGCCTATGCTCATCTAGAAGTCTGAGACTTCCTTATCCATGTATAGCCCACATACCAACACCAACATAGAGAAAACACAAGGCAAGCCTGCTCTAAAAGTACTCAAACTAATAGGAAAGCTAGGAGGGACGACACTATCTAATGGCTTACTCGTTTTGGAATTAAAGAATTTTTGTGCTACTCTCAACGTCATCCAGTAATTGTGCAACCTAAAAAATATCAAAATCCTCAACACCGATAAGAGCATTCAGAGGAATGCACAACATATCCTGGAGGGTCTGGTGACTGATCAACACTTTAAAATTATGGCCGATTATAACTCCTAAATCGGCATTGAAGCTTCTAGCATAGGCAACCATGATTTCTGTACAAAAGTGGACCAAAGGAACCATATATTGAGGGAGGCCACAATTCCACAATCACCTATGAAAATGATCACTGATATTTTTCATATTTTTAGATGCAGCTTCTCTTAAAATTTTGGGGTTCTGTGACAACTCTGGATCTCTAACATTATCCCAATCCTCTGAAACCAAAGCTTGGTTTCGAGGAGAAATTGTGTTTAACATTTTTTGGTCTGTTGGCTTAGTGAAAGGCCATGAAGGTTTAGCTAGAATGCTCGAGGTTGCATAATAAACCTAGGCATAGATATCTATGTAAGGCACCTGCATCCTTTGTTCATCAATGTTGTTACCAACAACAACCTGAGTTGAACTCTTTACAATTTCAACCATTTGCCTTTGTTTTGAAAAACTTTGCTACTTATTTTTTGAAATCCTTTCTCTATCTCTATAAATGACTAAGGTAGTTACACACTTTACCAACTTTGCACAATTAATGCCTTCCACACGATGCTCCCATCTGTCTTTTTGATTTTTCAAAAAAATTAGATTAGCAAGGGTACACGTTGTCTTTCACATTGATTATGCCATGCACCACTAACCCCTTCTGTGCGTGTGAAGAAACTGCCAAATCTCCAAAGGATTCCACACAAAGAAATGTGACCTCACATACGAAAGCTCTAATTTTCTTGGAAAAGGCATCAAAGAAGCAACACCATATCTTTTCATAAGCTTTTTGCATTTAATGATTACTTGATTGCAACAGGGCACATCAACCAATGACTTTGTCCTAAGAGATTTTCCTTGATCTAATCATAACAGAAACACTCCTTATGGCGATAGTTGTCCCCTTATCTACCTTTGAAAAAGGCTTAATTTGAACAAATTGCAACTACATTTGATTTTCTTCATTATTCTGCATGCCGCAACACAGCCTGTTAGGACTCTTTCATACCATTTTCCTCTGATGTAAACATACGTTGCTCAAAAGAGAGAAGCCTCTCCCCATCTATAAAAAGGTCCCCATGGCATTTTGGCAATCCACATTTGCACTTAGCATTCCTTAGTGACTGGCTCTAGGATATAGTTGGCAACTTTAGTACTTGGCGAGAGTAGTGGTAGTCATGGAAACACCAATTAGGCTTATGTGCAAGAAAACCCAAGCTTCCTTTTTAGGAAAAAATAGGTGCAGTCAGCTAAAACGCATGACTGGCATGAAGAAAATCCTGTATGAGAAAGCCATAAAGTGGGTTCTAGGCAGAGACTATAGAATATGAGGACCAGTACCGGGTAAACACCAGTATCTGTTCCCATTTTTTAGCTTCTTTGTTGGACATTGGCATTTCCAAGAGGAATATTCTAAGGCTAACCAAGCAGGTGTTTCCCAAACACTACCTGGAAGGGCTAGAGAACATCATGAGAGCTATCAAGATTGGCCGTGGAATCCCATCTGTCCAAAATCTACGCTGACTTTCTGAGGGAGGACCTATGCAGACTAGGCCCTTTCTATTTGGATTTGAGCTTGAAACCCACAAGGAACATTGTGACAAAGTCCTTACTAGATGCCACTTTCTAATGCAGATGTAAAACATCGAGCATTTTGAGAGGATGGTGTTTCCTCATCGTGCCCAACCTACCATTGCTGGACCTTCAAATGGCTAAAAAGACACCCAAAAGACCTCTTTTTCCTTCTTCTTTTTTGAAAAATTATCTATAACACTCGTTAGCAACAATATATGTATTTTGGAATACAGCCATGGGCCCTGCCACGTCCATATGTATACAGATGTAAAAATTTCTATAATTAATACAATACATATATTTTCTACAATCTATTTCTTCTTCATTTTATCTCATTTCCATGCATCAATAAGGTTGTTGATTTTAAGAAAGGACTGAGAATGACCCAAAACTAACAAAGCAGGGAAAGGGTATGTGCAAGATAATGGTGGGCCAAAAAGTGGCAATGAGGAAAAAAACACATCTTCCATTGACCAAAAAATGCGAAAATACCGTGTTGACTTTTTTTTGGCTCGGGTGTCAGTACACACCACCAAAGCAAACACCAATCCTAGTTTTCCATATCAGATATCCGTTTCAAATCGGATATCCGATTTGTAAAAAGCATATATATAAAAAATTTATCGTTGTTTTAAAGTAATGTTCTACAAATCAGATATCTGTTTCAAATCGGATATCCGATTTGAAATGGATATCTGATTTGTAAACCGTTACTTTAAAATAGTGACAAATTTTATTTGAAATAGATATCCAATTTGTAGACCGTTACTTTAAAACAATGGAAAATTTTGTATATATATGCGTTTTACAAATCGAATATCTGATTTGAAACGGATATCCGATTTGTAGACCGTTACTTTAAAACGACGGCAAATTTTGTATATATATGCTTTTTACAAATCAGATATCCGATTTGTAAAAAGAATATATATAAAAAAATTGTTGTTGTTTTAAAGTAACGGTCTACAAATCAGTTATCCGATTTGTGTACACATAGACCTAAGGGTTAATGGTAGATGGTAGAAGGTTTAAGGGTTCAAGTTTTAGGGATTTAGGGTATATGGTAGAGGGTTTAATGTTTAAGGGTTAGGGTTTCATGGTTAAGGGTATACGGGAGAGAGATAGATGGAGTTAGTGTGTGAGAGAGTGACCTGAGAGAGTGGGATAAGGTCACAGAGGGTCGTAGAGT
>VDFB02105785.1:507186058-507283276 GCA_007258455.2 Sequoia sempervirens
CAGAGAGAGAGAGGGAGGGAGTGGGAGATAGATAGAGGGAGAAAGGGTTAAGGGTAGAGGGTAGAGGGTTTAAGTGTTTAGGGTTTAAGGGTTAAGGGTTTAAGGGTAGAGGGGAGACACATAGAGGGAGTAAAATGAGAAAGGAGAGAGACCCAAGAGAGGGAGAGGGGTAGAGATAATTGAGAGAGAAAGAGGGTAGAGGGTAGAGAGTAGAGGGTTGTGGCAGAGGGAGAGATAGGTGTATTAAGGAGAGAGAGAGAGAGATTGAGGGAGTGCAAGAGATAAAGGGTAGAGGGTAGAAGCGTGATGGTTGGGCCAGTAGATGTGATATAGATAGGAGTGAGAGAGAGAGAGAAATAAGAGGAGAGTGGCAGGGAGGGTGAGACTTGAGAGAGAGGGGGAGGGAGTGGACAGTGGGAGAGAGATAGAGGCTCATACTAGTTTATATGTCAAGGCTTCCAAGGCCTCTGAAATAAGGGTAGAGGGAGAGAGATAGAGAGGAGTGAGATAGAGACCCGAGAGGGAGAGGATGTAGAAGGGGTGCGTTTGAGAGAGAGAGAGGGTAGAGGTAGAGGCAGGGTGGCCTAAGGGTTTGGGGCCGGCAATAGGGTTTAGGGCTCTGGGGTTGCTAGCTATGGGCAGGAGGGAGAGAGATGGCTTCAGTGCGAGAGGGAGAGAGTGGGAGAGAGATAGAGGGTAGAGGGTTAAAAGGGTAGAGGGTAGAGAGATAGGAGTGAGAGAGAGAGACCTGAGAGAGGGAGAGGTGGAAAGAGGGTGAGACTTGAGAGAGAGAGGGAGGGAGGGAGTGGGAGAGATATATATAGGGTAATGTGTTGGCGAGGGTATAGGTTCAAGGGTTAAGGTTTAAGGGTAGAGGAGAGGAGATAGAGGGAGGAGGGAGAGACTCTGAGAGGAGAGGGGGTATGAGGGAGAGTCTTAGAGAGAGGAGAGAGAGGAGGAGTGAGAGAGATAGAGGGGAAGGGTTTAAGGTTTAAGGATTTAAGCCTATGGGTAGAGGGCTGGTGAGTAGAGTGGAGAGACATAGAGTGAGTGAGAGAGAGCTCCTGAGAGAGTGGGAGAGGTAGGGAGGGAGAGAGAGAGAGAGAATTAGATGGGGAAGGAGAGGGAAGAGGGGAAGAAGGGTAGAGAGAGGAGAGAGAATTGTGAGGGAATAAATAAGAGAGAGAGGAGAGGAAAGAGATAATATTTAAATATTTTATATGTTATATAATATTAATTAGTTTTATAATATTTATGGTATTAGTATTATATATATACACTAACTAAAATATAGAAATAATATTTAAATATTATATATAATAATATAATATATTATATATTAAATTTAAAACAATATTGTATATTCTAAAACTATATATATTAAAATAACTATAAAATATTTATTTAATTTTAAATCATATATTATAAAGTGTATACATTTTTAAAATCATATAAAACCAAATCGGATATCCCATTTGAAATAGATAATTCAATATTTTATTACGTAATTTATTGCCTAGGGATTAGCCTCTAGCTTGTTGGTATTTGGCTGACATGCTAACTAAGAAGTCAATTCAAAAACGTGTTTGACAATCTCACCTTTTGTTTTTCTAGACTTCTCGGCCCATGTGGCTAACAAATTTATTTTAGCCAAAATTGATGAAAAAAGGGTCAGTAGAGCACTCCTCTCGCCTCCACCAATATATAAATTATGCTTTACTTTGAATTTAATAAATAATTATTATTCATTTTTTATTTGAATTATGACTAAAGTCTTGATTGATAAGCTAGTTGAAAACATCTATAACTTTCAAATGGTATCACATTTTTAACCAAAAATATGTGTCAGTACTGCGTTTTGCATACTATAGGATTAAAAAATAAAATTGAATTTTTATGTGAAGTTTTGACCAAGCAGGTGGTTTTACATACTTGTGTTTTATATTTTTTAAAGTTGTAATAAAAAAAATTCATAATTAATTATTTATTGGAAAAAATTACAAAAAATATGTGTCAGATTGGACATGAGTCTCTACTTATATCTAAAATCTTATTAAAAAATATTATCATTTTATTGTGGTTAGGGTGGTCAGACAGACACCTACTTCTTATTTTTCCCCTGAAATTTAAGTACTACTGCATTGAAATTTCAATTTTTCACCAAATAGACTTTAAAAAAAATAAAATAAACTTAGTAGTTTAGAAACTAATTTCAATTTTCCACATATTCTATTCTTACATATTTTTGAAATAATATAGATAACTTATTCAAAATTTTATGTCAAGTTGCCTAACTCTAATTTTTCTGAATTTTCATTGCCACTTAAGGGCCTGTTTTTTCCATGATTATCCTACACACACCCAAAAATATATACATATTTACAAACCTACTACAAAAGATGAATTAATTGAATTTCTTAAGGTGTATTCCATTAACTCGAATACCAAATTAAGAGACTTGAGTAACTGAATTGCAGGGATTTTCATAGAGATGGGAAACAACACTTCCATCCCGTATACCATCTCATAAGGGGATTTCTTCAATATTTGATTGAGTGTGATACAATATACCCATAGTGTTGTCTAGAGGTGTTTATGCCACTCCCTTTGATGTTCTGAACCTATTCTCTTGATCAGCCGAAGAAGATTCTTGTTTGTAGATTCGACAAGGTCACTTCCTTGCGAATAGTAGTTGGAAGATGTCTTTAGGAAGACTCCATATTTTAGAGCAAATTGGCTGACTTTGGAGCCAATAAAGGCTCTGGCATTATCTGAGATAATTGTCTTTGGTGGGACAAACCTAGCTACCAGTTATTCCAAGAAGTTCACAATTTCTGCCTCGGTTGCATTTTTTAAAGGTACAACTTCATTCCACCTGGTGAAATAGTCAGTTTCCATTAGGATCCATTTGTATCCGACTGATGGAACTAGGTTGATCATGCCAATGAAGTCAAGACCCCATTGAGAAAATGGCTCTTCCACTACAAATGGTTTCAATGGTATGGAAACATTTTTCCTTTTCCCAACAAAAAACTGACACTTGTTACAAGACCTCACCAATGAATACGAGTCCTTAAATAACATTGGCCAGAAATAACCAACACACATAATCTTGATTGTAGTAGTCTTTGCTGAAAAATGTCCTTCGACTAGGTCACTATGATACTACTCCAATATCCTTTTTGTGTGCTCTTTTGCCACACACCTTAACAAGACACCATTGAAGTTTCTCTTGAAAAGCACTCCTTCCAAGAGTACATAGCTATTATTCTGCAATCTATAAAAATTCCTTTTAAATGAGGGGAGGTTGGCCAAGTACCTTCCCATTTGCATGAAATTAATTTTTTCATTTAGCCAATCATCTCCAGAGCTCTCCTCATTCAACAACATGGGTTTCGAGCCTTCATCCTCAATTATTGCTTCATTATTTTCAGCCAACTATTTGCACAACCCCTTTCCTTTCACAGTCTTGACTAGCTTGATCTCGATGCCATACTCTAGGATCTTTGTTATCTAGTTAGCCTACTTTTCAGTGATTTCACCTTCCATAATATATTCACGCACACTT
This sequence comes from Sequoia sempervirens, assembly GCA_007258455.2. NCBI lineage: Eukaryota > Viridiplantae > Streptophyta > Pinopsida > Cupressales > Cupressaceae > Sequoia > Sequoia sempervirens. Next base: position 507,189,627 of record VDFB02105785.1, read on the forward strand.
GGGTACAGCACACGAACGATCACCTTGTTGCACAATATGAGGTGTCAGAACTTCTTCAGCCCTTTATTATAGTGAAAGCTTGCTTCTCCATAAAATTATACTTCACCTCATAATCTTTTAGAGTGCGCGAATAGAAGGAGATGGGAAATTCTCTTTTATCTTCTTCATCCCTCTACATAAGAACATTAGCGATACTTGTGCTACCGCCAAAGACATACATGAATAAGTATTTTGACAAATATGGATTAACCAACATGGGAGCTGAGGATATGACTTCTTTAATCTATTTGAAAACCTTTCTGGCTTCCATTGTCCATTTGAAAACCTAGTCTTTTTTTAACATCAATGTGATGGGCCGAACAATCCCTGTGAAGTCTGGTATGAACTAGCTGATGAAGTTAACCTTGCCCAAAAAGGGCTGAACTCCCTTTTTGTTGATGGGCAGAGGGAGTTCTTTGATCACTTTAACCCTTTCCAAGTTGATGGAAATACCATCCTTTGAAATGACATAACCCAATAGCTGCCCCTGTTCACACATTTCTTCAGGTTCAGAGAAATCCCGAACTCCTTGCACTTCTAGAAAATAAGCTCAAGATGATCAAAACAATCATCAGTAGATTTTGAGAAAACCGTTAGGTCATTCAGATAGATAAGAGTGATCTTATGTATTAAATCCCTGAAAGAAATTCCCATAGCCCATTGGAAAGTTGCCTCTATGGAAGGAAGAGGGTAATGATCCTTTAGGGACACTCTATTTAGGTCCTGAAAGTCAACACACAACCATATATCACCATTCTTCTTCTGGACTGGCACCAGGTTAGATACCCAAGTACTGTGTTTGATTGGGAACACTATCCAGGATTCAATTAACTTTTATAATTCTTGAGCCATTAAGACTCGATCTTTGGATTCACTGGTCTCTTCTTTTGACACACGGGTTTTTCTCCCTCTAGTAGCTCAATGGTATGTTGAATAATCCCAAGATCATATCCCCTAAGATCATCATATGACCATGCTACCACATTCAAATACTTCTCACAAAAATCTGTCAACCTTTCTTTGTTCTTCTGCGAGACTCTTTTTCCAACCTTAAGCTTTTTATCTTCTCCAATGTGCAAATCAACATAATTGCCTTTATCAACTATGAGTTTTCTCTTTTATTTTCTCACATCATCATAATCAAATAGATTCTTGAGAGCGACCAAACCTCTGGGAAGCTTGTTTGACTTCAGCTGGACCACTTGACCTTCATGGGCCTCAGTGATCTTTGGCTGTAATTGGTCAGAAAATTCTTTGAACAATTGGAGAAATGATGCGATATGCTCATCACTATCAAACCCTTGCCAATTTTAATCATTATTTGGGACTGTAGGCCACACAATCACCCACACTAAATGTTTGTTATCAATTAACTTAGAAGTTGGCTCAAACTGAGATCTGATAGTTGCCATTCAATCTGCTTTGGAGTTCTACTCTCTAGGTATGGCTTGGATGTTAAATTCCTCAAAGCCTTCAATCAAGTCCCAGATCCTATGTCAGTATGATCGTATACGGACATTATTGGTAGCTGATACCCCTCAGAGTTGGTTAACCACCAATTCTGAATCTTCAAACACTTGTATTTTCTTAGCACCCATTCATTCTACTAAACTCAAGCCATGGACAAGGCCTTCATACTCTGCTTTGTTGTTCGAGCATGCAAACTGGAAGCAATATGAACTTAAGGTCTTTTCTTTGGATGGAGATACCAAACATATTCCGGTGCTAGCTCCTACTCTTCATCTTGCTCCGTCAAAGTGCAAGGTCCATAACTCTGAGGTCCCTTCACTTTCAGACTCTTTAGTCACTCTGGACATAATTTGATCCTCCTCATGTATGACATATGTCCCTAGCCTAGTTGTATGATAGTTGCCAAAAGGGTCTAAATTTATAAATTCATTCAAGAGAGCTTCTTCCTTGTTCGTCTGGGAACTACTTAATTCTTCATCCTTAAGAAGCTCAACATTGGGCATCTCTTCCTTGGTAATTGAGGTATGTGCTACCTCAAAATTGATCATGGCTTCACCAGCCACATGCATGGAATGTAAAGGTTCCACCTCTATCTTCATCTTAGCTCGATGTCTGGTTCTTAGGATCAGGTGTGACCAGTCCAAAGAGAGATAACCTCCAACATTTGCAGTAAATTCTTGGGACAAACATATCCCAAACATAGGAGGGACATCAATGAGCATAGTATCTTGATTCATAGTAATACTGGGGAAAGCAAACAATGTCATAGGTAATCCTTTGATTACTTCGACGGTTTCAACCTTGTTCCCATCGAGTTGCATAACTCCCTTCTTAAGAGGCTTGTATTCAAGTCCCAAATCTTCAACTACTTACTTGGGCATGATAGTGGTGTTAGCACCAGAGTCAACCATACAATTATGCAGTAGTTTTTTACCTATGATAAGTGTTAGATAGAAAGGCTTGGGTTTAGGCTTACCCTGTTTTCCTACCTGATTCTCGATTGATTGATTATCCAAAACTTTATTTGGGCCTGTATTGGTTGGCTTATTTTTTGGGAGCTACTCAAGAATCTTTGTGCCCTCTTCTCCCAATAATTCCTTTTGTAATAGCTACTTTTGCTCTGGGATGGCCATAATATCCCACAAGGAAACATTAGTAGAAGATTTATTTAGCTTTTCCACCACGTTGAATGGCGTAAGTGACTAATGAGCTATGGTACTTGGCTCCTTTTGCTTCGCAGCTGGTACATCTAGTTGTTTGGCAACTGTCAGGGTGACCACAGGAGTTTTTTCTTTTGGAGGAGGTGGATTCTTGGAAACCAGAACAACTGCCCTAGTTTGCAGCGAAACTGATGACACAGCTGTCGACAAACTGGGCGTTAGACTTGGTGCCCCCTTAGTCTACCAGGATGTGAATTCTCTAGTGAGCCTCTGCTTGGAATGGGTATTGTAGTCTGACTGTACTTTCAGTTCCTGGGTCACCGAAATGTCATTCAAGTATGCTAACTCCTCTCCCTCCATCCAAGAAAAGAGTGCCTGGTCTAGAGCTATATCTAGATCCTGCTCTATAGACATTCCTTGCATTTGAGCAATGAGAACTATGTTCTCCATTTGTTGTGAAGCATATGTATGACTTCCAAAATTGGGCATGATGCGTTGACTATATTGGTCTGCTATCTTCTATTTTAAATTCCCTTGTGGGAAATTTTAGGGCATGTGTGCATCATTGCAAGGGAAGCACCATGTATTTATCTCCTCGACAAGATTATTTTGTCTTGCTACCAACTCTTTACTCGAACTAGGATAGATAGTCTGCATTGGCATAGTTACGAGCATGACTTGATCACTCTGTTAAGCTTGAGCATTACTACGCAATCTATCCTGCCATTGATTCTACTGAAAAGGAGGTTTTCTGCCTTGGTAGTTTTGGTAGGCACACTATTGCCACTTCATACTGGTTAACTAATTTTTCATGGTTTACAACTTCTCCTTCATGTCGTTCATCTCAGCTACTAGGGGATTAGGCACTGGAGCCACACTCGACGTTGTTCCTGGGTACAAGTACATAGATTGGGGAGGTGTGGGAGAGCTGGTTGAAGCTACCTCTAGTCTTGCTATAGTTGATTTTGGGAACAATGGCATGATAGGTCGCAGTGCCAAATTTTTGGCAACAATAAGATTGTTCTCTATGGTGACAACAAGGCTATATGCATCAGGCAAGGTATTTTTGCCAAGAGATTGCAGCATCATAGAAATATAAGCATTTATAGACTTTAGATAGAACATGAATGCTAGATCTAGAGGTGGTTGACTGCCGAAAGGGACCCTCTTCCAAGTCCAATGAAACCGAGCATTGTAATCGGCCAAAGCTTCATAAGGAGCCTACTTTATGTTAGCTAGTTGGTAATATAGTGAAGATCTGTCACCATTGTTTGAGAAGCACTCGTAGAAAGGATCTCCAAGCTGATCCCAAGTGCCAATTGAACTAGCCGGAAGAGTACGATACCATTCAAATGCCTTTCCTCTTAAAGAGGCTGTAAGCAACCACAAAGCCACATTCTGATCTGTAATGCCATGAACCAGACATCAACTATGTCTTGCAAGTGCTCTGCTGGAGTTTTTGAATCCTCCCTAGTGAACTTTGGGATGACCTTTAAGGAAGAAGTTGGGATTTGAGCCCACACAATGGGTGGTATGGGGGGTATCAAAGGGATACCAACATCCCAGGTTACAAAATTTCTAACGATCTACGCAAGCGGTAGAGGAAGGGGTGGAGGTGATGTATTAGCTTGCTTACCTTTCACCTTGATTGAAACTAGTGGTGGTATGAGCAGACTAGGGTTTTTTGCACTTTGAGATCTAGTAATGAGCCTATGTCTCATACACTCTTTCAGATTGCAAACATTTTAGTTCGTCCCATCGGGCATGCCAAAAAAAGAACTGTTGATGCAAAAGTTTGCAGGCATCAGCCTTATGGGAAACTCAGCTATTGGGGGACTTGTGCACATAGCTAAGTGACCTCTGGGATTTTATCGAATTCGACTCTTCGTTTTTAATGGGGGGTGAGAAAAGGGAAAGAAGATAAACATCAAACAAACAAATCTAAACTAAGGAAATGTGCCAAATCAGTAATGAGATAAGTAAACACATTGTGGAAACAAAGGCTCAAATAGTAACCAGCGTATATTAAAGAGACGATTTCCAAGCACTGCAAACATACTAGCTGTATACACCTAAAAATGGTCACATTACATAGTCTGGTAATTAATTAAATATTTTTAATATTTAATTAAATCTCCAAATTCCATCTGCGTATAAATAAATTTAAATAATTTATTTATATTGTTCATTATTTCATTTCGATTAAATAAATAAGTTTATTTAATCATCTTTTCGTATTCATTTCTTAATTAATTAAATAAACATTACGATTTATTTATATTAATTATTAATAATCTTGGCTTGAATATTTTATTCAAATAAAGATTAGGTATTCTTTTCTTCTAAATCCATTACAATTAAATATTTCTAAATATTTAATTAATTTTTCTAATGTCACATCACAATTAAATATTTCAAAATATTTAATTAAATCTTCTATAGTTCTAAAATCAAAAATCAAACTCACATAAATGAAATTAAATAAATTTATTTATTTAATTAATTTGGGGATTATCTTCAACAACCGTGAAACAAACTGCCAAAACAGAAAAATTAATTTCTCTGTTCTTGTGCAAGCTTGTTCCCGTGGGTTGAAGACAGGCTTCCATTCTTCTCTCCAACCTCCCAACCTCTTCCATTTTCCTCTCAACCTCTCCATCTATCACCATTCAAACTTACCAGACAACCTCACAGCCGTTGATCTTTGCCAGCCAAGATTTTAAAAGACTTATGCTATTACAATATTGATTTTTCTTTTTGTTATATTTTTTATTTTTGTTAGTTTTTTCTATGAAAGTGTAGTTTAATTGATGACTTGTTAAATTTTTTCTGATATAGTATATGGCCCTTTCTTTACCTGTAGAATCCTCTTGTGCTAGTAATGCTCCCAAGGATACTTTTGTTGCTAAAATATAGAGTATGAGTGGCTTTCCTGGAACGGGTGGAATTAAAACTGGTGGGTTCATAAGATATTGCTTGATCTAATTGAATGCTACTTCACATTTATCTTCCCATTTGAATGGGAAATTTTTATGCAATAAATGTGTAAATGGTAAGCTTTTGTCTGCTAGTTGAGCTATAAACCGCCTGATGGATTGTAGTCGCCCTTGCAATGATCGAAACTGACTAATATTTCATGGTGGTGGAATATCCATTATAGCTTGTACTTTTTTTGGATCAACCTCTATGCCCTTTTCTAAAACAATGTATCCCAAGAGTGTTCCAGATGTAACGCCGAAGACACATTTCTTAGGATTGAGGCAAACATTGAACTTCTCCATTTTGGTAAAGATTTTTGACAAGTTTTCTAGATGTCCTTCTCGTGTGTGAGATTTGGAAAGTAAATCATCAACGTAATCTTCCATGAATGTATGCATCATGTCATGAAAAATGGTTGTCATTGCTCTTTGATAAGTGGCTCTTGTTTCCTCTCAACCTCTCCATCTCTCACCATTCAAACTTACCAGACAACCTCACAACCATTGATCTTTGCTAGCCAGGATTTTTCCTGCAAAAAGCTATAAAAAGGACTGCTGGGTCTTTGAAATTACAGAGAAGCTTTCAATAGAATAACTATAGCCAAATTGCAATAGCATAAGTCTTTTAACATTCTGTCATCATAGCATAGCATATCATGGCCAATCATTCTCATTTCATAGCATCCTCAATTTACAGCCCCTGTGCATATCCGCATCAGTATCTTCACTCCACCAGCATATAGGATAGAGAAGCTCCTTCCTTTGCATACTCATTCTATAGGTACAATATTGGAAATCCATTCTACATAATCAATAGTCCAAATGAATCCAACATCTAAAACTTCTTTAATTCCTCTTTGACCAATGATGCAATATGTGGATGCATTTTTCTAATTTTTTGCTTTACAGGTTTTTCCCCTGCGTTTATAGATAAATGATGCATTATCAGATTAGGATCTAATCCTGGCATATCAACATATGACCAAGAAAATTTGATTTGATTCTCCTTCAAGAACTCCATGAATTTGAGGACTTCTTCAACTGTTAATGATGCTGCAATTTGCAAGATTTTTGGCTACTTTGTTGTACTTATGTTGATTAATTCTGTTGGTTTGATCAAAATAGAGGATCTCTCATGATAATTCTTGGGAAGAGTGTTAAGTTTCTCATCCTTCAGTGCCTCATAAAGGTTTTCACTGTCGGATTTTCTCTTTATTTTTCTCTTGTTGTGATCTACCACTGCCATTTTTCAGTTTTCACCAATAGATCCATCTTTTTTTTCATTTATTTTGCAGCTAAGAGACTTGACACCCTCCTTATCAAAATTGTGAGTATGAAATTCTTGGTGGAACAATTGTTTTCTCCCGCCTATGATAATCCAGAGACCCAAGTCATATATCATTTAACCGGTTCTGATTCCCTTTTATATGGCAAGACTTATACCTGCCCGAAAGACAACATTTTACCTCCGGATTTATCCTGAAATCAAAAAAGGAATTTCATATGCCAATCATCCTATTATACCTTGATTGCCGACATCCTTTACCGATGTGGTCTTGATGGTACACTCCTTCGATGTCTTGAACATGACAAATTTTAAAAAGCCTTACAAGAGGTTCATGGTGGTATTTGTGGAACTCATTCACTCACAAATCTCAAGGATTGATAATAAAGCTGTAGATGCAATGGCTACAATTGCTTCCTTGTTACAATTGTCAGAAGATAAAAAATGGTATGAATTCTTGGTGGAACAATTGTTTTCTCCCACCTATGATAATCCATAGCCCCTGTGCATATCCGCATTAGTATCTTCACTACACCAGCATATAGGATAGAGAAGCTCCTTCCTTTGCATACTCATTCTATAGGTTTTCATTCGGAGAAGCCTTGCTTACACAATCTGAGAGCAACAGCTTCAAACAAATCCCTGGAGATAGAGGAAGATGGAACGGCTTTGAAGAATCTTCATTTGTTTATTTGAATTCAATTTAATTAGCTTTTCTTTAGTTTAAAGTTCCATTATGTGTGTTTTGCTTATTTCATTTTGATTACACATATTTAACATACACACTAGCATCAAACCATTTACATAATATAACCCACATAGCATAAGCTAATAAAAAAGAGTAGCAACATGATTTGTATTATGCTGAGCCATATAAAGATTATAGAAGTTTGAAATAGATGTTCATATATTCTCATAAAATGGAAGAATAATCTAATGTCCTATCAAATGCTTGAAAATAGAGAGGCCGAAGAGGTTGGCATAATTTGTAAGTTTAGATTTAATATTAAACACTACAAAGGCTAATTCCTAGTGCTTAGAAACTTAGTTTGTCTAACAACAACCATCAAATGAAGAAAGGGCTACTTAAAAAGAGCCAGCCCATTGCCTAAAAGCCCAACAAGAAAGATGCTCCACCAAGCCACCAATGAGAAAATATTCCCTAGCGTAGGCACCAACAAAAAGATGCAATGACAGCATGCCAATAGGGATGGTCTGAGGAGTGATGGGCCACACAGCAGCAAGAGGGAAGGACATGTGGTAGAAAAATGGAAACCATTGCAACAACCATTGAATAAAAGAAATGAATGCCCGAATAAACGCCATGCAGAAAGCTCCCAACAATGGTAACTGCGATGTAGGCCCCATCCGAACAGAAAGCAAGCGGAGGTGACGTGTCAAGCAGTCAAGGCCCGAAAAAAATAAAGAGAGCGTCTCAAAAGGAAGCTCCAGTAGGACGCCATGTGGCAGTGGCCAGAAAGTTGCGAGTGATACCGAAACAAAAGGCTGAGCTGCAAAGGAAATGAAGACCGTGAAGGAAAATAGCAGTGTGTGAATAAATATTCATAGTTGGAGAACTGGTGTAAAGGGTATTTATAGCAATAGAAGAAAACATTGCATGATTTTATGGATGTTCTCTTTGATTTTTCTCATCTTATAGGCATGGTTCTACTACCATGTTAGTTTCAACTAGTAGTTTCTTGGATGACTTTAATGGTGTTGGTTGTTATAGTATTTGATGCACTTCAGGCTCATGTTTTTTTGGGTTTTTTGATGATGAGTCACTTTGTAAATATAGTCTGAGCTAACTTATTTGCTGCAACCTAGTTCAATTGTATGTTCATGAGGTGAATGCACAATCTAAAAATCTACAGTCTTTAGAAGATTACACTGCTTTTGTGTAGTTGTAGGTCCTTCTTGGACAAGTAAAATCCAATTTGTGGAAGTCTGTCTACTATAGCACCCTCCATTTTTACTGTTCATTTGTAGCTTAGATTTAGAACAACTTTCTCAACCCTTCTCTTTTGCTATTTCTTTTAGCCCTTGGTTAGAATAGAATCTCAAGCATCACCATAATGCTAAACTTGATGAACATGGTGAGTTTTAGCTTGTTGTTCTGCATGGTTAGTCACTATTCATTCACTTCCAGCATCCTTGAAACTCCATTTTCAAACCCAACTTCCCATTCTTTGTAAACCATAAAGGCCACTATGTGATTACCAACAAAACACATGAACCAACTAAGATATTCCAAGCATTGTCATGACCTGACACCTAAGAGACCTTGGGATAGTTTTATGCAAATTGTTTGTAGGAGATTATCTTTCAAGAGGGGTGATTCACTTATGCATTACCTATGTGTAGAAGTGCTAAAATAGCCATCAATACGAAACACTCAAGCTTACAAAGACAATATCCCATCCACTAGTTCTAACGGCAAGCCCTATGTCTAGGCCAAGAACGAGAATGTCAAAAATGATGGTGTGGTAGATGCTAAGGTGGTCCTAAGTACCCTTAGGCCAAAAATCACTCAAGTTGCTCACATTCAACCAACAGTGTAGCAAACAACGCCCCCACAAAACAATCAAATCAATAACACCAAAATGTAGAGGAAAACCCATAACAAGAACTATCCTAAATGCAAGTACACACAGTTATCTGAACCCATCAAAACTATCATGAAAAAGTTGGTAGAGTCAAATATGATCACACTTCCCAACTTTGAAAACTATAAAGAACCACAAGATCAACCATCCTAGTATAATGAGAATGGTCTTTGTGACTTTTACAAGATCAAAGGACACAAAATGAAAAACTGCATGAGACTCAAAAGCATTATCCAAGACCTCTTAGAAAACTAAACCATATCTATTTAGGTACCAGCCGAGGATCAAGATCTTAAGATATACAAAAACCCTATGCAAAATCATAAAAAAGAAAAGAACACTGGGAAAGCTAAGGATTACACAAATGTACATCATACCTATTCCAACGTCATTGCTTCCTATGATAGCGTCATCACTATTGTCACCATCAAATTGCATAGGGTAGAGTGTGGAGTCACCACACAACATGGAAAAATAACCATCCAAGGATTTCTATCTCAATCTAGGGCATAACTTGCTTTTCCAACATCAAATCCTAGCAATTATAATCTCCTAGATCAGTTTAAGAGGACCCCCGCATAGATATCCATCTTAGAACTGTTGAGACTATCCCCCGCACATAGGGAAATATTAGAGAAAGCTTTATCAGAGTCATCTGTTCCCGAGAATATTGATACCAATTAGTTTCAAGCTATGGTAGGCCATATCGCTAATGAGCTTCTCACCTTTTCTAAACAAGACCTACTGTCACAACCATCTCATAACCGTGCTTTACACCTAGAGGTGGTCATCCATAAGAACAAGTTTAGGAGAGTCCTAGTAGATGGAGCTTGTTTGAACATTTGTACCCTTCATTTGATCAAAAATTTGGCCTACTCAGAGGAAACTATTGAAAAAGCAAAGACTACCACCATTAGGGCATATGATGACCAAGAACAAGTATCACAAGGTATCATTGCCTTACCCATCCAAGTGGGACCTATTATTACAGAAACTACATGCCAAGTGCTAGACTTGGATCTTCCCTACAACATCTTGCTTGGTCAACCATGGACCCATGCCCTAAAAGTTGTAGCCTAGACTTATCATCAATGTGTGAAGCTTTCTTTTGAGGGTAGAGAAATTACTATTCATGGAGATCTTGAGCCTTTCGACTACTACAAAAATCTTGAGGAAAAGTTCTATAAAATCCCCCAAATACCCAAGAATGATGAAGGGCCTACACCTTCTACCTCATTTTTTGACCCATCATCCCTTGCATCTACCTTAGAAACAAAGGAAATCATTGTCCAGAATGATGGAAATTTCAAAATTTTGAAATTTTGGGTGCCCATAATGTGAAAAGTTGATTTGCACACTCAAAAACTCACCTAAAAAATCTTCCCCAGTGACCTACTTTGGAGGGTCAAAATTTGGAGCCAGTTTAATTTCATGCCAAATCCATTGGTGAGTATATTCATTTGACATATGTGAACATTTATGTCCAATTTTAGCCTCCCATGATGAGTTTTGACAAGATTTTGAAACATAAAGCAATATGGTTCTAGGACTTTTTTACTGTTTGCAAACTCTCAGTCCTATGAAGTAGCCTCCTATTCAAACTAATATTTCATAGTTGAATGATCATCATGGAAAATGGATTGGTACTCTACATTCCCCCCATGTTCATATGCTCCCTGGTCTAGTTTTAGAGTCTCATGATAATATTTGATATTTTTACCAGGTCAAAAGCAAATGCAGTTTGCTTTGTTTTTACATTTGCATTTCCTGAATGTATCAAGAAGGTCAAGTTTGACCCTTAATATTTGGTGAATAATTTGGATTGAAGGAATTCACTCTTGCACATTTTCTCAATGAACCTAAATTATTTAGTGTTTCTAGTGGTAGTTTTCCAAGAGGTGATTTGATAATTTTTCAAGGAGGTGACTTGGTGAGCCCTAATTGCTTTTTGACATGTGCAGTTGCAGAAATGTTTTAGTAAACTACTTTGGCATTTAATATCTTGCACCTCAGGATTAATTTTTCCAAACCATTTGTTGCATTGAGTTCTTGGGCCAAATTTCTACATTCCTATAAATTTTCATGACTTCAAGAGGTTGTTTGACTAGTTTCTTGGGGCGATTCTAGAGCCCATGTGGCTAGTTTTGATCACTGTGCAAATATGATAGAAATTAAATTATGATGTCTACCTGATGAGCCTAGTTTTTGGTCTAATTTTGGGTAGAATCTATAATCTATTTACTAGCTGATGTCATGAAATTTGATGATTAAATGTTGGTATTTGCATAATGTTTCCCTCAAACCATTGACATTTGACATTACTCTTTCTCTGCAAGCTTTAATGACATTTGACATATTATGTGGGTTAACTATATTAATTTTACATATGATTAATGAATGATTCTTAGAGTGGTTATATATGTGCAATTATTATGCATATTGACCTTGCCATGCAGATTTAATATGCCAAGTTGAGGAAGACACCATCAGCTGGGCATGCACCATAACGTCTAGCTAAGGAATCACTCCAAGTCAAAGGCAGTCAACAACAAAAGATCCTTCATGCAATTGAATGTAACCGCCTTGTAGTGGACCTTAATGATTGAGCATGCATGGGTGTTACTGTTGGGCTAGATCTGCATTTGGACTTGCATGTCTGACCATATTCCATGCATGCATAACTGTCATCGCTCCACTTTCCCCTATTTTCACTAAATGGCGTCCTCCCAGTCGTGGAGTTGACTATCTTGTTTATCTATAGTATAAATAATGATTTGATGCTCCTTCTTTAGGAGTTTCCCAATTTGATATTGTACTCTCATTCTCTAGTTTCAGTGATAAAAATATATTACTCTCTTGTATGCATGATTTACAGTGAATAAAATAAAGTTATGATTTCAAGCATTTGAGTTCTTATTAGTTTAGAGGATACTTATCCAAGGGGGCCCACTTGGTGAGTAATCTATCTTATTAGTTTAGCATTAGTTTAGTATTACTTGCTACTTAGTACTTAGTTAGAATTCTGACATTGATTGTTCCTGCAACCACTAGAATTCCATTCTGTGACTATTCTTGCAACCAAAGCAGATAGAGTAGTGTCCTATTTTTTTCTTAGATTTTTATTCCTGTTATTCATTTTAGCTTAGCATAGTTGCTAATTGATATTCAACATTTGTCTCTTTCCCTTTCAAGCAATTTACTTTAAGTATTGTGTTTCTTAGTTGTAGAATGCAATGGCTACTTTGAGTTCCTTGTGCACATACTGTGTTCACCCATTTCAAGTTCATGTCTTTGGGTTGACAAGTTAATTTCACCTTCATGATGATTGAGATAGCTATTCAAGTTAGATGTTCAATCTTTGAGTCATGGTTGTAAAGGATTAGTTATTAAAATCATTATAGGATGCAAACATTTTTGGTGTTTTTGGGGATGGTGTCAAGATAGGGATTATTTTGGAGTCATTGGTAGTTTTCCTTGCTATAGTGTTTCTAGAAGTTGTTCTTAGTATGTCCTCATTTAGGAAGTAATGAATCCCCCTCACTGTTTACCAATTTTTTTGTGTGAGTTGAATGATAGTGAGTGATACCACATGCATAGAGGAAGGAGAAGGGATGCTTATGGGATATTCCTTCCTAACAATCCTAATCCACTTCAGCTAGTTGAATATCAGAACCTACCAGAAGAAGAAGAAGAAGATCCACAACCCTTTGCTGATGCATATCCTGATCTGACTAATTTTGAAGTCTCCTCTAAAGATCAAAATCAGCTTGAGAACCCTTTTTCTTTGGAAAAACATCAAATAGGCATGGGTGATGCAAATAGGAACAAACCTAACCAACCAACTTTTCCTTTCCCCATTGCCCATCAGAATGAAGTTGACAACATCAAGAACATTCCTGCCTCAGCACTACCAAAGTTTTATGGACTTGTCACAGAAGATCCTAATACCTTCTTATTTGATTCTGACATACTCTGCAGGAGTTATGATTATACTACTGATTCCCATAGGCTTAAGCTATTTCCTACAACTCTGAAAGAGGCCACATTAAGATGGTTCATGAGCCTAGGCAGAGATACTATAGAAACTTGGGAAGACATGAAGAAAAAATTCCTTGAGAAATACAAGGAATATTGCAAGGGCAGTGACATGAGAGGAGATGACATTTTCAGGATGCAGTAAAAGGAAGATGAGAGCATGTATGATTACATTGCAAGGTTCTTTTTTTTCCTGCAAAAGTCCCCACACCATACACTTAATGAGGAATCACAAAAGTTTATTTTCCTAAGAGGAATCAATGATAGCTGCACTGATGCCTTGGACCTCATGGTAGGAGGAGATATATCTCAAGTTCCTTGGGAGGATACCAAGAAAATATGTCAAAATTACTCTAAGGAAGCTTCAAAGAAAGGGAGAGCTTATCAATCTTCCATAGGTAAGTCAACTACTGATGGAGTTTCAAGAATGGAGATCACTCATTTGCTGGCAGAATTCAAGCAGGACATTATCAACAATCTAGCTACTCAGCTAGATACACTTTAGGCCAAGAAGAAGCAAGAGGAGGTAGAGGCAATGTTGACAGAGTATTTCCCCTACTGCAGATAAAAGAAGGACTGTAGATGTAAGATGTTAGCTAATCTTGAAAAAAAACAAGTTTCACCTAAGTTCAAGCCAATTCAAATTGAAGAGGACCATGTATACTATGTTGCACAAAGGAAGCCTTGGGCTCCAAGACAAGGTATGCCACTAGATCCACTATCCTATGGTAGACCATATTTTAACTCCTATTCATTTGGTAACCAATGGAAACCCCCATATCCACCCAGTTATGGAGGATATCCACCATAGCCTTGGAGTAACCCTCCAAATGCTTGGACTAGTCATCAGAGTTCTCCACCCTAGTGGAAACAACCTCAAGGGAATTGATAGTAATTTCAAGGGCACTAGCAACCACCTCCAGGAAATTGTTAGGAAACAAATCAATGGAGAGGACAACAATGGCCTACTCAGACAACCAGTTACATGCAACCACCTTGTCAGCCCCAACAACCTACTATAATTCCTCCAACTACTAATCCAAGCTCAAATGAACCTAAACCCACTCACCTACTAGCTCAGCCCATAACCAATCCAAATAACAAACCAAAATAGTAGCCTTCATATTATTTTGATTCAAATCAATTCCTTACATATGTTGTGAGTGTAAGTGATATCCACCTGCATTCAAGAACCACTCTAACAACCCCTTCCAATCCAACCCTTACTGAGCTTCCTGTGGAAGAGGAGGAGGAGCCTCTGAATGATCCTATTCAGCCAAATGCACCTAAATATCCTGAGCTAGTCCAAGCCAAGCAGACCAAGCAAGAACCACCATTTCCTTAGAGATTGGAAGTTTCCAAGAAATAAGAAAAGGAGGATACCACCTTTGATATCTTGAATCAGATGAAGCATATATGTGCTTAGATACCCCTATTTTAGGCCATAAAAGATGTTTCAATCTACGACAAAGCAATCGAAGAAGAATGTCTCAAGAAGCCAAGTAGGAAAAAGAAAGACCTAACTACAACTCATGTGGTGGGCTAGCTAGCTGACATCATGATGGGAAAAGTGACTATTCCTAAATATAATGACCTAGGAAATCCTATGGTAGCAATTGTCATAAATGGGATCCAAGTGAAGAATGCTCTAATTGATTTAGAGGCAACAATCAATGTAATGACCAAAGACATCTTACAGAAACTAAACATTGCAAGTATGAGATCTACTCCTACTATCCTACAACCTACTAATAACTCTATAGCCTGATGGTGTGGTAAAGGATCTTGTGGTAGTTCTGGACTCATGGGAATACCCAACAGATTTTATGATTCCTTCTCCTAATGCTACACTAGGTGGGTATCCCATCATTCTTGAAAGACCTTGGTTAACAATTGAAGATGCATACATTAGATGTCGGTTAGGTGACATGACCATTTTAGATGGGAGGAGAACTAAAATTTTTGTTCTTTATCCACCTATTCATCCATCTCATGATGAAGATAATCTCGTATGGCCACAAGTTGGTGAAGAGGCCAATGAAGTTAATTTTGTGGCACAACTTATGATGCTAGGCATAAGATCTTTCATGTAGCTCCAAGATGAGGATGAAGTGTTGGCTAACATCATTCAGAACCATTATGAAGTGGAGGAAGCATCATCTTCTACTTCAGTTAGGACACTTATGCTTGCTCTTCTTACAACCGCTATTCCTATAGGTGATATTCCTGTAGCCACTGTTCTTGCAGCCGCTATTCTTGCAGGCGATCTTCCTGCAACCACTATTCCATACATTGCTGCTATATGAACTAAAGGTACCATGTATTAATGAAGGATCCATAATAGAGTTAACTACACAAGTCCACATGTCAGAGGGAAGATACTTGAATGTTAATAGTAAATTGAATGAAGAATAACAATTGTTATTAGCAAACCTATTAAGGTCCCATCAACATGCATTTGCATGGGATTATCATGATATGAAGGGACTAGATCCTAAAATTTGTACACACATAATTTATATTAGGGATGATTTCACTCAAGTAAGACAACCACAATGAAGAATTAACCCTGCACTAAGAGAGATTGTGAAAGGAGAGTTGCAGAAATTACTAGATACAAGATTTATCTACCTCATTTTAGATAGTCAATGGGTGTCTCCATTAGTGATTATGCCCAAGAAAGGAGAGAAATGGTGAGTTTGTGTTAATTATAGGGAACTTAATGTTGCCACCAAGAAGGATCACTTTCATTTACCCTTCATTGATCAAGTTTTGGACACACTTGCAGGAAAGTAATACTTCTCTTTTCTAGATGGATTTAGTGGCTACAACCAGATCCAAATTGCACCAAAAGTCCAAGAGAAGACCACATTTACCTATCCATGGGGGACCTATGCCTATTCGGTACTCCCATCTTGCTTGTGCAATGCACCTGCAACTTTCCAAAGGGTAGTCATTAGCATATTCTCAGACATTTCTCATGATTGCATGGAAATCTATATGGATGACTTCACCACTTATGGTGTTGATTTTGATCAAGCATTGGAAAATCTCAAGAGATTCCTACAAATATGTGAAGATCAAAACTTGTCCTTAAATAGCGAAAAGTTTTTCATGATGATGCAAGAGGGTGTAGCTCTTGGCCACTACATCTCCCACAAGGGAATTCAAGTAGATCCTACAAAAATTGAGGTAATCACAAATCTTCCTACACTTGCAAA
Organism: Sequoia sempervirens; assembly: GCA_007258455.2. Lineage (NCBI taxonomy): Eukaryota > Viridiplantae > Streptophyta > Pinopsida > Cupressales > Cupressaceae > Sequoia > Sequoia sempervirens. The sequence continues at coordinate 507,206,421 of VDFB02105785.1, forward strand.
ATAAAAGGATGTTAGGAGTTTCTTGGGTCATGCAGGATATTATAGGCATCTCATCAAAGATTTCAGCAAGGTAGCAACACCATTGTATACCATTCTCACTAAGGATAATGAATTTCAATGGACTGAAGCTTGTGACAAGGAATTTTATGACTTGAAGGAAGCTTTGACTCATGCTCCTATACTTAAGGGACCTAATTGGGAGCTTCCTTTCCATATCCAAATTGATGCATCAAATTATGCCATAGGAGCAGTCTTAGGACAGAAAGAGGGAGTTGTTGAAAATTTTATTTACTTTGTCAACAAAAATTTACAAGGAGCTAAATTTAATTATATAGTGACAGAGAAAGAGATGTTGGCAGTAATCTATGCACTAAACAAATTCAAACATTACATAACACGCTACCAAATCTTTGTGCACACTGATCATGCAACCATTAGATATCTCATGAAGAAACCTTTGCTCACAGGAAGATTGGAAAGATGATTATTGTTGATGCAGGAGTTTGATATAACCATTTTGGATAAGTCAGTGAAGGCCAATGTTGTTGCAGATTTTCTTTCAAGACTAACTACATTAGAAGACAATCAACCCATAGATGACTCTTTTCTTGATGAGAATCTATTCTCCCTTAGTTTACAAACATGCTGGTATGCTAACATAGCCAATTACTTGCTCATAAGTAGAGTTCCTTCTCACTTCTCCCCAAATGAGAAAAGGAAACTTATTGAAAAATATTTTCCTTTCTCTTAGATCGCTAGATGTTTGTTTTATACTGGACCTAACCATGTCATGAGGATATGCATGAGAGAAAATGAGACATATGACATCTTGCATGCATGTCCCAATGAACCATGTGGAAGACACTTTGTAGACAAAAAGACAACATTGAATATTTTGAACATAGGGTATTACTAGGCAACACTCCACAAGGATGTAGGAAGGTATACCAAAAAATGTGATAGATGTCAAAGGATGAGTAGACCAACCAGATTTGATGAAATTCCACTTTGGCTTTAGGTAGTAATCACACCCTTTGACAAGTGGGGATTGCATTTTGTCAGACCAATTGGCCCTCCATCAAATGGTAAGTCTTATAGATTGGTATGCATTGATTATGTGACAAAATGGGTAGAAGTTAAGGCTATGAAGTAGGCAATAGATAACAAGGTTGCAAAATTTCTTTATGAAGAGATTTTCACAAGATAGGGAGTCCCAAGAGAAATAGTGACTGATCAAGAGCCACAATTCACATCAACTCTTGTTGTAGCACTAGTGAATGACTACTCCTTATCACCCCTAGGCTAATGACCAAGTTGAGGTGACCAATAGAGAAATTGAATCCATTCTAACTAAAATAGTAGTTTTCCATAGAAAGGATTGGGAAAATAGATTACCAGAAGTTGTTTGGGCCTATAGGACAACCTAGAAAACAACTATAGGCTTCACACCATTTGAGTTGTTGTATGGAAAGAAAACTATGATGCCAGATGAATTTGAACATAAGACTATGAATTGTAGTAGATTTTGGGATGAATATTTCTGAGGCCTAGAGAAAAAGAATCATGCAGCTAAATTCTTTGGATGAAATAAGAAGAGAAACCATGGAACATACAGAAGTAGTACAAAACCAGAAGATCAAGTGGCATGACGAATTTATCAGGGACAAGAAATTCAAACCAGGAGATTGGGACTTGCACTGACTAAAGATACCAAGACAATGTAGGAAAATTGTAGAAAAGGTGGCTAGGACCATATGAAGTTGTTGAAGTTTTTCCTAATAGAGTTTTTCAACTTACTACCATTGACCCTATTAGATTCAAATTACTTGTCAATGGTCATCGAATCAGATTATACCACAAGCCAACTTCCAAAGAAGATTTCCTATAGCAATTCATCTAGCATTCAACACTAGAGCTTCCTGCAGCCAAAGGAAGTGGACCTTGCATCCCTCTTTCTAGCTGATTAAGGTACACACTTTTCATAATAAAGACTTTCACTTATGTGGAAGTCCATTTCTTCATCCATCCTCCCATCCACCCATCCATTACCACCTTTATCTCTTTTCTATCACTTCATTCAACCTCACCTCATTTAACTTCATTTAGTGCTCAATTTATTCTCCAAAAAAGATGAGTGTTACTTTACTCATGATCTTTGAAAAAAATATTCCACACATCCAGGTATGTGTGCATTAATTGCTATCTTTAATCATCTTTTAAGTGTGTTCATTTAATCACTGTACGTTAGTATAAATATTCAAATAAATTTCATTATTACCTATCAATCGCCACTCCCATCTCACATGTGTAGACACATGTCCAAATTTAGGTTGGGGGGAGGGGAAATAAAAAGATGCAAATATTTTGTGAATTTATTTCCCATGTGTCAAATCATATCAGGCTACGTTAGAAATTTTAAAATGAGCTAATTTGAAATCTAAGTGAGAATATGGCTTGCATGTGTGAAGTGACAATAGCTGCAACTGCCATTTCTTCCTATCATAATTTCCCTTTATCACTCATTTTCTTTCCATTATTTCCCTATCGTAATATTGAGTTGCAAGCAAGAAGGAAAAAAAAACAAAGGAAATTCAGTCAACACTGGCACTAGAAATTTAGTAGGTTGGTACAAGAATTTAGCAGATACTGAAGGAAAGTGTATTTGATTTTTAGACAAGAATTGCAAGAAAGGATTTTGGGAGCATTTGTTTGATTGCAAACAATGGGAAGTGGGTTAATTTGAAATGAACCCCCAGTGCATGATATTTTACTACAAGATGCACAATGCCTGGTAGAATTTAGAAACTATGGATGGTTAGATTACTTCTTGAAGTTGGATGGATTTGATGAAAGCATTGCCCTTGAATTTTCCCAGACAATTTTAGAAGGAAAAGCCAGAGTAAAAGGGTTGGAATTTGTGGAAACAAAGGAAAGAATTCCAGAGGTCACAGGGTTACCAATTGATGGTGAAAACTACCCTACTTCTAGAGATGCTAGATCAGCTAGGGTTGAGTTTATAGAGCCAAATGACCCCCCATTGAGCATAGACAAACAAGGTCCAAGGAGAATGTCTTTGCTCAAGCCATGGAAGTAGATAGTTGTGTATATTATCAAATACATCACTTGTGAGGTTCACCAGTCAAACTTACATTATATCCACTTCAAGCTTTTGAATCACATGAGGCATGGAAGCAGGATGAATGTGTATCTTCTCTCAATTATGGTGGTGAAGACCCAAAAAGGTATGGATAATTCTATTTCCCATCATTTCTTGATTAAATTGTTAGTTGAAAAGTCTCTACATGATGTATCTAGGATGACTTGGGAAGAGTTTATAAATGTTGATCAAATTAGACCTGAGCACTTGCAACCTAGGGCTTTGCCTCAATCCTGTAGGTCTAGCAGGAGAGTAAGCATGACTAAAGCCATTCTTAGTGCTTCAACCTATGGTGTTGGCTCTAGTGTGAATCCTCTTGCAGCAGAAGAAGCCATAAAAAATAGTTCTTTTCGAATAAAGCACCCAGAAAAAGAAATCTCTCCCTCAAATTTTGATGATGACATCCCACTTGAAACCTTGATGAAAACTAGGGCACAATAGAGAGGTAGAAACGAGAAAAGGGAAGGTTAAGACACAACTTGTAGAAAGAAAAGTGCCAAGTTCTAAGAAGAGGAAGGATGATACTATTCATCCTACAACCAAAGGAAAACATGAGAGACCTAGGAAATCAAGACCATCTGGGCCTGCGATTGGTACTCCTCCACAGGAAAGTCCTAAACCTCATGAGACCTCACATGAGGACCCTAAAGCTCCAGTAGGATAATGTTGAAGAAGAAGACATATTTAGGAGAGCAACAAATATAACACTAACCGATCTTGCTAACATTGCAAAAGAATTGGAGGAAAATCAGGACTTCCTGCAACATGAGCAAGAGGTCCTGCAACATGAGTAAGAAGTCCTACAGCAACAACCAGAACTAGAGTAGTTCTTACAACCACAACAAGAACAAGAGTCCCTACAAAAAAAGGAAGAAGAAACAACACCCTTGTAGCTAGAGATAATTGGACAACCTGAGTCCATGCAGATACTGCCTTATGAGGAGCCACCATCAACAAAAAGAATGGTAGGAATTCATAATCCTCCTAGTTTTATAGTACATGCAACAATTTTTAATTTATGGAAAGAAATAGAAAGAAGGGAGGAAGAATGGAAAAAGGAAAAATAGAAATTGAAGAGGAAATTCAAAAGAAGGATGAAGAGATTGAGGATAAAAATGCAGAAATTGCCACCCTGAAGCAGAGGGTGGATGATATGGAAACTTTGGCACCAAAGATTATTGAATGTAGGACCCCTCCAAGGGTCTATGCTCTACTCCTGAAAGAGAAGTATCTCTCTTTTAAGATGTCAAGAATTGCCTCAGGTTTGAATCCTTCTATTGATACCCCTATGGAATTTTCCAATGCTTATAGGATTTCCTCCCCTGAAATGAAGAATTTGCTATGTGAATTTTATTTGCATAGTTACACTGTCACAAAAGACCATGATTACAATACATTGTTGTATGTTAGGGATGATCAATTGAGAGCATTCATGTCTTGGATGCAAAATGAGATTAGTTGGGGACAACAACATGGTGATTATAAGCTATTGGAGTCTGATATCCCTTTGCCTGTTAGAGCTTAATCAAGCAACCCAAGGGATATTTACAAAGAATGATATAGAATGTTGCTCAGACCAAGCTATAGCAATAGGATTATTCCTTCGATTAAGGCAGTTTACAATGAGTATGAGGTAAAGACAACAACAAAGGAGGAAACCATGAGGAGATGTTTTTCACAAAGATGGAATAGTTTGATTGATGACCTAAAACAGGTTGAGCCTCATTCCATCCACAATTATGATGTAACACTAAAAGAATTGATAGGTATATTGAGATTTGGAGAACACAGGGGCAACTTTGGCTTCCCCTGACTTTCCAGCCACCCATGCTCATGTGGCCCATTCCAAACTTCATATTTTACCAATTTGACATTGCTACAGAGAGGCATAGATGGAACATGTTTGACAGATTGGGAGGATTATATTAGGATCCTGATTCATGCACTGTAGTCACTGATGTTGGACAACTCTTAGTTGCAAATTTTAGAGCCTTGACCAAGCAAAAGAACAACTCTTCCCCTGTTGGAGGAGTAGCAAAACATTAGGTTGGGGGAAGTGATGAGCCTATTTTTTGGTCTAGTTCTGGGTAGAATTTATAGTCTATTTTTTGGCTAATGTCATGAACTTTAATGATTAAATGTTGGTATTTGCATAATTTTTCCCTTAAACCATTGAAATTTGACATTATCCTATCTTTGCAAGCTTTAATGACATTTTGAATATTATGTGGGTTAACTATATTGATTTGCATGTGATTAATGAATGATTCTTAGAGTCGTTATAGATGTGTAGTTATTATGCATACTGACCTTGCCATGCAAATTTAATACGCCAAGCTAAGGAAGACACCACCAGCTGGGCATGCACTATAACGTCCAACTGAGGAATCACTCCAAGTCAAAGGCAGCCAATGGAAAAAGATTCTTTATGCAACTAAGCATAATAGCCTTGTAGTGGACCTTAATGATTGAGCATGCATGGACATTACTGCTGTGCTGGATCTGCGTCTGGACTTGCATGTCTGGCCAAATTCCATGCATGCATAACTGCCATCGCTTCAATTTCCCCTATTTTCCCTAAATGGCGTCCTCCCAGTCATGGAGTTGACTGCCTTATTTAGCTATAGTATAAATAATGATTTGATGCTCCTTCTTTAGGAGTTGTATGATTTGATATTGTACTCTCATTCTCTAGTTTTAGTGATACAAATACTTTACTCTCTTGTATGCATGATTTACAGTGAATAAAATAAAGTTCAGATTTCAAGCACTTGAGTTCTTATTAGTTTAGAGGATACTTATCCAAGGGGGGCCACTTGGTGAGTAATCCATCTTATTATTTTAACATTAGTTTAGTATTACATGTTGTTTAGTACTTAGTTAGAAATCTGGCATTGACTGTTTCTGCAGCCACTAGAATTCCATTATGTGATTGTTCCTACAGCCAAAGTAGATAGAGGAGTGTCTTGTTCATTTCTCAGATTTTTATTCCTATTATGCATTTCAGCTTAGCATAGTCGTTGATTGATATTCAACATTTATCTCTTTCCCTTTCAAACAATTTACTATTGTGTTTCTTAGCTATAGAATGCAATGGCTACTTTGAGTTCCTAGTGCACATACTGTGCTGAACCATTTCAAGTTCATGTCCCTAGGTTGACAAGTTAAATGTACCTTCATGATGATTGAGATAGCTATTTAGGTTAGATGTCCAATCTCCGAGTCATGGATGTAAAGATTTAGTTATTAAAATCATTGTAGGAGGCCAACACTACCTAGTTCATTTTTTCACCTCAAGTGCATCCAGAGGAAGCCTCAGATCAATTTAGGATTAAAAACTTTTTTCAAAATGATTTTTTTTTAGTTAGGATCACAAGGGGACCCAACTTGTGTCACACAAGTGTTGTTGATGAGGCCTATAAACAAAGTTTAGAAACATTTTTCTCATTCCAATTCTCCTCTTGTAATGAATCAAGTAGATCAAACATTGAAAGTCTTGCAAGCATCATACACTTGAAGGATCAAGAGAAATGGAAAAATGGAATGCATGGATTTTGGACCATGGAGGTAGTATTGTAATACCTTCATGGGAAAAAATGTGGCTTTCTATTCTTGGAGTATTTGATGGATTTGGAAACAATCCATTACCTCCAAAGATATAGCTTCTTCCTTATTTTCTTCCAATCTATCTATGGGGAATGTGGTGTCACTTTTAAATGGTTTGTGCCAATATTATATTTGTATTGGTGGAGAGTTTTGGGACATAAAAAATACTAGTTATGTCTTTGAGAAAGGAGCTCTATACAATGCCTTATAAGAAAATAGTCTGGAATATTGCATGTAATATGTGTGCAAAGGAATACCTATACTATCCACATCTAGTACTACAAGATGTGATATGGGGATATCATGAAAGATTGTATGGAGATGACATTCTTCCATCGACTAGAAGAGGATGGTGTTTCACTTGGGACAAAGTTACAACATTATTTAATCTGGCTAAGCTATTTGAACAACTACATGACATTGAAAAAGTATAATCTTTTATAAGGCTGATATTATTAGGGTTTCCTATTAATCAGGGTACATGTCTTCATCTTTTGCAGCCATGGCTTAGGCTCGGGCTTCAAATGGGATCCAACTAATCTTGAATTGATCAAGGATGCACTTAAAGATGGCATTGTTTATGTGTCATCAGAGGTGGGTGTGCTACCAATGGATGAATCTAAATTAACCATGGAGGGACATCTGGGTCCAAGAATGATGATAGTTGTTGACTTGGAGAAGGGTGAGGTGTATGAGAATAAAGAGGTAAATAAACATGTTTCCATGGGAAACCCATACTAGTAATGGTTAGAAGAAAATAGTAGATCTATAAAAAAATTCTAAGTTCCTTTCATCCACATTAATGGATGATGAAACAGTTTTACGACATTAGCAGGCATATGGTTATTCAAGTGAGCATGTTTAGATGGTAATTGAGAAAATGGCTTCTCAAGGGGAAGGATCCAATGTTTTGTATAGGGGATGGCATTCCACTAGCCATGTTGTCTCAAAAGTCACATAGGCTTTATGACTACTTCATGCAACATTTTTCATAGGTTACAAATCCTACAATTGATCCTTTGAGAGGGGGCCATTCTAATGTTGCAAAGGAAATTTTTACAAAGGTACCAGAGGCTTGATGGACTCGAGTGATGTCATGACTATAGGAGCAATTAATTTTGGTGACCTAGATTTACATTTCATGCTTTGATGCTTTGCACAATGAGTGGAGGGATCCATGGGACAAGGAAACACATCTAAGGAAGGCTTGAAAGTGGTATTGTAAACTGTTGGCACACAGACCAAGAGATGTTAATACTATGAATTAGTGCAGCCACTATGATAGCAAAAAGAGGTCAAACTAACATTGCAAAGGAAAATTTCACATAGGTACAAGAGGCTACCGCAAGGAGAAATATCTATTCAAATGTGTGCATAGATCTTGCACATGGAGAGCTCACATTTACAGTCAAAATGTATCAAACCTTTTGAGAAAACCCAATGTTGGCACTGGCATCCAAGTTTCATTATGTTTGGCCTAAGTAGATTATAAGGAGAATGAAGGATGCAGGTGGAGAAGAGGGATTTCCTTCATAACAATTTCTAAACTCTTTTTCTTTGGTTCATCAGCAATAAGCAATACTGCACTTGTATTTCACCCATTGTTTATTTATTATTCATTTTTCTCATAGCTTTCGCGATATGCAATGCTTCGTTCTTTATCTCGCATCATTGTTCATTATCTTCATTTTATTTTTGAATTGGAGATGTGTGATGGTGAGTGAAATTCTTGTAAAGTTTGAGTGAATGAGATGGTGGTGGACCCGTGGCACAATGTTATCAATTGATAAATTGATAATTTTTAATGGTGAGTAAAGGTATGTGAGGGTATGTTAAAAGAATGTGCATGGGTATTGTGATGTTTTGTAACAAATAAATAAATTGAAACTCTCATGAGTAAAATATTATATTTTCTCAAGATTTTTTTAAAAAATATTTCACTTTTAAAATGAGAAAGGGTTTTCATTGTAAAATGCAAGGAGAAGGAGCATGGTAAAATTTTTGCACAACTTGATTGCAAAAGTGAACAAAAAATTTCACCATATTAAAACAAAAGCTTTTTTTGTTGGGCAATAAAGTGTAATTTGTTGTTGGGAAAAAAAAGAGATAAATAAAAGGAGTAAAAGCCTTCATGAAAGAATAATTTTCTCATCTACAATAAAAGGAAGGATTGGAGCTGCAGATAATGGCAAACATATTTTTCAACTATGGGTAAAATGAAGGGCATAAAGAATGATAAGTCTTCCTAAGAAGGGAATATTTTTCTGTTGCAAATGAATGATGAAGCAAGAATGCAGGTGTAGGTGGGATTTTCTTCAAGTGGTGAGTAGTTACTGATATATGGACCTTAATGCACCAGATGTCATTGGGGGATCTCCACTTAGGGTTTTGCAGTTTCCTTAAGTGTTTTTTTCTGCTCCGTTTTTGGATGATGGCTATTTTGTGATTAATCACAAAGAAAATTTTGATGAGAATATAGAGAATTTTAGATTCAAGTCTTAGAGTCTAAGTCTATCAATATCTATGTAATTTTGATTGCAATACTGGAAAAATAAGATTGAATGGTGCATGTTTGACACCATTTTACTATCCTATGTACTGGTTTTACAGATTATGAATAATATAATCAAGGTTATCTTATTTTTCTCTATCAATTTTAGATGTGTGGATTTATTCTTGTTTATTAATTCAAAGAATTATGTAGGTGCTGGAATATGGCTGTAAATTTGTATTAAATTGAGTGCTACAATGCTAGTAAGAAGTAAAGGTTAAGAAACAATGTTGAAATACCATAATGTAGCATTTCAGAGCTTCATATAATGTTAGGTGTGAAAATTGTATTAGATTATGTAGGTGTTTGAGTTGACTTTGTTCCAAGGATGAGGCACTGATCTAAGTGTGCTATTCATGTTACATTTTTTGGTTAAATCATCAGCTAATCACAATTTATAATCAATTTACTTATCAATCTTGTTGTGGGTGTGTGTGCAATTCAATAAATAATATCTCTCATGTTTAATGTGTACACTGCCATGAAGGTCAGCCATACCTTCAAGGTATTGTGTTTGTTAAGCATATAAAGGAGAATTATATTTTTACTATGTGTTTGATACTGTGGCACACAAGTGTTTGAAAGCACATTGTTGGGATTACCCTCCCAAGTTTAACAAAGCCTAAAGTGTAGGGGAGAAAAGGTTGTATATCAAGCTCTCATTCGTTGGCCATTAACCTTGAATATTCTTGAGCATAAGGGTTGGCTACCCTTTAGAGGATTTTAAGGTTCTAAAGGAAAAAACATGAACACATAACATACCATATATCAAAGCAGTGATTCAGGATGATGGTTGTGGGAACTATATGCTAATGAAGGATAATTTTGTCTTAAGAGAGCCCCCTATTTCCCCTCAATCTCATGGGAAACCTATAGCTAGCAGAAAAGATCCTAAAACTATCAAGATAGAAGCTACTACCTTCACCAAGTGGGGGTAGTTGAATCAAGAAGATGTCAATGAGGATGATATCTCTAAACTCCTCTATCAAGATGAACGACCTATTCCCGCTCCTCCCATGGAAGTTGATAACAAAGGCTTGCAGCTAATGAAGGGATGGGGATATAAAAAGAATGAGATGCTAGGACAAAATGATAATGGTTCACTAGAACCCATTGTTCCTGAGAAATGATTAAAGAATCTCGACCTAAGTTGTACTACTAGCAAGGTCACCCTTATTGGAAAAGGTACTTCCACCAAATGGGTTGAGGCTTCCTTTTGGTACATACATCATGTGATACGACAGATGAATTCCCTCTTGATGTTGCTGACCTATTTGAAAAAAAATCCCTCTTCATGATACCATAACATCCATCACTCTGAGTGATCAACCAACTGAAATAAACCTAGTATACCCCCAACTCATTGACATGGACCAACAAGGACCACCAATTATGGATTTATTCAAAAAATGATGAAGCAATCTCAAAATTCATGGGACACCTTGACAACTTACCATGGGTATATCACAAGGTAGGTTTTTACATAGAGATAGATACAAAGGAGTACTATGGAGAGACAATTGAATCCTTCAGTCGCAAAATTGATGAAATGCAACTAACATGTAGATCTTTTGAAAACCACGTTGTGGCACTTTTTGATCCTTAAAAAGTAAAAAGAAAGGATGCATCCAATGGTAAAACCTCTCTGAGACACCCAAGGATGAGGGACTCAATCTCCCCCTTAGTGCAATGCATCTAGAGAAGTCAACAGTACTAGTAGAAAAGGCCACACCCGTCAATGTGGGTACCGAAGAAGCACCTAAGATCACTTTCTATGTTGAATCCTTGTTGGACGAAGAACAAAAGAACTTGGAAACATTCCTGAAAGAGCATAGAGCTAACTTTGCATGGTCATACATAGATATTCCAGGGCTCGATCTAAAAGTATTTGTGCATCATCTCGCAGTCTATCCTAAAGCTAGTCTAATAAAGAAAAAATTAAGGAAGATGCACCCTCAAAAAGCACTATTGGTCAAACTTGAGTTACAAAAGCTTCTTGACGTTGGATTTATCTAATCGATAGATTATCCTGAGTGGGTTTCAAACCTAGTACCAGTCTCAAAACCCACTGGGGGCATCAAAATATGTATTGGTTTCAGAGACTTAAACAAAGCATGCTCAAAGGATGATTTCCTTCTTCTTAACATCAACCTGATTGTGGACTTAATAGTTGGGCATCAAATGGTGTTGCTCATGGATGGTTTTTCATGCTACAATCAAATCATAATCACCAAAGAGTATCAACACAAAATTGTGTTCACTTGTCCATGGTGAACCTATTGCTGGAACATGATTCCATTTGGGCTAAAGAATGTAGGAGTAACCTATCAAAGGTTAATGACCCTCATCTTCCATGACATGATCCAAAAAATGGTTGAAGATTATGTGGACAATATTAGAAGAAAAGAAGTGAGCACATACAAATCTTAGGTACCATCTTTGACAGGTTGGAAGAATACAAAGTAAGGATAAATCCAAAAAAGTGTGTCTTTGGGGTTGCATTAGGGAAACTTATTGGCTTTATCATCTCATAAAGAGGGATAAAAATTGATCCAACAAAGGTAAAATAAATCCTCTACATGGAACCACTGCAAACACTAAAGAAAATGAGAGGATTACAAGGAATATTATAGTCCATCAAGAGGTTCATAGCACAACTATCAGATAAAATCCACCCCTTTTCACATCTTCTCCATAAAGGGATAACTTACAAGTGGGATGAGAAGTGTGATAAGGCTTGCAAATAAAAGACTATCTACTTACCTCTCATGCTCATGCCACCAACACCAAAAAAACCATTGATCTTGTATATCTTAACAACATTAGAAACACTAGGAGCTCTACTAGCACAACATGATGAAAATGGAAAAGAAAGAGCTATCTACTACATCAGTAGGAATTTGGTCAGCTATGAAATTAATTATTCACCCATTGAGAAAGAATGCCTAGTAGTAGTTTTTGCTTCACAAAAGTTTAGACATTACATTTTGTCCCATCAAATCAAGCTCATTGCAAAGATTGACCCACTCAAATACCTATTATCCAAAGCAACTCTCATAGGGAGAATGGCCAAATGGGTAATGATCTTAATAGATTTTGACATAGAGTATGTAGAGTGAAAGGAAACCAAATGGAAAAGTGATCATGGACCAACTAGAAGAAGCACCTATCTATGCTGAGAACCCTCTAATATCTAAGTTCCCTAATGAATCAATGTTCCTTATCAATCTCACAACTCAGTGGAAGATTTACTTTGATGGAACATTCACCCAACATGGATCAGTAGCAGGTATTCTTTTCATTACCCCTCAAGGTGATTGCATTCCAAATTCATACTAACTATTTTTCCCTTGTACTAACGAAATTGTTGATTACGAAGCCCTAATCATAGGTCTAAGGATAGCAGTTCAATGGAAGATACAAGAGATGAAAGTCTATCATGGAGATTCACAACTGGTTATCATCCAAGTCAACAATGACTATCAAACTAAGGATGAAAAAATCCTTACAAAAAGATGGTGGAAGGTCTCAAATAACTTTTTATAGAAATAAATTTTGAGTAGATTCCTCGCATGAATAACATAGCAGTAGATGCAATGGCAATAATCAGATCACTACTAGAAATTCCAAACAACGTTCTTTAATTAAATTCTTGGTATAAAAACTTCTCGTACCAACTTTTGAGATCCCTAAATCAAAATTAACGTGTGTCATTGTAGGTCCTAGATCCCCATGCTACCATGAAATCTTTACCTACCTAAGTAGAGGAACAGTCTGACCTGATATCACCTTGAACCTTAAAAAGACCTTTGTTAAAAAGGCATCTTGATTTGTGATCCTAGGTGATACCCTTTACCACCAAAGCATCGAAGGGATGTTGCTATGATGTCTTAACCAAGAGGAATCCTTAACCTCTTTAACAAAGGTACACGATGGAATATGTGGGTCCCATTCTAGCGGTATGAATTTAGCTAATAAACTATTAAGGATGGGGTACTATTGGCCAACCATGGAAAGGGAATCTCATCAGTACATGCAAAAGTGTGTCCATTTTCAACAACATGGGGATCTGATTCATGCTCCAGCTCAAGAGTTACAAGCCCTGATCACACCCTGGCCTTTTTTGTATGGGGACTTGACCTCATAGGAAAAATCACTCCAACCTCATCCAATGGCCACAAGTTTATCATTACAGCCATTGAGTATTTTACCAAGTGGGTGGAAGCCATCCCTATGACCTACATCACAGGGAAGAAAATTTCCAAGTTTATCCTGAATTACCTAATCTTTCATTATGGTGTTCCACAAAACCTCATCTCAGACAATGGAACCCCCTTTAAAAATCAAGATGTGAAAGAGCTATGTCAAAGATTCAACATCCAACATCGATTCTCTACCCCTTATTACCCCTCAGGAAATGATCAAATTGAGGCTACAAACAAGACCATTTTGAAGATCCTAAAGAAAACAGTCAATGAAGCTGACCATGATTAGCATCTATAGTTGAATCCCATTCTTTGGGCCTATTGAACTAGTATCTACGTGCCAATAGGTGTAACCCCTTTCTCCCTAGTGTATGGATCCTAAGATATCTTGCCTATTGAGGTTGAGCTCCCATCATTGCGAGTGTCACTACAAAACCTAATCACCAATGAAGAATATAGAGTATCTCGGTTGAACGAGTTAGAATTCTTGGAAGAGCATCATCTTGATGCCCTCAATCACTTGCAATTATATCAAAACCAATTGAAATACAACTATAACAAGAAGATAAAATGTCAATCTTTCCAGGTAGGGGATCTTGTCCTAAAGAAGAATCAAAAGAACCTTCCAAATCAAGACATCAAAGGGAAGTTTTAGCCTAGCTGGTTGGGTCCCTTCATCATCACAACAAGCTATAGATCAAGAGCATACCAATTTTCAACACCTAAAGGTGAACCCTCGCAAGATTCAACTAACAACTTGCATCTAAAAAAAAGTTATGCCTAGTCTTGAAGGGTATAAAATCTGAAAATACCAAAAAAAAAATGATCAAAATCCCAAAAAATGAGAAAAAAGATTTAAAAGTAAAAAACAATTGTCCTCTAGTGAAAACCACTTTGGTGATGCTTTGGGCAAGTACCTTGGTGAAAACCTGGCAAAAAAGCGCCTCATGTAAATTAAAGCACCTCCATCTATTCTTTGACTCATTATCCTATCATTATTTACATCAACATCCATCACCTATCCACATCCTTATCATAGCTTGATGTTGTAAAATATCACAATCCCTGTTGTACTACTTGGCATATTCCAAAGGTTAGTTTGTCCTACCTATATCGAGGTAGTCTACCACATGTCATGCTGGGGGAAATTTTTTATGGATCATATCGGGTTCTTTTATATCTTAAGAGGTTATTGTAAATCTCATTGAAATCACCAAAAAAATTTGTAAAACATCCATTAGAAAATCAAAAAAAATTTACAAAATCCTATACAGCTAAAATCCAAAAACATTCATAAAATTGTAAAGGAAAAATCCGAAACATCGAAAACACATCAAAACCCCTGAAAAGGTCAAACATCAAAAATCCAGAAACAAAAGCTTGTCAAACTATGTCATCTATGTGCTTTAACGTAGGCAAGGCCATCATTGATGTGCCCCTGAGACACCTTAGGTCAGTCCTTTAGGAGTCCATCATAATAAACTAGCATTCTCTCAATTGTTAATATCTCATTGTTAATAAGTCAAGTTAGTAGAACTACGTGGTCTCTGTGTGTATAACATAGGCAAGGCTTATCTTTGATCAACCCTCGAGGCCCCTAGGATAGGTCTTTTAGGTTATATTCTTGGTTGAAACTCAAAAAATCCAAAAAAATTTAGAAATTTGAAAAATAAAAATTTGTAAAATATTAGAAAATCCCTAAACATTCAAATATCTCGAAAATCACAAAAACACCTAAAAATTCAAAAGACCTAAACAACCTCAAATAACCAAAATCCAAAAAATTTACATAAACTCTCAAAAAGACCAAAAACAACTTCAAAACCTCTTCAAAATACCAAAAACATTGAAATATTCTAGAAAATCCAAAACCACCCATCCCACCTTGCTTTCACCCACAATAACTTTCACTTGTAATAAATCAATTGCCATCTCGAACCTTTGGCAAAAAAAGTAGAAAAAAAGAATAGCAAGTTGTAAAGTGTAAACCTAAGTGTCAAAATCTAAAGTCTAGATCATAGGTAAATGCATCAGTGGAGTTTGTCTTTGATCTTTTTTTATGATTTATCTCAATGATCCATTTTGAGGACCTCTTGATGATGTCTATCTAAAAACAATTTAGAGAGAAAGGAATGGGCCATCGATCATTATCTTTCATTTACTGTTCTTGTGGGTATTCTTGTAAAATAATCTTGGTGCATACTTTCTTAGTTGTGTGTAGGAAGGTTGTTTGAAGTATGTTTTTGACTATTGCATATGTTGTGGTCCAATATATTCTAAGCTTCTAACTTACATTGCAATGAGGTTTTTGTATGTCAAGGTATGCACAAGAACTATCCTATATGTTTTCTAAGTCAAATTCCATTACACTAGGTACAATGTCATCCTAGTTATTAATACCTTGATACATTGTGTCTATGTGTTATATCAAACAATAAGGAACGATGGAAAATACAAATCTCGAGAAATGAGAAAATCATCCTACATTAATCCTCATTATGCATTTCTCATCACCATCTCTAATAAAGTCTTAGTGGATCATAGAATTTTTGGATCATCTAAATCAATGGTCATTCATCTTATTTCTTCTATCTTCTTTCCATGCTAATTTGGTGTTATGACAATCAACAAAAAAATTATCAATGCATCCATCCTACATCCACAAATCATTAGCATACATAAATCAACATGATCATTGCATATCACCTCATACATTTTTCATTATCATTATCATTTGAGTTGTGATGAATAAAATATATATTTGTTATTCTAAGCATCTTGAATCATTGCACCACATATTATAAACATACATCGTAGATCATATTGTGAGCATAAACATCTGTATTTGCATCCATACATCCATATGCATACATGATCATCTCATAAAATTGCATAGAAACACAAAAAGAAATGTGTCCATCACATTTGCATATCATATCATATCATCCATCCCATAAAATGTCATGAAAAGATACCGAAAAAGAATATAACATTACATCCATCCATATCATTACATCTCATATAACATCACATATCGCATAAGAATAAATAAAGTGCATCCATACATATAAACATGTTACATCTAACATCATATGCATCCATGCATTCATAAGCATAAAATAAAGTGAACACATCACATCATATCGAATATGTATTAGTATTATCTATATATATATGAAAAAATGAATGTCATGGTACAATATCTGAATCAGTGTATGTATATCAATCATAAATACAATATCCATGAGGCTATCAAAAAGGATCGCATGAATGTATATTTGTATCAAAGAATGGGGAAACAACATTAAAAAGTATCTTTACCATCAAGATAGCCTTGATGGCTGCTCCCCTCTCCGTCCTATCTCTCTAGATGATCCTCAGCCTTGGGTTGTGCATCATTCTTTTGTGAGTAGTTAGGTTGTCTAAGTGGTGTTGACACATCCCTCTGATATTGCATCCTGTAATAGGCTCCCTCAGTCACAGCCTCTCTATACAGTCTAGTAGATATAGTCCTGCCTTGTGTGGCTGCTATCATCGCCTACAACTACTAGTGGAAACTGATCTCTTGATCTCGTTCGGTAGTCCTACTATGCACCCAAGAAATGGCTTGCCGGATGTGACATTCACCTCATAGGATATTCCCTTGAACAACAAGCCCTCTCCCCTCTACATTCCTACTCGCCTCATTGGCAACATTGTGACAGGGGTCTTAGTTGACCCCACGAGTCGAGTGAATTTCATTACAGAAGAGACGTCGTTGTTGAATTCATTGTAGAGGGAAGAGTACAAAGAAATGAAGTCTACCATCTATATGCAAGATGGTCTTTGTCTCAAGCCATATGGCTCAATAACTTTTTCCATCCTAGTTGGACCTAGGGCCATAGACATAGTCTTCGATGTTATTCCAGAGTCAGATTTGTTTAGGTTGAAGCTAGGAATACCTTGGCTAGCTTCCAGGAATGCAATCACCTCCATCATTCATTAGTGTTTAAAATTCTCTCATGAAGGTGTTGTGCATGTGGTGCATGACACTGGATATCATCCATTGGTGTCCTATGGGGGCTACTTGTTGGATCATTTTTGGCCTGCCCCGGTCAGTCTGCTCCCCCCAAGAATAGACCTACTTTACAAAAACTATGTAAAGTATAAGACTCAGGGAAGGGGACAACCAAAACTAACCCTTCTAGTAGTGCAACAAAAAGCTCCCCCCTCTTCCCGAAAAGGAAAAGAGAAGATGGCTAGTTCTCGAGATGTCACTTTCACTCCTCTTTCTAATCAAGATTTTTGGATGTCTACTCCTAGATTCTACTTAAGGAGTGTAATGGTGCCTACTTGGAAACAATATATTATTAGGATTTCAGACCTCCTTACTAAACCTCCTAGACCTTGGACCTACTTGTATGGTAGAAGAAAGGGTCCATGTTGGGAATCCTCTATGTCTCGTCCTCTATGACCTCCTACCACTTTTGATCCTAAATAAATGAATGGGAAGAGGACCGATGTTGAGGCACTAGAACCTATTCCTCTTGCTCTCATTGAAGATCATGTCCCTCCATCAAAAATAGTTGTAGTGGACACCCTTATGGTTGAGTAGGAGCCTTTCGTCCCTTCCTAGCTCCCAACCTCAGGCTCGAAGAGTCACATAAATCACCTTGCATGTGAGCGCAAGTTCCAATGAAAGGCTCTAACAGTTGAGCAGGATGCTCTATAGAGGAAGGAAGAGGAGATGACCATCATTGTATTAGGGCCTCCTATTGTGTTCTCCTATCTCCTCCCCTCTGCTTCTGTTCAATCGAGTTTAGTCTCACTTCCGGCTCCTGCCGTTAGTGTGAGTACACCTAACCCCAAAAAGGTGCAGGTGTTTATCGCTCCCTCAAATGTCCCTTCCAGAATCTCAATGTTCCCTAAACCCATGGATATTTGAAATACTTTAGTGGTATCATCTGTAGTTTTCTCCTCCTCCTTGTCTTCCTCTATGCCTCTCACTTTGTTTGTAGGGATTTCACATCCCTCAATGAAGCCAAAGGTAGAGTTTGTCCCCTTTAGCAATAGAGGGCATAAGAGGAGGCCACCTTCTTAAAAAATTGGTCCTGCACTAGCTTGTTCCTTCCTAGTAACGGAGCAAGCCCCAGCTTCCCCTGAGTTTGTCACCACTCCCAAGTCACTCAATGAGCTTAGTGATGAATCTTGAGCACCTTCCTCCCTATTCATTGAGGTATGACATGGCACCCATACAAAGTACATGTTTAACTCTCTAGATGAAGTTTCGGTCTTGTCAACGATCTTCGCAAAATCATTGAACTTAGCTCCACAAGAGCCTAGTGGAGGAGACCTTATACAACTTTCTTCCTAAGCCCTTGTTGTAGGAGGGTCGAAAGCTCCTCCGCTTAATATTCCACCATTGCAGGCTTGTCCGCCTTCTCCTTATAATGATCTAGAGTGGGAAGCGGATGACCTCTTGGTCAATGAGTGTTAGGGGGAGGCCCTCTTCTTTATCTTTAGGTTAGGTGTGTGTGTTTTTATGTGATCCCCCATACTTGTGCTATGTATTCTTGGATGATCCTTGTCACCCTTGTTGGTGCTTGGATAT
This sequence comes from Sequoia sempervirens, assembly GCA_007258455.2. NCBI lineage: Eukaryota > Viridiplantae > Streptophyta > Pinopsida > Cupressales > Cupressaceae > Sequoia > Sequoia sempervirens. The sequence continues at coordinate 507,225,530 of VDFB02105785.1, forward strand.
AGGACAAATTTTGAGTTATGAACCTTCTTCTATTTGTATCATCATTCTTCCATGTTTGTGTTTGACTTTTAGCAAATTGGGGATGATGGAAAGTGTTGGGGGCATTTAGGCTTCCCTTCCATGCTGACCCGATTTTTTATTTTTTATTTTTCTTCTTGTGCATTCTTCACATGGTCTAATATAGTAGGGGGTTGATGAAATTTCATTTATATACTATTACTATACTTATATATGTTTATGAGTAGCTCTGACCCCAAAATATCAGATCACCCCTGTGTCTCTTATTTGTGATGTTTCTATTTCTCTCTCTCTTCTATATTTCTTTCTTCTTTTCTTGAGTTGTCCCTCTCATGTGTGAAAATTCCATTTCTATGATACTTTGATTTTTAGAAAACACATTCATTGTCAACAAATATTTTCTTGAAAATATTTGCAAACTTTTTCAAAAATCGCATTTACAACCTGGACCCATAATGAAACGTGTTTCCTTCATCATGGGTTTGCAAAGAAAGAACTTGGAAAATTTCCTCTAGGGTGGGAGAAACTTTTTCCTGTGGGAGAAGCCTCAACCTTCTCCTCGCAAGGGGGTATTTTCTTCCTTTTTAATTTCTTGATGAATTGAACATCTTTCGAAAGAATTCCTTGATGTTGAATTGATTCTTACACTTTCAAATAGTGCGTACCTTGAGTGGACCCATTTTCTTTTGAAGGGTTCATGAGAGCCTTCCATTCTACTAACTGTCTGTGTGACTATCTGCTTGTTTTCCTATGTGGCTACTTTTTTTTTCCCTGGCATGTTTTATCTGTCAATTAACATGTCGCTTTGCAAGTGCACCTGTGAAGCCACTTTCTGACTTTGCGGAGTCTCCTTACAACTGAATTTCCTTCATGTGAGAGATCTTGGGGGATGCCTCCTTGCAGGTCTATGGGCCTATAAGGCGCTTACTTTACTAGGCTTACTTCATGTGAGAGATCTTTGGGCATGACTCCTCATAGATCTACGGGCCTGTAAGGTGCTTAGTTCTCTAGCCTTCCTTCATGTGAGAGATCTTGGGGGTTGTCTTCTTGCAGGTCTGTGGTCTTGTAAGGCACTTACTTCACAGTGCTTCCTTCATGTGAGAGATCTTGGGGGTTGCCTCCTTGCAAGTGTGCAAGCTTGTGAGATGCTTTCATCTTGTGGGATTTGTCCGTCATTGGTCTGAGGGCCTTTAGTGTAATTTATGTAGCTTCATAGTTCTACAAGGATATGGAGTATTTTTGTTTGAAACTCCCCAAGGAGAGTACCTATGGAGTCTTTTTCCTGCTCTACACTTTCAAGTTCACCAGATTGCGGTCTACTTCCTTGATGGTTCAAGTATACATTTCTAACCCTACTAACTCTTTGATCTACTTTACTAAAGCACTCATCAGTAATCGTGATCACTAAAGTGGGGAAAAATGTATAGGAGTGAATTTGCAACCCTTACACAAATTTTCCTTTCACATATCCTCACCTTAGAAAATCAAATCCGAAGGAAAAATTCCACATCACCTAATTTCCTTCCATCCACTTGGAATTTGTCCTTTGTGTCAATGAGAGAATATTTTCTAGGGATGAATGTGTGACGTGCAGACATCTGCATGGAACACTGCCATCCCTGACGAATTCTTGCATCTCGAGTTGGAAGAAGCATTACACACCTGATTGAGGCTGAATTGTAATGTCCCTCTTTGGCCAACTGACCCAAAAAAGGTAGATTATTCCTCATTCTTCCTTCAAATTCATCCATTCTCACTTCATTTGTCTCTCTAGGTATTCTCTTGAACTCTCTAAGCAATTCATCTTCATTCTTTCACTTGCAAGCAACATTCTAGCATTCCACTTTTGAGCTCGTTGCCATAGCAACAACACTCCATCAACTCCCCATTGCAATGTGAGGCCATTAAAAATGTTGCAATCTTGGAGTCTTGCAAGACCTCCCTTCACCACGGTTGTGGCGATGGTGACTTTTTCAAACTCATAGCTTGTTTTCTCCCTCCATTAGCTAGTTATATTTTGGGTGGACGTGGTAATGCTTCACTCCTCCCCTTTGTGATTTGGTTGAGTAGCATAATATTTTTTGTAGTGCTCCTTGCTTCCATTTTCTTTCCTTTATTGCATATTCTACTATGTTGCTTTTTGGCTATCCATGGTGATGGAAACACCAAAATGGGGGTCTGACTGAGGCATGCCCCTATAAAGCCCCAAAATTTTTCCCTCTTTCTTGTGTGTAGGTGGACATACATGTGGAGCTAGCTGGTAAACTGGTGCTTTTGTGAGATCATCTTAGTCACCCTAGTTCTTATTTAATTGCTTTATCATTTTAGTGATTACTTCCTATACTTTCTCATTTTTTTTTTACCATCTAAATTAACTAGCTAGGTCATCATTAGGTTTTTCAATAGTTTCTACTATGTTTACTATTTTTTGACTGTACAGATGCCAACGTGCCTAAGAGACACCAGTGTGTTGTGTTGTCATCCCAGAACTTCACTGTCATCCTCAAAAAGAGAGTTGTATAAGACATAGTACCAACTCCAAAAACCAACTCACCTAGCCTAAACTTGAACTTAGGTCTGAAGAGTGACAAAAGTAATACATAGTGCTCTTCATTCTAAATCCTTATCTTTTAAGAGTGAGGTAAGTTAGGGAAGCCCTCTTCTCTCGGCTCTTCGTGACCTAGAGCCTTGGTGTGATTGGTCTCCCTCTCTCACAAATGTCCATGTTCCTCTTTAGTGTACCCATATCATGTTCTTGACAAATTGAAGTATCTTGACTTGAAATGACATCATTATTTTCCTTTCTCCACTCCTATAGGGTGTTTATGCTAACATCATCCCTTAAAATATATGGGAGGAGACCATGATGTGTTTCATGAATTTTTTTAACCATTTCCCTTATCCCCTCCTCCTAAAGCTCAATATTTCCCCTAAATTCCTTAATCTCATTTACAATAGTAATGGTCATCTTAAGCTTCTCAAGGGGTCAGGATCCTGCTTGGCTCCAATAAACATCATTCTCAACTCTTGCAACCTAGGGATCCAGGTCTCCATGAGTAGAATAGCTCTCTCCTTATCATTGCCAAAATTATTTATATAAAACTTCATGGAGGAATACCTATCATGAATGTTGTTTAATCTATTATTAACCCCCCTTTTTAGGTTCTCCAAGACTATAGTGACAATATTCATATTACTGACAAAGATTTCCCTATTGAGGTTGTAACATTTTTCTTTGTACTCACTTAGTTGCTTAAGCAACTCTTCCTTGTTGGCACCTTCCTCTACCTGTGGTACTTCATATGTGTCTAGCTCTACCCTTGAAATGGGTATAGTTTCCATATTATATGGAACAATTGCACATGAGGAACTTGTGGTAGGGGCATAGTCAGCAGGTGTTGGTTCCGGTGAAACAGTACGAAAGGAAACATCAGTCCACTTTTGTTCTATTGGTTGCAAGTTTTGCAATGTATCCCTCAATAATTCTATCTCTATTTGAATCTACGTCTTTTTTTGTTTATTCTTCCCATAATCAACCAAAAAGTCATTGTATTGCTTCCTGAATTTTTCCTTTTCTATAGTTACCAACTCCACTAGGGCTTTTGTAAACTGAGCAACATGTACTAACATTGTTGTTTCCTCAAGAGCTAATGTCTCTGAAACTCTTTATTATCAGGTCTCCCCTATAGTCTGGTGCAGGCTCTACAATATTAGGCTTCCTTTTGCTTGGGTCTATGGACCATATAGCTAATGCATCCCACTGCTCACTAAAATTTGATCCTTGTAGTGCAATTGTAGCTTCTTCTTCTAAATTGTAAAGAGGTTTGTCACACCTCTTTATCAAATCAAAATAAATAGTAGAGGCCAGATCCCACTCTGGTAAAAAAAAAACACAACTGTTTCTCACCAATTCTCTACCTTCTACTATAGTCATTCTATGAAATTTTTCTTCTACTTGTTTCAAGACTTGTGCCTGAATAGTTTCCTCTGGAAACTCTAGATGAATACTTCTTTGCTTAGCTACAGTAGTAACATATTCATCTTTCTTAGCCCTATAGGAAAATTCCATGAAAGCTTGGGATTTTATGAATGAATCATCGTCCATGAATTTTTTGCAAGCCTCCACCTTGAGATCATCAATTTTTTTATCCTAGTGAGGTCAGACTTGCTTAATCTCATACCCAATTGTTGTGACACAATCACTACTAGTTCAAGAGGCATTCCTTGTTGTATTTCATGCTCAGATAGCAAAATCTCTTCATCAGTTTCATCATCATCATAGTCCACCAAAATTGTCAACTCAACCTTTTTCTTCTTCAATGGTGGCTCTTTTGGTGGTGAGGCATGTTGTGATGGGCCATCAACATCCATAATTTTAGGCTTAATTGTACTTGGAAGAGATGGTAGTGGCATTTGTGGAACTAGAGAAGGATATCTTTGATCCTCTTGTTGCTAGAGAGCAACTACTACATCATCTTTCTCTTACATATTTTGGGACTGAAACCCAACCAATGCAACATCTTAATAATGAAGCTCCATCGCACTCTATCATAAGCCTTATCAAAATCAAGCTTAATGAACAATGCATTTTGCTTTTATTGTTGAGCCCATTGACATGTTTCCCAAACCAATATTAAGTTATCAAGGATAAATCTACCACCTAGGAATCCTATTTTCTCTAGTCTAACAATCATTTTAGCCACCAATTTGATCCTAGTGGTGAGAGCTTTAGCAATAATTTTATAGGGAGTGTTAAGCAATGTAATAGGTTGCCATCCAGCAATAAGGTATGTATTTTTCCCTTTTGGAAGCAACTTGATTATACCCTTATTAATATCTGGCCCCAATGACCCTTGATTGATAGCTTCCAAATAAACTAGATAAAATTCTTCTTTAATATGAGGCCATAAAGCTTGATAAAATTCAATCGATAACCCATCAATTCCTAGACCTTTTTAGGGGCCATAGAGAAAACATGTTCCAAATATTCCATGGAAAGATCACAGTCAAGAAATTGACTATAATCTAGGTCCACCTTTCTAGGAATGATTCCTTTTAAGATATCTTATAATACTAGTTGAGCATCTTTCCAATGGTGTTCTTCTCTAAAAATATTTTCATAGAAATCTTGGAACACATTTATGATCTCTTCTGAAGTGATGTAAACCCTTCCATTTTCATCGAGTATAGTGAATATACATGTTATTTTTTGTGTTTATAGTTTAGATATTTAAAGAAGCACCTAGAACCTCTATTACCTTCTTTAAACCAATGCAATATGGCTCTGATTTTGGCACCTTGTTCCCTATACATATCCAACTTGCACAGCTGAGTTTCAATAGAAGTTATAGAAGTCTGAATAGAAATATCTTCTAGGTTTGAATATAGAATTCTCCTATACCACTCTAACTTCCCTTGTAAGGATTTTTCTTTACATCTATGTTGCCATGCAAGTCTGCTACCAAACGATCGTAAGAAATCGATACATTTAGAGATAACAACCTACCACTAGATCCTATAAGATTCACCTTATTTTTGGCTTAGGAATAGAGTTCCACGTGTTGACCAAAGCATCAACGCAAGAAGGAATTTTAAGGTGTGAAGTATTAATTTTAAAAGGTAGTTGTGAGTCCACTTATTCAATTGTGTCCCTTGTAACAACAAATGATTGGAAAATGATTAGAAAGAGTAGTTGAATGGTCTACTATCGCATAGTTCACTATAGGGTCTTGCATAACTTGGATGTCAAGAGAGATATAAAACCCGTCTAATCTGCTAAGCATTCTATCAATGCCCCACCTACAATTAGTCCAAGTATACCAACAGTTTTGATGACTCAATTTTTTTCTTGAAAATAGGATCTATAATCCCCATCGAGTTACAAAAAAGTAACCATTTATCAAACTCTTTGCTACTTAGCTTTAAATTATTAACCCAACTATGATCTGCATGATGTTCCACCATATTAAAGTCTCCTCCTATAACCCAATTAGTTTGGGGGAGATGTTTGGACATCCAATCCCGTAATTCACATCTTTCTTTGGCTATGTTTGGAGCATAAACTAAACATAAACTAATAGGTTGGTCATTGATAAAAGAAACAATCCACACACAATTATGAGATGGATCCTCCCCTTTATCAATAAAAAACCTATTAATCCATGAAGCAAGACCAATCACTTCCCCCCCCCACCACCTCTATGCAACACATGGAAAAGGGTTGCATTCTTCCAAATTTTGGATAGAGAAGAGGAGAGACGAGAGCCATTAATCTTGAATTCCTGAAGAAAAACAATATATGGTTTCCATTTGACAATAGCATCCTTAACCTCAAACTTGTGGTGAGGGAGGGATAGCCCTCTAACATTCCAAGAAATATTTTTAAACTTCATGATTAGGAAAAGTTAGAGAGGACTTCCAATTGTGGAAAAACCTCAAACTGATTCGAAAGTATAATAGACTGGTCAGAGTTCCTAGGTTCCTTTGCAACTAAAATAGGAGACCTAGATCTTTGTCTTGTAGGTGGAGAAATAAAGACAAGTCTCCTAAGAGGATACTGAGACCTTTTCTACTAGAAGAAGTTGGTGAAGCTCTCTTTGGTTTTTGTAGTAACCTTTCATTAGAATTGGTGGGGGAGCTATTATAATTTTGAGATAATGATTGTCCATTTCTATTTACAACAGACCTTGGATGCTCCTTCCTTTTTATAATCATCCTCCAGCCATCAGTCATGATGGCATCTTTAAAGGTATGTGTTTTATCATTATTACCATTTTCCTCTGACATGACATTATCTTGTTGATTTAGTTGTACTAAACTAGGAAAAACAAAAGGCTGATTTTGATGATTCAACTGATGTGCATTTGGTGAGGCTAATATGTTGGCTTGCGTGTATCTATTTTTTTTGAGAGGAAAATCCTTAATTAAGTTCCCATCTTGTTGGTAGTAAAAGAAAGCATTAGGTTTATTCAGGTAGACAATAGGCTGGAGAAACTCACACCCTGGCCCAATTAATTTGATATGTTTAGGTAGTTGATTTTTTAAGTCCATTTCCACACATGCACGTTAATGTAACCTTAAAATAGAGAGTTTATCAATGTTCTTGCACTAGAGAACTCTCCCTAGCTGAGAAACAATGTCCCTTAGAAAATGCACGAATGCAAGGTTAAGAAATGATAACTCAATCCACATTGGATACCTAGATTTGGATGGGCCTTCAGTGTGAAAGTATAGACTGGGCAAGCCCATAAATAACATATTTTCCTACAGATAACCCATGTGCCATACTAAAGGATAGCTTGAGCATGGTCTGCAGATTTAAATTTGCATGAGACATACCCTTTACCAAGCCCCCTCAAAGCCTCAACTTCCCATCCCCTATTCTCCTAGTTTAATTTAACCCATTTGTAAAACTCAATTTCAGAGGGAATGCCTCTCAGAAAAAAAAAATTACAGATTTATGTTGACATTCAGCAATACTATCTACCACATCATCGAGAAGTAGACATTCTAAATTCTTACTAGTATCATTGGTGTCTTGTTATTTTCTCATTTTCGCCAATGACTATTGCTCTAGTTGGGTACCCTTTAAAGGGTTTAGTTCCTTGGTCACCCGTGAAGTCCACTCCTTTTCTATTTTGGCCACATTTTGAATAGTCTCCTTATGTCATGGAAAAGGAATCTAGTTGTAAAAATTCACCTAGCTCTTCTTCCAAATCCCCCCAACCGATTTTCATGCCTCTGCCTTCAGCCCCATGGGTATGTGCATGATCATCATGGAAAAAATAAGCCCTCAAGTGGCAAAAAATTTAGAAAAATTAGAGTTAGGAAACTTGACGTAAAAAATTTGTATAAGTTATCTATATTATTTCAAACATATGTAAGAATAAAATCTGCAGCAAATTGAATGTAGTTTTTAAACTACTAGGTTTGTTTAAAAAAATAAAAATCTATTTGGTGAAAATTTGAAATTTCAATGCAGTGGTACTTAAATTTCAAGGAAGAAATAAGAAGTAGGTGTCTATCTAACCACCCTAACCACAATAAAATGAAAATATTTTTTATAATATTTTAGATATAAGTAGAGGACTCATGCCCCAATGTGATGCATATTTTTTTGTAATTTTTTTCCAAGTAAATAATTATTTATGATTTTTTTATTACAACTTTTTTAAAAATATAAAAACTCGTATGTCTGACCATCTTAACTTGGTCAAAACTTCATGAAATTGAATTTTTCTTTTTATAATCCTATAGTATGGGAACCATAGAATGTGACACATGTTTTGGATTCAAAAAAAGTGATACCGTTTGAAAGCTATAGATGTATTTCAATCAGCCTATCAATCAAGACTTTAGTCATAATTTGAATAGAAAATGAATAATAATTACTTATTAAATTCAAAGTAAAATATAATTTATATCGGTGGAAAGCTGAGAATCTCCTTTAAAAACCCTTTTCATTTCATCAATTTTGGGTTAAAAAATAGTCATTAGCCACATACCCATCATATTGCCACTTTTCAGCCCATCATGATCCTGCACATATCCTTATAGGGTTTGCTTCTGTACATTGTAGGAAAAGTGACCACTAATAAAGGTCCCATAGCAAGCTTTCTAGAGAAACTAGCCTACAACAACCTTGCCAAAAAAAATAGGCTCACAACAACCCATCGAAAAAAACCCTCCTCTTCGTTATTAGCAGCCTAGCAGAGAATACCAGAATTGGCGCAACTGCTTGGCCACAACATCGTGCCCTAGATCACATTGTTCCCTAGTATGCGCTACTTGAGGAAGAAAAGTCGTAAAAACTGAAAGGACACGGCCTCAAAGAATGCTCACAAAGAAGAAAATCACCTCAACGAATTATTACAAAGGATAAAAATGGATTGAACACTTAATCACTGTTGGAAAAACATTAGGGTTTCAATAGTGCTTCATAACCTTGGACCGCTTTCACCTCCAAGATATACCAACTACACCTTTGTTGAGTAATTCTAGGTTGATGTGTAAAGCTCATTCAACATAGAAAAATAGAGTAAAGTTGAGAAAATTTTCAACAGAACATATAATTGCCAGAGGGCCTACATGGGCTTCAAACACCAGATTCTCTAGGGTAACTATTTGGTATTGAATATGTACATGCAAGACATTGATAAGAAGAGTCCTCCAACCCTTTTGAATAGGTAGATCTTATCTAATTCGGCAATAGAATCAATGCCATTTATGTCATTTCTGATGATGAAATCTTCCATATTAAATGAAGAAAAAGTCGCGTACACTATTTTTATGATTGTCTCTATTATTTATTTATCAATTGTAAAAATCAGACATCAAAATTGAATTTCTAACCATTGATAGTTGTGGTATTTAAACAGAAAGTGATATATATATATATATACTTTTTCTTTCAATTACCTTATAGGTACCCTCTACATGAAGCTAATATTATTATTGTTCTAGAGATATAATTGAAAATTTTCAAATTTGTAGTTCTTACATGGTGCTCATAGATCTAGAAGTACTAAAATATGACTAAAAATTCTTGTAATCTCAAAATCTATAATTTTTGGTTGTAAATCATAATCCATAAGAATGTTTGTAGCTTTGATATCCCTCTGTACGATCCGTAGTAGGGATTCTTTGTTTAAATAGACAAGGATTCAAGAATTTCCTAATAAGTTCTTGAAAGCAAAGGAATGTTTGTAGCAGAGATGAGTCTAGTTCAAACAATCTCTCCAAGTGCCATCAAGCTTAGAAAAACATAGTGAAAGAGATGCTTGTAAGGCTTATGTTTGGTTCAAAGATTCAGTACATTATATTTAATGTTGGGGGATTTGGGTTTTGTGTATACAAGGGTACATCATGTGGAAGTTTTATTAAAAATCACTTTACTTAAATATCACATTCTTCAACAATTAAATAATAATATAGTCCTTTTTTGAAACATTCGAATGCAAGGTCATGGCGAGTGACGGGAATAGGAGCAAGGGTAGGAGTTTGAATTCCTTTGTTGCAGAGGGTGAGGGAGATGCTAAATTTGAGGACAAGGCAGATGGGTTGTGCTTGGCTAATGGGTCACAGACAGCTGGCGTGTCATAGGCGGTTGATGACTGGGTTGGAATTGGCATCTCTTTGGGAGATGGTTCTATTGGTGTTTTTGGGTTGTTGTTGGCAACAAACTTCTTGTTGTTGTCTGGCGTGAGGTTTGGTTTTCCTGTTTCAAGACTCCATTTCAGATTTTTTCATTTCTCTTATTCTTGATTAGAATGTCAAGGAGGATGGGGTACTAATTGGATTGGCTGGCTCCCTTCTCTTTTCCTATGCGGGTTTCCATTTTCTCCCTGGAGGACTATTGTTGGGAGTCAGTTTTCTATGAACAATAGGATTTCTTTTGGTATTTTTTTTTGTGGGCTCTTCTTTGGACATCTTGGTTGTTGGTGGGCTCATTTTTATGGTGCCTTATTCTATTGGCTTTGTTGTGTGGAGGATTTTGCTAATGGCAGAAGGGTTGTTGTCGACAATTTCACTATTGATGCTAGTAGTTGTTGTGGGTAGCTACTGGGAGCTTGTGATTATTGGTGGGGTCATGTTTGATGCGGTTGTTGCGAATGCTATAGGTTTTTCTTTATGGAGGCTTTTCTTTGCCTATTGTGTGATCCCTTTGTCATTTTTGGCCTTACTTGGGTTGAGGTATGGTTTTTTTTTTTAGGAGGGTGTTGGGAGTTTTGGATATCTCTTATTCTTGGTTGGCTTGTCAAGGAGGAGGGGGTGCTTAATGGATTGGTCAGCTCTCTTCACTTTTCCTGTGAGGATTTCCTTTATCTTCTCATAGGGTTACTGATGTTGGAAGGGTTGTTGTTGCTAAATTTTTTTTTGGATAGTTGCTTGGTGTTAATTTTGCGGATGATGGTGCTAGTTCCCTTTTGAGGGAGCTATTGATGGTGGTGTTGCAGAAAATGGTGGGGTGCTTTTGTGCTTGTTGTGAGGGGGTTATCCCTGTGTCTCTTGGGGCTCTATTTTGGAGGATTCTTATGCTACCAAGGGATGTTAGGTCAACCCTTTCTACTGAATATTCTAACCATCAGATTCTTCAACTGATGTTTCTTATAGAGGGGGAGATTGCTCCATTTGAGGTGGAGCACTGGTTCCTTTTGAGATGGATCTTGTATGGCTTGGAGAGATGGAGTTTTGGTAATAAGGGTTTTCTTATCATCCTCACCTATAGAGGGGTGCCCTCTCTTTTAGAGGTGGAGACGGGGTTGGATTTTTGGGTGGATTGGAGCTGCAAGATGGCTAATGCATTGATGTGTTTGGTTGTGCTTCCCAATACCCTTATCGAGGTGGGGTATTTGGTTTTTCTGATTCTTTTGAAAATCAAGGTTTTGTGGTTGTTTTACACCTTTTTGTTTTTTGGTTTCTCGGGACCTAATTTTTCTCTGCTGAGTGGATGGTTTACTAATGCCTAGTTGATTCAGGTTGTGTTCAAGATTCATAAGGGTTCAAGGTCCCTGATAAAATCTGGATGTAAAAGGTGGAGGGTCTTGTTTTCTGATGGGGAGTCACGTTGCTCTCTTTTTCTTTGTTTTTTGTATGTTTCAGGTAGTTTTTTTTTAGTCTCTTAAGATTTAATGTCCTTATCAAAACCTAGTTGTTAAGGGCTTAAGGTCCCTTCAAAACCTGATTGTTGTAGCATGGTTTGATTTGAATATCTTTGTTTGGTTGTTGTTGTTGGGCTACGGTTTGAATTTAGATTATTTTTCTAGCATAATATTTTCCTTGTAAATGGTTTTAGGTCCCTTCAAAACCTTTTTGTAATGTGTTTCAGGTACCATCAAAACTTTCTTTTCCTCATCAAAAATATTAAATAGTTGTTTCAAGTTTCATTTTTATAAAAAGGTGTAAATAGTTGTTCTATTTTCTTGACTCAAATTTATGTTTGACGTTTAACTTGAATGTGATTAAAAAATAGTCAAAAAGCTTGAGTCACACATAAAATGAACTATTTTTAAACATCATCTAATTTAACATTCAAATATAAACTTCACATTGATTAGACTACTGGCTTGGAATCACATAGGTTGTTGGTCATCTCCCTTGATCACTACACACTTATGAAGCAAAAATAAGAGGTGCACCTATCTCCTTAGGGTTGATCACCATTAATAATTATAGATGGTCAAGCTTGATCTAAGTTTTGTGACTATTGTAGTGAATTGCATCATTGTTGGGGCAGGATTATACAGTTTTAGTGGCTACAAGTTGCATACAAGGAGTGCACCAACTGCTGAGACCGGTTGTCACACATACAACTGTTGATTGCATCATCACAAGTATTATAATAGATAATCGCTCCATTTCCTTTGGAGCACTTCATTTGGGAGGTGCCACACCTATTGGTAGATGATTAATATCTTGATAGTCTGAATAGAGGATTGAAGGGCAGATTTATCACAGTTATCACATTCAATTTGGTCATACATCAAAATTTTCCTCTTTCCCTTGCATTTTTCAATGAGTGGCCGGCTATGTTAATCTAAATACATGCATATGATTGCAATCAGCATTTTAATCAAAATAATATCAGATCTAGGTTCACTTTATACTGTGTACTAATTTAATCAATTATATTAGCAATTTCCCAACTGATCTCACCTTAGAATTTGAAGAGCTTAATGCTTCATATTGGTTGTTTATTATCAGTATATACATGCATAATCAATTTTTTTCTAGATGAATACCATTGTGGTTCAACTGTACATGATAGAAACCATCCAACCAACATTGAGGAGGAAGAAAAATCTAGTCTAATCTACAAGATGAAGTTGAAGTGACATACAACATGCTTTTTAGGCATGTATGTCACATTCAATAGTTGTTTCCATTTGGAACCTCTTTTATGCACATATTATATAGTATTAGTTGTGTTGCTTACAGTATTAGACACCCTAGTTAACTTGTTATTGTTATTGTAGATGGATGCACTCCCATAGCTCCAAGAATCACCTACAACGATAAAAATATCAAACTATGAAGAAATAAGAAAGATATTATTGCTTGAGAACTCAGATCTGATGAAAACACCAATTTGCATTATTTAAACAACTATCATGAATATGTTGCTGTAGAGAATGAAATACAATTACAATGAATCAATCCTTATGAAAAGGATGAAAGCTAACCCTAGATTAGGGTTAGATTAAAACATGACAAGTGTCCTCATAGGAATGAATGAGACAACATGTTCTAATATTAGAGGCTCTAATCATGCAAAAAACAACTAATTAATTAAAGCAAATAATGAAATAAAAGCACTCCTAAGTTTAGCTTAAGTGTAATAAAGCATAAAGTGACCCAATTAATAATGATTAATTAATTAATTAGGTGATGAATTTATTACTCTAACAGCCCCCTTAAGATGAACTAGGGGGAAACTAAACTATGATAAATAAATACTTGAATGGATGCATGAATGAGTCCCGCCCTAATGGCTGATGAGGTACCCATGTACATAAATGAAACTCTCATAACTGGAGAAAGGGAGAAAACCACATGGGAATAAAACTCCCCTCCAAAAGAGAGAAAAAAAAACAATGTAATGCACTAATAGAAGGATAGAAGGTGGATTACATGATACCCCCCAAAGAAAACTTTTATCACATAAGTACATGTACAATGGTTTGCATAGGAGAGATAGAAAGAGACTAGAAGCCCCCCCCCCCACAATGAAGAAACTCATGTCACAATGGTGGATACTTGATGTAGAATCCCAAAAGAGATCCTAAAGCGGAAAATAACATTCCTCTCCTTGGGAAGAAACGGACCCAAAGGATGATGTCGAAGAAACCCTGTGAAGAGTGATGAACCACTATGTCTCAAGATGTGTTTCATGATAGGATGTTGAAGAATCTCTATGTCTGAACTAAAACAAATGATTCCAAATCCAAACTGATGTGAAGACTCCTAAAATACAACCTCTGAATGCACTGATAATGGTGGGTGTACAGTGACAATCTGACTCTCAAGATAGAGGAGATGCATGTCCTCAATATAATCCTCAATATTTTCATTGCGAGACTCAACAAACAATGATGTGTTTGAAAGATAGGAATCTCATGATGTAGCAGAAAATGAATGACCAAAATGGTCATGATGTTGAACTGAATCCATAGGAGCCAATGTGGTGATACTAATGTCATCAGGAACAATGGGTGATGCATGTGTAATCTCAATCTAAAGAGTAGGAACTAGGAGACAAGCCTCTAATCCTTTAGAATGTGCAAGAGTTTCTAGATACTCTAGGTACTCTAATGTAGCATCATTAATGGGTATACAATTTGTAGTAGCCATGAGTAAGATACAATCTGAAGTAGGATCCTCTAGGTATGGAGAGAGATTGGGGTCTCCATGGATCTCCCAAAGATGAGTCCAAATTGTGTGGGGACAATCAGTGTTTGACACAACACACAATGTCAAAATTGACACTAGAACATATAAGTCCTAAGTTAAATGATCTCTAATGATATCCCAAGCTATTTTTCTCCCTGGTGTGTTTGGTTTAGGTATGAGGTCATATCAACGAGGCAAAATATTAAGCCACCTACAATGTGTAAGTATGCCCTTTGCCCATGACTCATAATTATCACATTCTAGGATTACAACTGAAGGGTGCGTAGAAAAACCCATGATTACTCTTCAAATGAAAAAATCTAAGAAAAATAACTTTACTGCATGAAAATCATGTGAAATAGAGCCAAATGATGCAAACAAAGCATTTCTAGGTGCCAAAACATCCAAGTAATTAAGCAAATTGTGTAAACACCAAAAGATGAATAAAATGTACTTGGGAACAAATCTAGGAAAATAAGTCTGATCACTGTGTAGAGAACTGAACCAACATTCCAACACTTATTTTTTTCAAAAATAGAGACCACATGCAAAATATATGCCCCGGAAGCATGAAAATGATGATCTGACTTTGACTGGAAAAAACTACAACATAACATAAAAACCAAAAAATAAACACCTACACCACTAGATTGGCCTCAGAAGTAGCTTTCTGACAATTTTTTTTTTTTTGAAAATCTGAGTTTGGACACAAAAGTTATGGCCAAAATACCAAAACTACTCCAAAAGCGTTTGGGGGGAAACCTGGTGGTTAGACTAGCTGCTAGCATTAACTGCTAGTGGTGAACCTCTAGCAGTTTACTGACGATGGTGCCATTAACACTATTTTTAAAAAAAATTTCTTGGATTGTGTGCCATAGTAGGTTGTACGACCTAGAAATGAAAAAAATTGCCTCCCGGAGTCACTGTATCTAATTTTGATGATTTGACAGTTGATTTTGAGGATTTTGGGCACTCTGAACACAATGGTGAGGCCTGTTTGGACTCAAAACACTACAAAATTGCAAGAATGCTCTAGATCTAGAAACCCTCATAAACTTCAAACCCTTGCAGATCTGACAAATGGAGGCCTTCTTCGATGAAACGAAAGGAAAACTTGACTATTCTAGAAGCTCTAGATTCAATGGAATACTCAAAATTTGACCACGGATCACAAACATTAATGCATGAGTTGATTTCTTCAAAAAAAGCAGACAAGACGGCTGTAGATTTGGTGCTCTGATACCATGTTATTGTAGATGGATGTACTCCCACAACTCCAAGAATTACCTGTAATGATAAACCTATCACACTATAAAGAAATAAGCAAGATATTACTACTCAACAACTCAAATTTGATGAAAACACCAATTTGCATTATTTGAACAACTATCGTGAATATGTTGTTGTAGAGAATGAAATACAATTACAATGAATCAATCCTTATGAAAAAGGATGAAAGCTAACCCTAGATTAGGGTTAGATTAGAACATGACAAGTGTCCTCATTGGAATGAATGAGACAACATGTTCTAATATTAGAGGCTCTAATCATGCAAAAAACAACTAATTAATTAAAGCAAATAATGAAATAAAAGCACTCCTAAGTTTAGCTTAAGTGTAATAAAGCATAAAGTGGCCCAATTAATTAGGTGATGACTTTATTACTCTAATAGTTATAGTAAGTGTTTAATCTCTTTAATACTTCATAAACATATTTGATAAAATATTTTAGAGTCACATGTTAGGATGCTATTATTAGTTGATACCATTACAAAAACAATAAATATCTATATAATGGCTATAATAGTTTTAGGGTTTTTAATTTTTTATTATTCTATATCTTGAATATATCTATTTTCATTCATTCCATTACAATAGATGATTAATTTATATATGAAAAATATCATTTTATGTTAGAATGTATAAAAATCAAACTTATCAAATGTAATACTTATAATTTTTTTTAACTTAAATATCATAACTCTTAAAACCCTGAAACATTCAATCACAACTTTACATTTCATCTTTACAAAATATATATATATATATATATATATATATATATATATATATATATATATATATATATATATATATATATATAATTTACCTACTAAAAACTATAATTTTAGTCTTCATATCTACTAAAACTATACTAGAAATGTCGGTCAATGTTTCAATCCACATATATGGACTAGACACAATTGTCTCAACACCTTTATGACCTCCAAATGCCTTGTTCATCCACTCGTAGAAATGCTTTGCATACGTAACTTGTTGCACGGTTGTCACCATTGTGTGTTATAACTAAAAATGACAAATTTATAGCTTGTTCTTTACTTTATTATTGTTGTCCAATTTCTTTGTTTGGTTTATCACCCCATCATTTTTTTAGACTTCACCATTTGTTCACACAGATATGATTACGATCGATGTCTACCAGTAAAAGTCTAGGACTAGGAGTTTAGGTATTAATCTAGTTTATTCCAGGACTGCAATTATCCACTTTTAAACAATATGAACTTATTGATCTTGTGACAAATCGTGAAATAGATAACACATCTTTAGTAAACACATTTACAGGTCTAGGTTTGGTATTACTTCTTTTTAAAAAGATATAATTTGTAGCAAACTTTCACAGAATAATCGGCCTTCAAGATCTCTTTGATCTAACAATAGTTGTTCATTGTTGTTTCTTTCCATGTATTATGAGCTACATATGGGATGACTTTTTGAATGTTACATATACATGTTAATTATGTTTGTTTCATGTGGAAGTTTCTAAAAATGTTATAGAGTTTTATAATTTACAAATCATTTTTCTTTGTTATATTTGATAGTTTAAAAATCATAAGATCGAGTTTTATCAATAGAATTTGTTATTGCTATTAGTATTGTATATTATGCTTGAATGTGTATAGTACTATAAAAAGTTCTTTTTTAACTGGTTGAGTACAATAAAAAATGTATTGAATTTGAAATATTATAAACTTGATTATCAAAATTTCTTTTGTTGAGGATAAAATTAAAATAACAAAACAACCAAATATTATAATTCAATTGATTGAGTTCAACTAATGATGAAGATGATATGTTCCGTCATGTACCAAATTCAAATTCTCAAAAAAGTAACACAAAAGATAAAATTAAGATGGTACCTCAAATAACTTAACTAAAATGAATCTACCCCTCTATACTTTACTTTTAACAAAAAAAAAATATTAACTTAAACTTAAATACTTCCAATCCTAACAAACTAAGATTAATATGATATCTTACTTAAAAATAAATAAAAACAAATTAATAAATTATTTTTCATATTAAATGCTTCACTTAAAATTTAACTCACTTAGAAAGCAAACTCTAAAATATAAACTTGCCTATATAGCGATAAAACTCTGGGAGAGAATATTAAAAATATATATTAATAATAAAATTTAAAAATCATGTTGACAATGATAAGTACAACATATAAGGACATTCAATGATATTGCCTGAGCCCCAAGGGTGATTGCTTCGAATTCTAGTGCCATTTCCATATAAAAGGAAGGGCCTCAGATGAATTCTGAAAATTTCATTCCATTTTGCGTATTTAACTTGATATCTTCCTCCAGAATGCCATACCTGTGTGCTTTGGAACATGGGAACATGCAATTGGCTTAAATATAATAAATTATATAAAAATTAAGAAAATAAGGTATAAATTATTATTATTGACAATTTAACTATTAGATGTTAAATAAAGTAATTTTTAAAATATTATTAATAAAATTAATTAAATTACATGGTTAAATTCTTAGAACAATATCATAATTAGAATCCATATACTCGTATTTATATCAGAAATGGTCCCTATTTTAAATGTCAGCATGTTGTCCACATAACTCTAACTATTTACAATGTACACTTAAATATATACATCTTATCTTTAAATATATTGTAACATATTAAATACATATACACCTATATAATAAACTTTGTCATAAATAAAAAACCAAATTCCATCAAAATTACTTAACTATAATAATTTCTTAAAAAAATTAAATTTAACATCTTTTCCAACTCAACAACTCTACATAAGTAATGTAATATTTTCGAAATAAGTTCAGAACCCTCAATATAAATTGTAGTGAACAGATCATAAAATTGCGAGAGGGCCTATATGGGCTTCTAACACCAGATTCTCCAGGGTAACTGTTTGCTATTGCATATGTGCATGCAGGACATTGCTAAGAAGAGTCCTCCAAAGCTCTTGAATAGCCAGATCCGATCTGATCTGACAACAGAATCAATGCCATTTTTGACGATGAAATCTTCCATCTTAAATGAAGAAAAAGTTGCGTACACTATTCTTATGATTGTCTGTGTTATTTATTTATCACAGCTTGTACATATAAGACATCGAATTAACTTTCTAACCATTGGACGTTGTGGTATTTAAATAAAACGTGATATATAACTGCTTTTTCTGTCAATTGCCTTATAATTAGGTACCCTTTACATCAAGCCAATATGATTACTGTTCCAGAGATATATTTGAAAAATATCAAATTTTGGAGTAATAGTTCTTACATGGTGCTTGCAAATTTGGAAGTACTAAAATCTACAATTTTGATATGTAAATCATAATCCTTAAGAATGTTTGTCGCTTTGATATCCCTCTGAACGATCCGCAGTTGGAATTCTTTGTTTAAATAGACAAGGACGCAATAATTGCCCAATAAGTTCTTGAAAGAAGAGGAATGTTTGTAGCAGAGATGAGTCTAGTTCAGACAATGTCTCCAAGTGGCATCAACCTCAGACAAACACAGTGAAAGAGATGCTTGTAAGGCTTCTGTTTAGTTCAAAGATTCGGTACATTATATTTAATGTGGGGGGATTTGGGTTTTGTGTATACAAGGGTACATTATGTCAACGTTTTATTAAAAACTATTTTAAATATCACATTTTTCAACAGTTAAATAGTAAATGGGTTGTTATAGGTCTATTTTTTTAAAAGATGTAAATAGTTGTTCTATTTTACTGACCCAAATTTATGTTTGACATTTAATTTGAATGTGATTAAAAAATAAAATAAAAAAATTGAATCACATAAAATGAACTATTTTAAACATCATCTAATTTAATATTTAAATATGAATTTTAATCAATAAAAATAAAAAATAAAAAATAATTACTATTAGGGGAAAGGTGTCATTAGTCATTATCACTAACTTTGTGCACCCTAAGCTCCTAAATGGTATGTAGGATTTTGACAATTTTCTTGGGGTTTCTTTGTATGCAACTTAAGAGCTTGTAGGTTTTGTTTGGGCTTTTGGATAGTTACGACGAACACAAGAGGATTCATTATGTACACAAAGATCAAAAAGTGGTAATTTCAAGTTGATGTCCGATAAATATTCTCTAGTGCCCCATAACCGTTCACTTTGACCACCACAAAATTTGCATAACTAATCCAATACATAGGTACAAATGCCCCAAAAATCGTGCACTATTGGTACCAACAAAGTTCTAAAACTAAAAGAGGGGTAAAAATTAGTTTCAAACCAAAATAAAGCAATACAAAGCAAGGGCATTACACACCCTTGTCAATCTCCACTAAGTGGTCCAACTTTTGAGACAAATCTGGGGGTAATTGACCCTTATCCACAATCTTCCAATTTTGCAAATGATGAGAAGCCCATTTGGCCAAACAATTCTACAACTCCTCTAAGTAAGTACATTTTCTTGTAACTACTAGGTATAAAGTGGACAACTATTAGTACATTTGAATTTTTTTTGTGGACTTTAATTAGCATGTATCAATGAACCATTATTGAAACATGGACAATAACTAGAACCTTTCCCTTACCAATTTGATCATTAAATCAAATTATATTAAAAAATATATAAATCAGTGACTTATTGTAACTAGTGGAAAGACACTTTAGTTGTGTCTTGAGGGTTTTAAACTCATCAGAAACCAGCCCTACTCCTTGGCTTAACCGGGTTCGCAAGTCAATAGATTATGTAATACTACCCCTACTACTTACTCCAATAGTCTACTAGGGCACTTGTAAATGCAACCATTGATAAATTTTGAATTTATATAATGATTTAATGGATGTTCATGCCTCTTTTAGTGTCACATGTCTTTGTCTTATGACTGCTCATCCCCATTTCATTTTCCCTAAGACTACCTATCATATAACAAACCTCTCTATATGCTTCATGATACTGTCCTTCTCGAAACCATTGTTTTATGTCTGTGTTGTAGTATTCCTCTATCTCTTTCCTTCTTTATACTCTATCATTTCACTCTTGAACATTGGCATACCTATCCATTCATACCATTGTATCATATCAGGCCTTTGCATTACTTCACATTTGGCTTTCAATACTGCCCATGACATGTTATCTTTGATAGTTGAATGATAATCCTTGATCATGGTGGTAATCCTTTTGGAATGACTGTCCCACATGTGCTTACATTTAATTTTCTCCTTTTTTGTCTTTGAGAATGGTGAATGTCGTGTTCATTTTGAGAGCCAACCATTATGATTTTGTTGTCTCTTAATTGTTCTTTGGAAACCTCACCTAATGCCTTCTCAAACTCTACCGTAGCTTCCTTTGTAGGGTCTGACAACATCATTATTTGACTGCTACTACTGCTATTCTAGAAAAACTACTTTTTCAATAGTCAAAAAACAACATTAACATAGGTCTGACTTTCCATTTTCATACTTTGATATTGCATAGCCATTTACTCTTTTCATCTCATTGACCATACACCTTTGATGATGAAGAGTGCTTCTCATGACTGTCCTTAAGGTTGTTACTCCATCAAGCATTTCTTTTTGTTATGTTCACCTTCAGGATAATACTATCCTTGACTTTATTGTCTAATAAAATTTTGTGCTTTTGACTACCATAATGAATTTCATTGATTAGACTACCCTAGGAAGAAAGGCATGCCCTCTTTTCATGGTTGTCATCATAAGGGACTATCATAGATTGTCAAAGGTTTCCTTTAATAACATTTTCCTTTTTGTCCTTATGATGAATATTCATTACATACCATTATCATAGGTCTACTCTACCTTTTACTTCACCACTGATCTTGGCTGCTTCATGAATTTATCACTATCCATGATTGATTCATGCCCCTTCTGATATACTAGATTGTTGGTATAACCATCTCTTTGTAACCTATTGAAGCAATCATTGATTTTTAGCTTGTGTATCTTCATATTCTTGTCCAAAAGTCTCAATCTCGGTAATATAGGCTTCTCCTTATTCACTTTTAACCTTCAAAGCTTTGGTAGTTGCCCATTATCATGATGACTACTCTATGCTTGAGTGTAATTAGACTACCTTTTAATGGATACCTGATTGAGTTCATGTGATTGGATTTTTGGACTATCAATAATATGTTTACTATGTTCAATATTTTACTATTATTCTTTGATAGACTTTTTACAAGCATGTGTAGCTTGTTCAAAAGCACCTATTTTAGGATTTTAGCCACAATAGCAAGGCACTGAACTGTTTGGTTAAATGCTTTGGTAGACATGTATGAAAAATGTGGTAGCATAAACAAGGCAGTGAACTATTTCATAAAATACCTCAAAGAAATGTGGTCTCATGGTGATGGAATGCCATGACAATCCATATAGCAGCAAGGCAACAATATGGATATCCATGACATTCCATCACCATGTGACCACATTTCTTTCAAGCATTTTATCAAATAGTTCATTGCCTTGCCTATGTTGTTGCTTACTATTATGCTTAGACAGATTTTTTCCAAGCATGTGTAGCTTGTTCAAAAGAACCTGTTTTAGGCTTTTAGCCATAGCAGCAAGGTAGTGAATTGTTTGATAGAATGCTTTGGTAGACATGTATGAAAAATGTGGTAGCATAGTGAATTGTTTGATAAAATGCCTCAAAGAAATGTGGTCTCGTGGTGATGGAATGCCATGACAATCAATATTGCAGCTACTACAAGATTGATTGTCATGGCATTCCATCACCGTGAGACCACATTTCTTTGAGGCATTTTATCAAACAATTCACTATGCTACCAAACTTTTCATACATGTCTACCGAAGCATTCTATCAAACAGTTCACTGCATTGTTGCTATGGCTAAAAGCCTAAAACATGTTCTTTTGAACAAGCTACGCATGCTTGCAAACAATCTATCAAAGCATAATAGTAAATATGGATTGTCATGGCTTCCAACACCATGGCTAAATAGTAAATATGGATTGTTGAACAAAACTATCAAAATATAATTCTAAATATGGATTTTCATTACATTCCAACACCATGGTCTTGGTATGTCATGACAAGCCATAGACAAGCAATATAAATAGTTCATTGCCTAGCCTATGGCTTGTCATGGCATTCCAATCACCATGGTGTTGGAATTCCATGACAATCCATATTTACTATTATGCTCAAATAATAGTAAGCACCCAATGTTTTCCAACAAGCATATACATGCACAATATGATTGCAAGCTGGAAAACACAGTGTGAAGTGAGTATATGTCTTCCAAAACATAGTGGTAACCCATAGATAAGAAATCATACATAGAAACATGGAATCCTAATCACCATGGTGTTACAATGTCATGCCAATCCATATTTACTATTATGCTTTGATAGTAAACACCCAATGTTTTCCAACAAGCATATACATGCATAGTATGATTGCAAGTTGGAAAACACACTGTGAGGTGAGTATATGTTTGCCAAAACACAATGGCAATCCATAGATAATCAATCATACATAGAAAGAGTTAATTTCCTTGTCTATGGCTTGTCATGGCATTCCAACCCATATTGTGATGGAACACCATGACAATCTAGATTTACTATTATGTTTTGATTGTAAATAGATAATGTTTTCCAAAAACCATATTAATGGATAGTGTGATTGTAGGATGGAAAACATAGTGTGAGGTGAGTATATGTCTACCAAGACACAATGGCATTCCATAGATAAGAAATCATACATAAAAACAATTCATTGCCTTATCTATGGCTTGTCATTTCATTCCAATCACCTTGGTGTTGGAATGCCATGACAATCCAAATCTACTATTATGCTTTGATAGTACACACACAATGTTTTCCAACAACCATATACATGCATTCTATGATTGCAAGTTGGAAAAAATAGTGTGAGGTGAGTATATGTCTGCCAAAACACAATGGAAAGCCATAGATAAGCAATCATACTTACAAACAGTTCATTGCCTTGTCTATGGCTTGTCATGGCATTCCAATCACCATGAAACCACATTCCTTTTAGGCATTTTTCAAACTGTTCATTTCCTTGTTTATGTTGTTGCTTACTATTATGCTTACTAATATGCTTTCATAGACAAGGCAATGAATTGTTTGAAAAAAGGCCTCAAAATAATGTGGTCTCTTGGAATTCCATGACAAACAAATGCAATTGATAGCTACAACTATCACTCTAGTATTAATGAATTAATATCTTTGAGAATTCTATTTCGTTGCATAGACGGAGTTCCCTATAGTTGTGGGTATAGTTTCAGAATATATTGTTGATACATCTATTGAAGATGACAACATATATCTATGAGCCAAACTACATTGCTTGTTAAATAAGGTGTTTCCCATTTTCTAACAAAATTTGGTTAGGGGGTCTCCATCTACAAATATCACTCTAATTATCATCATATATCTACAATTATCACTTTAACTATCTGCAATTATTTTGGAAAAAATAGTGGGAAATGATTATGTCTGCCAAAACATAGTGGCAATCCATAGATAAACAATCATACATAGAAATAGTTCATTTCCTTGTCTATGGCTTGGCATGGCATTCCATTGACCATGATACCACATTTCTTTCAGCCATTTTTTCAAATAGTTCACTGCCTTGTCTCTGTTGTTGCTTACTATTATGCTTTCATAGACAAGGTAGTGAACTATTTCAACATATACCTCAAACAAATGTGGTCTCATGGAATGCCATGACAAAAAAATACAATTCGCGGCTACAATTATCACTCTAGAATGAATAGATTAAAATATTTGAGAATAGTACTTGGTTGCTCAGGTAGAGTTCCCTACATTTGTGGGTATAGTTATTACCTACGCAATGTGAAGTAACTGCATAACTGCTTTTAGGTTGACTATGTAAAAAATCTATATTGTAATTTAAATTTTTTCATCTATGTATCAGCATCTACTTATTAGTTATGCAATGTGAAGTAACGATTTCAGCTTGAAAGATGTGCAATGCAATGAAATGGAAACACTGGGTGTTTATAAAACTACAACCCACATCACAACATACCCAAACCCTTGTGGTTTTTAAGCCTTTATATGTACGTGTGCATTACAAATAGCAAGAACACCGATTTCTTGTCATTATCGCCAATAATGAGTAAACTTGTTGAAAGTGGTGAAACACACAGTATTAATGGTTCTTAGAAAACAATGTCTGTTTATAAAATGGTGCCTTCCATTACATTCCTAAGGTCTAAATAATAAAATCTTATAAAGACATTCATATTCTTTTGTAAAATTCTAAGTCAAAACACTAGGTTTTACAAAACCTGCAACCCACTTAAAGTTTGAAAATAATTTACAAACAAAAACCCTCATAATGTTTTAAAACCCTTTACAACTAAAAACCCAAATGATTAGAAACCTATCAACTCACTTCAGATGTTTTTTTAGTCTCCCCCTACTCTCCAACCTTTCACTTACAACTCCACTCTCCAACCTTTCAACTTGCAAAATGAAAGAGCATAAAACATAGAGTGTTAAAGTTGTTGGAAAATAATGGGTTTTTATAAAACAGTCTGCATTTCATACATTCCTACGGTTTTAATAACAAAATCTTTTGAAGACATTCATACTATTTTGTAAGATTCTAGGTTCTCAAAACACTAAGAAATCTGCGACCCACAACAACAACGCACCTATGTACATACAAAAATGTATGAAACCATACGTAAAAGCATACAAAATGGAACCTATCTACATATAGTCGGTTAGAAATCCCTCACCTCAAGTCGGTTGGTCGTCTCCCCTGCCTGCAATGTGCCCTTGCTCTCCAACGTTTCGATTTCAACCTACAAAATGAGAAAACCCAAAACATAGAGTGTTTTCCAAGAATAGTACTCATTACAATTTAAAACGCATGTCTTAATCACATCACTGCCCTTCCCGCCTGCGCGTAACAGATAGCTTCTTGTACAAGACAAAAAAAAACCAATGTAATTCGACGACGGGACACCTCCTAGCTTTCCTTTCCGTGATGTTTCTTTCCTTTTGTCTGCCGGTTTGATCACTTCTATCATCCATTCAGCGGGCCCCGCACTACGATGTCTCTTCATGTTATGTATGTTTCCATGTATATTGTTATGTATGTTTTTATGCATTTTTGTATGTGCATAGGTGCGTTTTATCTACGAGTTAGCCATCTCCTTCATTCTATGCATCAAGACATTTTTTTAATATGAATTAATTGTATAAATTTGTCCTCAGATTACCACGCTGGAAAAGGATTTGAAGTTAATTGTTATTAATATTTTTGTCTCGCCTCCTTTGCTAGGCATATTCGTAGGTTTTAGTAGTCTTTTTCTATTGTGATGTTAAGAAAAGGCAGAGTAGAAAAAGTTAAAAAAAAGAAAAGTGATTGTTGTAGAAACAACTTACACAGCTAGAGAATCAGAATCAAAGATTCCATTTTGTTTTTAAGAAACAGAGAATAGGGGATTTTGTCTTTAGCTTTTCTTTACACATCAAAAAGCAGCGCTTCTGTTTATGTCATCAAATTTTATATGTTTTGAAATATATGCAAATATATTTAATATTGTGTTCATCCTATGTTTTATCTATGTTTCTTCTGCACTCTATTCTGGTTTTATTTTATCCTTTGCCTCTTCATTCATAATGTAGTGGCACCTTATGCCCATCCTTTACCACAATCCAATTCAATGAAGCACCAGGAGCCCAGGGATTTGGGCTATTAAGCCCACTAGGAATACCAACTGGCAACTACCATATGCACTGTATGAGATTGCTGTCTACAAAAACATCATCACGGGCACTCCATAATCTCCTAAGAAACTTCTCAGCCACCCTGTCCCATATCTGAATGATCGAGCTCTTCTGTTTTCTAATGATGTGAGCAATAGGCCAAAGGAGAAAATGATCCCGAATAAGCCATTTGAGAAACGCCATGGAAATTTGAGTCGCTCAAGATTGGGATTAACATTTTCGGGTATACAGAATTCTTCTACCATACCCTTGACAGCTTCTTGCGGGAATAATACAACAATTAACATGCCAAAGAGCTCCCCGGATAATCTTGTGAACCTATTGATGATTGTGTAGGCATTGAAAATTAGCAAGCATAAATAGCAACAGTCGTCCACACACAAGCCCATCCTTCCCATGCAAGAAACAACCTTTGTTGCAAATCGTCCCTATCTTTAGCAAATTTATACATATATGTATAAATAAGAACTGTGGATTCTGTAACTCCAAGAATCAAACAAGCCCACCTATCAAAGCATGTATAATTCCACACAAGCCGGTAGAAATCAGTGGCTGAATAGCAGTCAAGGTATCATCTGTGGCTTTATTTACTTGTTCACCAAATGCTATAACAGGAAGAGCAGAGGCAAGGAAATTGTAGGTGGGTGGAGCGAAAATTCTGAGCCCTGCTTTAAGTTCATTGAGCCAATCATGTTTGTAAGAGGGCAACCTTTTCTTCTCATACAAATGCCATGTCCATTCCCAGGAATACCCTGAGAATAAGCAACATTCTCATCCATTTCCTTACTTCCCAGTTGTGTAATTCTTTTTTAAAGGAAGAAGAATTGATGATGCCCTCGAAAAATAGCCCTCCAATGGGAATATAATTAGGCCTTCTGAATTACCATCCTGAAGGTTGCAACTTTGTAGAAGAAACATAATGATAAAGATGATGTTTGCGTACATTTCATTGCAAAATATATATTTCCACATTAGGGGTGGCTATCATAAGTGCACAAATGGTGGCTTGTAATCTCTTCATTCAGCTTCTTTTATTATAAAATTGGGTCATTATTATAAGATTGTTCAGAACACTTGACCATTCCTACTAATTCAAATAATCTCTCCTATAAGGTTGTGTGCTTGGGGACCTCGTAATTGACTAGTGTAGAGTCCCTGTCTATACAAATCTTCTTCCATAGGGTCGAATCTCATTAAGTCTCTACCTCTTAGGTTTGCCCCAAATATGGAGAATGCACTACAGGAGAGAGTGAGATTTCTATAACAGTTGGATGTTGCCAATGCTGTGCTCTTCTATCAAGACTAAAATGGTGGGGGTGACAATATGTGATAGCTTGAATATGGGGAAAAAGATAAAAAAAAATCATGTTCAAATTTGTTGACAACACTAATACATAATAATTAAATTATTTTTCTAGATACATGATGTTTAAATTTCTAATTAATATAAGTATATCTATCAAAGATTAATCTTAATATCATAACTAATTTTCCATTGTTTGTTATTACGATGAAACGAATGTGACCAAAATCTTCAAGCTTCTATCATATGCAGGTGATCTAAGGGAATGGGTTGTTCCATATACATGTATAATCAATGTTTTTTCTATATGAATACCATCATGGTTCAATTATACATGATAGAAACCTTCCATCCAACATTGAGGAAGAAGAAATATCTAGTCTAATCTACAAGATGAAGTTTAAATGACATACAACATGCTTCTTGTGCACCTATGTCACATTCAATAGTTGTGTCGATTAGAAACCTCTTTTATGCACATACTATAGTATTAGTTAAGTTTTTGAAAAGGAAAAAATAGGTTTTACAGGGACCTGAAACCACAGAGTTAAAACAACAAAAGATAGAGAAAAACAAGTCCAAACAAACAGACAGCTGTCCCAAAAAAGAAAAGACAGCACAAAGAGACAACAGGGTCCAAAAAAAGGACCACCAAAAAACCAAAAACAAACACCACGGCACTACTCCAAGGTGTTCATCAACTCCTTGGCCTCCTTTTCAATATCCTTCATATCCTGTAACCCCTGCTTGAGGATTTGAACCGTGTGTGAAGAAATCAGGGTCTTCCTCTTCTTATTAGCCCGGGTGCGAGTCGAAATCCCTTCAACAGCAGATCTGCTGCAACCTCTGTCCGCATCCAAATCCATGACCTAGCGAGCCCTTTTGATTTTTTTCGAGCTTCTCCACCATAGCATTGATGATAATGGTGTTATGCATAGCAATTTTGTGATTATTCGCCATAGTGGCCCTAATATTTTGGCCTATCTTCGACATATTGCACTCGAGCCTGGTCAATCTTTCCTCATGCGAATGTTGTCTTTTCCTTGGTAAGGGGGTTTCCTGTCCCTCATTCTCTTTATGACTCCAGCTAATCTTCTACTCCAAATCCATGACTCTGTTGCTGAGATCTCTATTACGACCTTTCAAATCACAAACTTCCTTCTGGGTCCACTTGAGAACAGTGAAAAGGCCATCCGTACTTTTTTCCACCACACTCACAATGTCCTCTGGCTTGAGCTTATTTAGGGCAGAATTAATTTCTTCCTGATTAGGGGAATCATTAGGGGCATTCCTAGTTCTTCCAGACGTAGGGGCACTAGGGGCGGACTCTTTACTGACCATAGGTTTATCAGAAAAAATTTCTATAGAATTTCCAGAGTACGAGACTAATTTCGTAACAGAGGTACCTTTAAAACTAGAGACCAAACCCGGGGTAGGGTAGCCAGGAGATGGCTGGGGATTAAGACAGGGTGGCGAGGCAAAACCCGGGATAGGGCAATCATGCGAAAGTTGCAGATTAGGACATGAAGGCGGAGCAGAATCCATAAGGGCATTCCGACAAGACAGGGACTGGGGAACAATGGTATTAGGACCAATAGGGGCACAAGCAGGAGGGGCCAGGGGGTCGTTCTCCCTGCTACTTTCAGTATCCTCATCATCCAATTCCCCAATATCAACAATTTTTGGCAAAGCAGGTAAATTTTGATAATGCTCATAGATGAGCCTGACAAGACCAGGGTGAATAATAGAAGTCCTCCTAGGGTTTCTTTCAACTTCATCAAGGCAATTCTTCAAAGAAGAGAATAAGTAAAAAGGCAAAGAGATACGAACCTTGCGATGGAAATGGTTCAGAATGGAAAAGTGATAGCCATACGCCCTGGTGAAGCGCCCGTCAACCGTGATATACTCCATTATTACTCTTAAAACTTTCCTCCAAATTGATTTAATGGATTCCACATCAAAGTAGCTATTGGAAACCTTAACCAACTTAGCCTTCTCCTTGTCTTTTTTAGGAAATCTTATGACCGCTTCATCAGAGAACCAATGGTCCCGATAAAATTTCACACCCTCAGTCGAAAGACCAGTAATATCACTCGATTATTTTCTCATTCAGCTTAACATTCCTACCAAACAACACGATCTCACCATTTTTCCAATTTTTGGAAAAATAGTCCAACATCCCCTCGTCAGTACCATGGAGCTTTTCCAAAAACGGGACTAAGCCTCCCTTTTCAATTCTTTCCTAGGCTTTAGCATTCTTTCTATGCTCTTGAAAGCTGCTCGGCTCCACACATTTTCTCTCTCCCCCCATCTTCAAAGCTCTGTTATACCACACCCTACAGTTGCTCTGGGTCCCGTTTAAGCATATTTTATCAAACACCTAGAAAGCGTATTGGAGACTCTTCTTGAAAAAGAAAATGACACCAGTCCCATCAAATCTAATGAAATCCATGTACCTAATCTTTATCCTCTTCATCATGACAAAGACAAGCTTCTCTTCCATGCATTGAATCATAATAAATTAGCACTTTCACCTCAGAATGGGGGTAGTCATTCTTCCTCCACGTGTTTTCCCCACCCTTCTTAACCCCTTCATTGGCGAAGTAATTAGTTAAGTTGCTTGTGTTAGACATTCTAGTTAGCATGTTATATAATAAGTGCTTAATCTATTTTCTACTTCATAAACATATTTTGTAAAATATTTTAGAGTCACATAATAAGATGCTATTATTAATTGACAATTTATATTTCCTTTTTATATAAAAGCAATAAATATCTATATAATAGTATTTAATTTTTATTATTTCGTAGCCTGAATATTTCTATTTTCATTCATTCCAATACAATAGAATTAATTTTATAACAATGTTATTTTATGTTAGAATGTATGAAAACCAAACTTATCAAACATAATACATATACAATTTTTAACTTAAATATCACAACTCTTAAAACCATAAAACATTCAATCACAACTTTACACTTCATCTTTACCAAATAAATATAAATATATATATATATATAATTTTCCTAATAAAAACTATAATTTTACTCTTCCTATTTACTAAAACTATACTAGATATAATTTTCCTACTAAAATCTATACTAGAAAAGTCAGTCAAATTTTTCAATCCACATATATGGACTGGACACAATTGTCTCAACACCTTTATGACCTCCAACGCTTTGTTCAACTACTCTAGAAATGCTTTGCTATACGTAATCTGTTGCATGGTTGTCACCACTGGGTGTTATAATTAAAAATGACAAATTTATAGCTTGTTCTTTACTATATTTTTGTTGTCCAATTTCTTTGTTTCGTTTATCGACCCATCATTTTTTTACACTTTACCATTTGTTTAGACAGATATGATTACGATCGATGTCTACCAGTAAAAGTCTAGGTGTTTAGGTATTAATCTACATTATTCCAGTACTGTAATTATCCACTTATAAATAATATGAATTTATTGATCTTGTGACAGTTTGTGAAATAGATAACACATCTTTAGTAAACACATTTACATGTCTAGGTTTGGTATTATTTCTTTTTACAAAGATATAATTTGTAGCAAAACTCTAGAGAATATTCGGGCTTCACGATTTCTTTGATCTAATAATAGTTGTTCATTGTTGTTCATCTTCATGTATTATGAAATATATTTGTAGTTTATGGATAAATTTTGGATAAATTTTTATTATTATAGATTATTTTTGAATGTGCATTGTACTATCAAGAATTATCATCTTAATTGATTAAACACAATTAAAAAATGTATTTGTATTTACATTAGAAATAGTCCCTACTATAAAATGTTAGCAGGTTATCCATATGATTTTAACGATTTACAATACACACATAAATATATACGTCCTCTCTTTAAATACATTACAATATATTGAATACATATACATATATATTAAACTTTGTCATAAATAAAAGGCCAAATTCCATCAAAATTACATGTAACTTCTTTACCAACTAAACTCTACATAATTAATCTAGCATTTCAAAATAAGTTCAGAACCCTCAATATAAGCTGAAACTGAAGAGAACATATAATTCCCAGAGGGCCTATATGGGCTTCTAACATCAGACTCTCCAGGGTAATTGTTTGCTATTGCATATGTACATGCAGGACATTGTTAAGAAGAGTCCTCCAGGCCTCTTGAATAACTCGATCAGATCTGATCTGACAACAAAATCAATGCCATATTTTACGATGAAATCCTCCATATTAAATGAAGACAAAGTTACGTACACTATTCTTACGATTATCCGTGTTATTTATTTATCACTTGTACATATAAGACATCAAATTGACTTTCTAACCATTAGACGTTGTGGTATTTTAATAAAAAGTGATATATATCTGCTTTTTCTGTCAATTGCCTTATAATTAGGTACCCTTTACAGCAAGCCAATATGATTACTATTCCAGATATATATATGAAAAATATCAACTTTTAGTGTAATAGTTCTTACATGGAGCTCGCAAATCTAGAAGTACTAAAATCTACAATTTTGAGATGTAAATCATAATCTTTAAGAATGTTTGTAGCTTTGATATCCCTCTGTATGATCCGCAGTAGGGATTCTTTGATTAAATAGACAACGACGCAAGAATTGCCTAATAAGTTCTTGAAAGCAAAGGAATGTTTGTAGAAAAGATGAGTCTAGTTCAGACAATCTCGCTAAGTGGCATCAACCTCAAACAAATAGAGTGAAAGAGATGCTTGTAAGGCTTGTGTTTGGTTCAAAGATTCAGTGCATTATATTTATGTGGGGGGATTTGGGTTTTGTGTATACAAGGGTGTTGAATATAATTGCAGAATAAAAGAGAAAAAGAAATTGCAGAAAGTAAAATATTAAAGCAATCACAAATCAAGAACAAACAGATTTATCGTGGTTCACCATCAATTTGATGGCTACGTCCACACTCAGGGATTATCTCTTATTGATCACAAAGTTCTGAATTATTACATTCAGCCAGCAGCTTCAATATAAATCAGCCTTTAACGAATTAAAAGGAAAAATCCATTCAAAAAGACAACTTCTAAATTGGCCACACATGCCAATAGAAGTAATTACAAAAAAGAGAAAGCATTTGAAATATGAAGGAAAATTGCTAATTTGGGCTTCAGTTAACCCAACAATCTCCCACTTGAAGACCAAATTGCTGCTCAGAGATATCCCACCGCTGTAGAGTTAAAGTCAGAGCTGCACAAGTCCGAGAGAAGCTCTACAAAATTTGAACTTCTCCCTCGGAACTACTTTCGTCAACATGTCAGCTGGATTGAGCTTTGTGTCAATTTTCTATACCTGCAACTTCCCCTCTTCAATACAATGGTGAATGAAGTGATATCGTAGCTCGATGTGCTTCATCCGATTATGAAAAACTAAATTCTTTGACAAGTGAATAGCACTATTGCTATCACAAAAAAGAGTAAAAATAGATTGCTGAAACCAAAAATCACCTATCAAACACTGCAACCAAATCATTTCTTTTGCCCCTTCTGAAAGAGCAATATATTCAGCCTCCGTAGAAGAAAGTGCAACCACCTGTTGCAACTTAGAAACCCAACTGATCGCTGCCCTAGCAAAAGTGAAAGTATAACCGGTGGTAGAACGCCTTTTATCCAGATCTCCAGCCATATCTGAATCAACATAACCTCGTAGATGAATGTCCTTACCACCGAAACATAAACCGCGATCAGAAGTACCTTTCAAATATCTAAATATCCACTATACTGCTTGCCAATGTTGTTTACCTGGATTACTCATAAATCTGCTCACTATACCTGGATTACTTTAAACTGCCAAGTGCAGATGAGTAAGGAACACGTTTCATGTACTCTTTTTCTTCTTCTATTTTAGGACACATAGCTAAGGATAACTTGAAATGATCAGCCAAAGGAGTACTCAGAGATTTGGCATTCTTCATATTGAATCTATCTAATATTTTGTGAATATATTTTTCTTGAGATAATCTAAGTTCTCGCTTTTTCCTATCTATGATTATATTCATCCCAAGAATCCTCTTTGCTGCCCCTAAGTCCTTCATGGCAAATCGCTGAGATAAATGTTGTTTTAACTCACGAACTATCCTCACACTATTGCCAGCAACCAACATATCATCAACATAAAGTAATAAAATGACAAACTCACCATTTGGAAGCTTCTTGTAATAAACACATGGGTCTGAATCACAATGAATAAATTGTTGTTGAGTCATGAAGCTGTCAAATTTTAAATACCACTACCTTGGGGCTTGCTTGAGCCCGTACAAGCTCTGCTTCAATCTGCAATATAGATGCTCTTGACCCAGTTCTGCAAAACCTTCAGGCTGCTCCATGTATAATTCCTCTTCAACATCACCATGAAGAAAGGCATATTTGACATCTAATTGCTCAAGTTCAAGATCCCAAATGGCTGCCAAGCCTAACACTGCTCTAATAGTGGTCATTCTCACAATTGGAGAAAAAATCTCATTGAAATCAATGCCTTTTTCCTGAGCAAAACCTTTGACGACCAATCTGGCTATGTAATGGTGATGACCTCCCTCTTCCTCTTTCACACGAAACACCCATTTATTTTTCAAAGGTTTCCAATTTTGTGGAAGTGGTACCAAATCCCAAGTGTCATTTGTATGCAAAGACTCCATTTCTTCATTCATTGCCTCCATCCATTTGACCAAATTTGCATCATTGCAAGCTTGTTTGAAAATTGCTGGCTCTACCTCACCACAAAGCAATAATTCATAATCATAGTTATCAGAAGAAATTAACTCAAAATCATTATACTTTGTAGGTAACTTCCTCTTCCGTGTCGATTTCCTCAATTGAGAACCAATTGCATATTGTGAATTTCCCTCTATGTCTATGTTTTCTTGATTATTTTGTGAATGATGACCACTGCCCTATTTTTTATGCTTGTTTGTACACTACTCTGTTGGTGTACAATATTTTGTTCTTGAAAATTATCTCCTAAAATCTGCCCCTACACATCATTATGTTGTCCCTGAACTCTGAACTGTGCAATAGAAGGTTGTGAATCAGGCAAATGATAAAAACGCCCAGGAGGTGGGGTCTGCATAGACAATGGAGAGGGCAACAAATTCATCTTAGATGGCTGTACAAACTGTTCATAAGGCAGTGTATGAGTTTGAGATGGCTCCGTGTGAGTGAATAAAGGTAGCGAATTGCTTAATGAATGTGTATTTCCTAGAGATGTCTGCGTAGGAATCAGAGGTCGCGAACTTGCTTGTGAGGACAACAAAGGATGAATGGGAAGTGGCGGTAGGGTCTGAGAATCAATTGAAGAAGGAATCACATTCACCATACAAGGTAGCGAACAGCCTTGTAAAGACGGCAGAGTTTTGTCCTAAAGGCTGCATATAGTGGAAAGAAGGTAGCGAGTCATTCATTAAAGACTGTGTGGGGACAGAATGAGGGTACGAAGTAAGTAAAGGCTGTGAATTGATATGTGAAGGCAGCGATATGATGGAAGACTCCGTATTATTGTTTGGAGGCTCAATTAACAGTGACTATGAATTAACTTGTAAAGACGGTGAATGAACATTGACAGTAGGCAGAGAACAAACAATTTGTTGCAGAGCAAAGATAGATGAAGGAGGCTGTGAATAAATATGGGTGCTCATGTTTGAAGACATAATTAAAGGTTGGGAGAAAGAGACTGATGTATTCTTAACATGGCCATTGTCAAATAAATTGACATCAAAAAATTCATCTAAAGATTTGTCTAGAGGCTGCAAACCTGAGAATTTTTTCTCATTGAAGACAACATCCCGACTGGGCACAATCTTTCTTGCAATGGGATCCCACAGTCGAAAACCAAACTGATCTTCTCCATAGCCCAGAAAAATGCACCTTTTTGATTTGAAATCAAGCTTCATTCGTTGTTCTTTCAGAATATGCATGATTGCATCACAGCCAAACACCCGCAAATGATGATATGAAATTCTCTTCCCAAGCCATCTCTCCTCAGGAATGTCAAAATCCAAACGATATGACGGGGCATGATTGATCAAATAAACTGCAGTGTTGCACACCTCTACCCAAAACTATTTTCCCAACTCGGCATTGGAGAGCATACAACGAGCTCTCTCTAAAATTGTCTGATTCAACCGCTCAGCTGCTTTGTTTTCCTGAGGGGTGAATGGGACCACCTTTATTCTTCGAATGCCATTGTCTGCACAAAAATTATCAAAATCTGAGGAACAAAACTCTCCTCCATTGTTAGTTTTTAGACATTTAATATTATGCCCTATTTAATTTTCAACAAGAGCCTTGAAAATTTTAAACTTTGAAAAAACTTCTGATTTTTTATTCAACATGTAAATCCAAACTTTTCTAGTGCAATCATCCAAGAAAGTAACAAAGTAATTTGCACCACCAAATGAAGTTACCTTCGTGGGACCAAAAACGTTTGAATGCACAAGTGCCAAAGGAGTAGTTTTTTTATCATGGCCCATCCTCAAGAAGCTGGCCCGACTTTGTTTGCCGTAAAGAAAATGTTCGCAAAACTACAAATCTACCGATTGCAAGTTGGGAAGCTGATCTCGTTGAAGCATTACTTCAAGCCCTTTCTTGCTCATGTGACCGAGCCTCTTGTGCCAAATTTCTAAGTTGATATCCATGACTGTCATGGCAGCTCCCACTTCACCATGAGATTTTAAAATATAAAGATTACCCAACTTCCTGCCTCTAGCAATCACTAAAACCCTTTTTATTACTTGCTAATTTTCTAAAGAAAATTTAACATCACACCCAGAAGCAATTAATTGACTCACAGAAATTAAATTTTTTTTCAACAAAGGAGCATATCTGACATCCTTTAAAATCCATTTACTGCCATTTTTTAAATTTAAAACTATATCACCCTTACCAACAATTTCACACTCCTTATTGTCACCAAGAAAAACCTTACCGAAAAGACCTTCTTTGAAATTTGTGAAAGTGTGTCTGCACGAAGTAGCATGGAAAGAAGCTTTGAAATCAAGTACCCAAGACTCTGCAGTCATGTCACCGGTAGCCAAAATTAAAACTCCATCATCTTTTTCGGCTGCAATGTTTGCTTCATTGTTACTGACTTTGTCTTGTGCCTTCTTATAATTCTAGAAATTTTTCTTTGTGTGGCCTGGCTTGCCACAAAACCAACAGGCACCCATTTTTCCTCTTGACTGCGATCTGGATTTTGATCTCCTTCGATTATTATATTTTCCTCTTTCTTTACTTCTACCTCTATTCCCAATACTTACAGCCGTTAATGCCTCACCAGATGAGGGTTCCTGATTTTTTCTTCGCATATCTTCACTCAGTAAAGTGGCTGCAACATCATCAAATTTCAGCTTGCTTTTGGTAGCCACCAAAGTGCTCACTGCCATCACAACACCTTCCAAGCTATTTGGTAAAGAACACAGTAATAAAATAGCCTTGATCTCATCATCCAAATTAATGCCTACAGAAATTAGTTGGGTAACAGAGGTATTAAATTCATTCAAATGATTAGACATAACCCCTCCTTGCATTTTTAAATTATATAATTTCTTCATAATAAATACCTTATTGGAAGTAGATGCCATTTCATACATTGAAGACAATTTATCCCACAACTCCTGTGTCGTCTTTTCTATAGATACATTAAATAAAACATTGCTAGAGAGCGACGGGAAGATTGTAGCTCTTGCTTTTTTGTCCAGCTTATCCCATTCTTCATCTGATAGAGATCCTTTCCCTTTGGCTTTGCCAGCCAATGCATTCAAAAGATCTTGCTTGATGAGAAGGGATTCCATCTGCACTTTCCAAAGGCTGAAATTTTGTTCTACAAACTTTTCGATTTTCCACTTGTCTGCATCTTCCATGGCTGTAGAAGTTCTTCACAATTTCCTACACCAAATTTCTCCAACCTGCTCTGATACCAATTGTTGAATATAATTGTAGAATAAAAGTGAAAAAGAAATTGCAGAAAGTAAAATATTAAAGCAATCACAAATCAAGAACAAACATATTTATCGTGGTTCACCATCAATTTGATGGCTACGTCCACACTCAGGGATTATCTCTTATTGATCACAAAGTTCTGAATTATTACATTTAGCCAGTAGCTTCAATATAAATCAGCCTTCAACGAAATAAAAGGAAAAATCCATTTGAAAAGACAACTTCTAAATTGGCCACACATGCCAATAGAAGTAATTACAAAAAAGAGAAAGCATTCGAAATATGAAGGCAACTTGCTAATTTGGGCTTTAGTTCACCCAACAAAGGGTACATTATGTCAACGTTTTATTAAAAACTATTTTAAATATCACATTTTTCAACAGTTAAATAGTAAATGGGTTGTTATAGGTCTATTTTTTTAAAAGGTGTAAATAGTTGTTCTACTTTACTGACCCAAATTTATGTTTGACGTTTAATTTGAATGTGATTAAAAAATTAAAAAAAATTGAATCGCACATAAAATGAATTATTTTAAACATCATCTAATTTAATATTTAAGTATGAATTTTAATCAATAAAAATAAAAAATAAAAAATAATTACTATTAGGGGAAAGATGTGATTAGTCATTATAACTAATTTTGCGCACCCTAAGCTCCTAAATGGTATGTAGGATTTTGACAATTTTTTTGGGGTTTCTTTATATGTGACTTAAGAGTTTTTTAGTTTGATTAAACATAGGTTTTTCATCGAAAACGAAGGTCTATGTTCTGCAAATGTAGAAAAATAGCAGATTATCAAAAAACAAATTTGAAAAATATGAGTGCACCAAATATTGAAGTCCTTGGTCCAACAAAAAAAAATAAATTGAATTTTGATATATACAAAAAAAGTTATGCATTATATGGTCGCACTATGTCTGAATTGTAATTGGTTTGACTTCGAAACTTGATTAAAGAAAAAATATTCAATACAAAACTATCTAACCAAGTGGAAGCGCTAGATATCGGAGTTACGAATCTAAAATGGATCGAATAATCTACACAAAAAGTGACAATATACATGTTTGAATCTATTGCCAATAAATATAAAACTCAAATATTCTTGCTAAAAGAAATAATTATTTTAAATTTAATATTTAATTTAATTTTTAAGTTCCCACTTTTAGACAAATTTAAAAATTGATTTCCAAATTTTCTAATAGTATTAAATAAAATTTATACAAAAATTTATTTGTGATTACTTGATTCATACAATCTAACTCATTTGTTTCATTCACGGTCACCTTTCCATGCAAATAAAATGCTTCAACCCTCCTCACCACAAACATTGTCCACCACGGTAGGCCCCTATCAGTTGATTTGTGCATGCCTATGTGTACGACTACTAATTTTAATGCTTTTTGTATTGAATGATATGTAACCTAAGTGCAAATGCAAATTTTATATGATTTTCAGTTATTTGAGATGAAAAAATGCAACCTATATGCACTTTCACTAATGCAAGATTTAGAAACCCTAGAATGCTAATTAACTA
Source organism: Sequoia sempervirens (assembly GCA_007258455.2). Classification (NCBI taxonomy): domain Eukaryota; kingdom Viridiplantae; phylum Streptophyta; class Pinopsida; order Cupressales; family Cupressaceae; genus Sequoia; species Sequoia sempervirens. The sequence goes on from VDFB02105785.1 coordinate 507,264,770, forward strand.
ATGCAAACCCTAATGCCATGTTATTGCAAGCAAGATTTAGGATGGTAATGCACTCCAAATCAGAATTATGATGTTCTAAATGTAGGTTCACCAAAATAAAAAGGTGGAATTTTGTTGCTTCTATGCTTGGGAGATAGAATAACAATCTTCAATCACTCTCATTCAAGGACAAACCCTAGAGATCTCAACCTCAAGTATGTAAAGGAGAAAGAGATCTTGCAATAGGGTTGTCCTTGGGTCTTATTGTAAACCAAAGAGTGTTTCGCCACGAAGATAGGGATTAGAAACACTATTGAAATGTAAAACCTAATGTTCAAACCTAATGCAATCTGAAATTTCACTAAATGACCTAAAAATGCATGCAAAATAGAATAACCAACTAAGAAATGAAGGGTATGCACTTGAAACCTTGAAGAAGGCTAGAATGAGCTCCGAAACACTAAAAAAATTCAAATTTTGGCACACTAGGACTCATATGCTAGTCTAGGCATATCAGCCCCAGATCAAGGTTTCTGGGGAGGAATTGGCTTTTGACACTATAGATCCTAAATTTGCAAAAATCTAGAAAAATGCTTGTACTGAGACTCATACGCCACTTTTGTTGTATCAATCCCATTCAAATTTTTCAAGAATTCAAAGTTCAAATATGTGCTCCAATCTCTATTCTTCGCTTCTTAACTGATTTCCATGTCTAAACCTGTAAAAATACCTACAAAATAGAGTATACACTTGATTTTCTTATGGGGGTTTGATTCAGTCAAACCCCTAGTTTGTTAATTAAACCTTGATAGAAACAATGAAATATGAATGTAAATAGGAATGAAAAACCTAACCTTAAGTGTGTCTAAGATTAGAAAATAAAAAATACAATGCAACCCTATTTTAATGTGCTAGAGTGAGATACATGAATCAAAATAAAGGGTCTTAGGGGCTTATTAATGATGAATTAAAGGGATATTTAATGCAAGGGTGATCAAATAAGTCCAAATTAATTGTGAAATTGCACTATTTTTGGGAGAGTACAATTTTTTACACTACACTTCTTAACAAAGATAAACAGTGCAACCCAAGGAGACACACTAGGTTGAATAAGCCCCTTATTCAATAGTTCCTACAACTAGGCCTTCAATTGGAATAACTCACTAGTAGTCATCCGGTATGGGGCCTTAGACTGAGGTTCAACTCTTGGTACAATATTAATAGAGAAATCAAATTCCCACTTAGGAGGTAGCTCTATGAGTTATTCAAGAAACATGTTTTAGAACTCCTTGAGAGTAAGGTAATCATCCAAATAATGCTTCATATTTTTAGGTTCACTAGTTCATGTACTGCATAGATGGTACACCCCTTCCTTTGATCCCTCGAGTTGCATGGCTAAGATCTACATAAGCTTTAGTGGTCTTTGTAACCCATGTATCTCAACTAGGTTCCCATAGCCATCCAAACAACTAACAATTTTTTCCTCATAGTTCACTATAAAATTATGTTCAATCAACCAATGTATCCCTAGGATCACATCACATGATCCTAAGGGTGCCACAAAAATGTTGACTTGGGTCCAAAAACTGGGAATTTCTAACTTCTTGTAAAAGAGACATGAATCCACCCTCCGCTCTACTCCATTTCCATACTGGACTATCCAAGAATTGGCCAAGCTTCCAGGTCTAATAGGTAACTTGGAAGTTATTGTTAGATCAACAAAACATTCAGTGGCTCTAGTATCAATCAAAATAGAAATAGGTTTTCCATATAGCTTACTTGACAACTGGATTGGTGAGGCTTGATATTCAACTTGTCTATTGTCCACCATTGCATGGATCTGATGTTGGTTTCATTCCTTTGAACATTGTGGGAAACTTGAGGCATAATGATCAACTCCAAAAATGTAGAACCCATCACAAGGCCCTTTCCAACCTCTTGACCTATCTTCCTTGGAGATTTTCTGCTTATTATCAAAATTTCTTATGTTGTTGTTGGCCTTCTTATTCTTTCTACCTTTTCTACCCTCTCCTTTCTCTTGGGAGTTGCTTCCTCTTTTCATATTCCTGATCTGGTAGGGTTTGTATCCATTATAAAATTTTGTATTCCCAAACAGATACTTAGAATTTGAATTCTTTCAAAAATTGAATAGTTGTTGCAACTTTTGTTCTTTTTTGGTGGCCTTGTCAAAGACCTCCTCCATGGTAAGTGGGTTATGCATATATCCACCCCTACTCCTATCTAGGGCCTTAACCGTAGTATGAACTTTTAGATGTGGAAGCGCTCATCGATCTAGTATTGAGGTACATACTTAAGAAAATGGGTGAACTTTTCCCAATATTAAGTTATTTACATGCTCCCTTGAACTAGGTTTTGAAACTTGATCATTTTCTTAGGGTGATCCCATAATACTAGTTTATAATTTTTGGCCAAATTGGACACTAAACTATTTTTTTCTAACTAAATCTTCACTTTCGGCCACCTATAGTGGCTAAGCTATGAGTAATTTGAAGATGATGCAAACTAGTGATTTGTGAAATTTTTTCTGTAGATTTTAAATATATTTTTTTCAAAAGTTTTGGAATTAGATTGCACTTCTTTTTCCATCTTCTTTGAAAACTAGTTTTTATTGGTAAACATCATTTTTAAGGAGTGATGCTCACTGTATACAACATAGCTTTTTTTCTATTAAGGATAAAATTCTAACATTTTTGAATTTAGATTTGTAACTATGGTATCTAACCCTTTCATTTGGTTTCAAAGTGTTTTATTGAATATTTTTTCTTTAATCAAGTTTTGAAATCAAGCCAATTACAATTTAAGCATAGGCAGATCGTATACAACATAATTTTTTTTGTATGTATCAAAATTTGAAATTTTGTTTTACTTGATCAAGGAAATTAATACCTAGCTTGCACATATTTTTTAGAATTTTCTTTTGATAATCTACTATTTTTCCACATGTATAGAATAGAGAGCTTGATTTTCAGTGAAAAAACTATGCTTAATCAAACTAGAAAAACAAATACATAATAAAACCAAAACATATTAAAATTATATTTGATGGATATCTCATTTTGAAGACTACTATCATACAATTGGGTCTATGAAGTATCCTCCATTTTTAACGTCAACTCGAGCTTCAAAGGGAAAATTTCTACATATTTTTCATGCTAGAGGGGGAGAAGGGGGGAAAAGGGGGGTTCAAATGAACCCAAGTTTGAGTGAACCCCCCTTTCTACAAAGTTTCTCTTTGTTTTTTATTTTAGGAAATGTGAAATATGTGGGAGCCAACATTTAATAGGGTTTGCTTGAGTGGGGGTTCAAGCAAACCCTTATTCAGTTTGTTTGAACCCCCAAAATCCAAATTTTTTTCATTGGGGTGTTTTGGCAATTTTGCTTCCTCAACGAAATTGTAAACCAGTTTTGTGAGATCACCCCTTATTGAAAAAGTGTTGAGGAAGCCACATTTTTTGAAAATGTTGGAGAAATTATTCCCAAGTGGTCTCTCCAGGTTATAGTTTAGATATTTTACCATTTCATTGTCCCACCATGTGGCTACCTTACCAAAGAGATGATAAGCTTCCCATATAGCCTTAGTTTTATCTGAAAAGTTTCGAAGCCCAAAGTACTCCATTTCAATGATCCATGCTTTTTCTTCATCTCCTATGGTTTTTTTGTCAAAATTTGGTAGTCACCCTTTTTAGGTCCTTTCCAAGATCTCCTCTGATTCTAGCTTAGTTATTTCCACCTTCATCTCTATTTACTTGTGGTTGCTCCTCATTCCTTTGGTTTTGACCATCTCACATACCTAATAATTCCCCTTTCTATATGGTACATCCTATTTTCCTATCGATTAAGTAGGTCAAGGATTCAATCCACCCTTTCATTTTGACCACCACTTGAACTTTCATTCCTAGTGTTCACCATGATGGTTCATGAATGACCTATGTCATAGCCCATGTTTAGCACAATTGACACAATTTTTCTATATTTAATTATTTCAAACACATAATTCTAGTTATTATGACATGGAATCTTAAAAATATATTCATGTTCATTCATATAACAAGAATAAGACATTCAATCTCACAACTTTGAATAGAACAAAGTCTTTCTTTTTTTTACTATAATAACATATTACAAAGATCTTGATTTACAAAAGCTCCCCCTTACTAGATGGGCTATTCATTGTCATATAGAGGACACTCCTCTAGGTCCTTATCAAGGTATATTGCAACCTTCTTGGAAGAGGAAGGATTTTCATGCAAGAACTCCTTTTCCTCTTTAGTCAGAATGGGTGCATTGGGCCTACACCCCAAAGGCCAATCTTGAATTGTATAAGGTTTCTTAATTTTTATAGTGTGCTTAGACTCTTCAATTTTCTTGCCCCTCTCTAACTAAATTTGAGTGAGGGCATGTGCTACAGTCTCATCATCGAGAATTCTAGGTTGGACTTCAAGTGTTGGGTTCTCTTCGACAACAACTTTCTTCTTAGTAGTCATAACAATCTTTCCCTTCTTTTTCCCAAACTTTGGCCTTTCCCTACCTGCGTTTAGTTGAGGTTCATTAAACTCAAAATTTAATTAAGGGTTGACTAACCCTAATTTTGACCACTATGGGTTCATAGGCCTAGAGTTGAACCCTAAGCTCTAATACCAAATGTAATTTGTGTCATTCATAAATAACACCAAATAAACAAAATATGACATTATGAATAATAAATTAAAGAAATAATCAATTATCTATTTTCTATAATAGCACAATATATCTAGAAATAATAATCTATATTCATTTCCAAATGTCAATTTTACAAGTTACATAGTTTGACTTAGGCCAACATTGCCTCTTAGTCAACTCAAGTTACATCATGTAGTACAAAGTACAATAATAAAAAATGGAATTTCATGTGATCCCTCTTTAATGCTCACCACATCTAGTGGATGAGAAATGCATGGTTCAAGTACTTTTCCACCTAACCACGAAGCTACACATCCCCAAAATTTTTCCTAACTCAAAGAATACCCAACCCTGCATGAAATATTTAGCAAGAGAATATGATATGCAAGGTGGAATCTAGTGTGCTCCTAACAACTAGATGCATTTCTATCTAAATTTAAAACATGCAAGATCTATGTTAGGAAATGATAGAGAGTTACATCATAAAAGCTAGACCATTCCAAATAATGGACTACAATGCTTGGCTAAGCATATGTTGTATACAACAAAAAATAATAGATTTTGGAAAAGAAAAAACTATACTCTTTGTTAATTCATTTTCAACACTTGTCTCAAAATTTAACCCCCCACATACATAATATAACATATATCTTATCTAATTTGCACAATTTGCAAAATATTCAAATTGGTTTTTAGTAGTTTTGCTAGCCAATCTTTTCATGATAAAGAATCAAACAATCTACAAAATAGTCTACATTTTTCTCATCTTGGCTATTATGTTTCAAAAATTGTATGAAAGGAACTAAAACTAATTTGATAATAATGTAATTAGTCAATTAAATCAAATCCATGTTCCATTTCATCAATTAAGATAAGAATATCATAGTAGATGCATCAACATACAATTTACCAATATTTCCTTTATTCCATTTCTACTTGGAATGAAATCTATATTTTTAGATAAACAAAATAAAGTAGTTTTAAAGAATGTATATCATAGGTATGTGTAATCATGAATGAATGATTTATGCATGTACACATATATTTCCTTCTATTGAAGTTGTGTATGTGTATACATTCTTCTGAAAAAGAAAGATCCATATAGATTTCAATGTTTAGAAAGATGTCAACTTTCATCAAATGCACAATTAGATTTCAATCAAAATATTAGGAACATCAATAACAAGTTGTCTCTAAAGTTTGGTTTGATTCTAAATTCCAAAAAAATTGTCACAAGGTCATTTTACACAAAATCAAATTGAAATCAACATCATAATAAATTTGTGTTTTGTTAGAAACACAAAGGTATTCGTTATTCATTATTATCTTTATGAATGTTTTGGTTCATTTAAATCCAAGTCATAAAATAATAAATTAAGGAATATTAATTTTGGTTTAAAAATGGAATCATCTCTTTGAACTTACTGATAATAGTATCGTTCTATTTTTTTATCAAATATTATCAAAGGAAAGCACATATCATTTAGATTTCTATTCATTCTTAAAAATCAACATTGTCACTTACAACAATCAATGTGATTAATGTCATTTAGATTAAATCATCTATCCATTTATTTATGATCAAAATGACATATAGAATATTATTCTATTCTTATTATCCTATCAAATATTTATCACAGTATGGGTCAATATGCATGCTATCATTGGTACAATAGGCATTCTATTGATCAATGTTGAGTTCCATTAATACATATCCATGTTTCTTATGATGGATGGTTCTATCGACCATATAACAGAGGTACCATTTAATCTAGAAAGAGATTGGTGTAATTTTATCATTCAACACCGATGATTAAAAACTTAATTGAGTTACTATGTAAGAATACATATATATATTAAAATATATGTCTATATATACATACACATCGTATTTTTGAATTGAGAAACTCAAATTGTGTCAATGGGATTAATAGCATGCTTCAGCCTTTAGCATAGGCCACAACATAGTTAACATATACATGATTATTCATCTTAATACTATTTAAAACTAGAAAGTTATCAATCATTCTATGATAACTTTTAATTTGGAACATTAATAATCATTTAGCAATAGGCTAAATCCTGAAATGGTGACAATTCTTCTATAGATTGCTATGATAGATGATGGAAATCATTTCAACAACTTGAGTTTAAATATGGAACAATGGTATCATTCAGTAGTTGGGTATAACAAAATGATGGAAGAATCATTCAACAAAATAAAAATGATAATAGTCATTGGGTAAATGCAAGAAGATGAGTCCAAGAAATATGGAAGTTTTTTCCTTAGAAAAAAATCCAAAATCGGCTTCAACAAAATGAGATCCCATTTTCTAATAAATGGGATCACGTTTAGGTTCGGGATCCCGAGCCAAAAATGGGATCCCATTTTAAAAAAGATGGGATCTTGTTCAAAAACAAGATCCTACTTTTTAAAAAACGGGATCCCACTTTTTAAAAAACGAGATCTCATTTTCAAAAGGGGATCTCATTTCTTAAAATCATTAAAAAATATTTTTTTATGATTTTAAGAAATGGGATCCCATTTTCAAAATGGGATCCCATTCTAAAACGGGATCTTGTTTCTTAAAATCATAAAAAAAAAATGTTTTTCATGAAATGGGATCCTATTTTCAAAACATGATCCCATTTTTTAAAATTGATTTTTTAGTCGAATTTTTGCTTTGTTTTTTTGGTTTGGGAAAAGGCTTGGGGACTAGAACCTAAGCTTTGGACTTGGTTTGACTTGCAAGTTGAAGGTCTTGACAATGTCACAAGAAAATAGTGACTTTAGGCATATATCTGAAGAATTTTTTTGTAGATTTTTTTTAGGAAATTAAAACACATTATAGATGAGAATGTGTAGATTCTAAATATGTAATGTTTTTTTACAATTGGGAAATTTTTTCTATTTTTAATTAATTTATGATGAAATTGGTCCATAAACTTGAAATATCAAGGTTTTTTACTATTTTAATAACTTTTGATCAACATAACATTTTGACGAGCAGATTGCATGAGAACAAACTTCAAAAAATTCTTTTAAATTTAAAAAAACATAAAAAATGATAAGTTTAAGTCATCTTATGCATGTCATACATGACGATTTTTTAAAATGACAAATATGCCTACTAAAAAATTAACAAAAAAAAAATCAATAAAAAATTACAAAAATATATTGAAAACAAGCTTCAATGAGTCAAATCTTTTCCCAAAAGTATTTAGAAATATACAATAATTTACGTCAAAATATGGATGTTGTACACGTGCATGGTATGGTATAAAAAAGTGACTTTTAAACAGTGGTTTTTAGAAACGCTTATTGAAACTCAATTTGTACAATTTGGGTATTGAAATAAATTAAATATTTGGAGACTAGACTCCAAGTACTACATTTTCTAAATCTTTCCTGTTGCAGGAGGTTGGTCATGAGGTCTAGTCTCCCCCACCCCCGTGGTACCGGAGGGCGTGTCGCACCAGCGTCGCCGGTCACGTTAAAAATTTTACCAGGCACACTGCAGTTTATATGGGGTCGTGCTACCCGATTCCTGCAGTCTAAAAAAAAAAGTACTACATTTTATGATTAGTGACTTTTTTGAAGATTCCATCTCTAAGTGCTTCAAATTTTAAGGTCAAATGTGTCAAATTCTGAAAATTAGGCAAAGCACTTCCACTTTTTGGCCAAAAAGTGGACTCAACTTCTTGCCAGCACCCCATTCAAACATGCATTTTCTTAGAATGATGGGAATAATTCTCCAATCATACATTTAAATAGGACAATTAAAAGGAAACATTCACAACATACATTTAGGTAGAATGAGAGAGATTCATTCGACTAGTTTTTATCTCGAGGAAAATGACCATCGATATAGTAATCTCACAAGGTTTCGATATTCTATTTGTAAGGAAATAGAGGACCAAATCTGGTTGGTTCTTTGAACCAACATGCAACACTATCGATGCCATTTATGAGATGTCACCCCAAATGGGGGTTTTCCAAACATAAATGGATTCTTTCAATGGGTAAGAATCGTTGGCAAAGAAAATAATACAATGGTAATGGCCACCCACAGAGAGGTAGCATGAAAACAAAGACCTAGCTATGGGAAAGGATAAGTTTGACCAGATTGAACTCGTACATTGCAGCAATAAAACATGGAAAATGAATGGTGGTTTTTCCCACCTTATACAACAAACTATGGAAGAACTACAACTTAGTTTGATTCAAGATCTACTAAACATGTTATAAGATCATGAGCTTGTTGCTTCAATCTATCCACATAAAACAAAGGTTAGGTCTAAAAATATCACAAAAAGAATTTTGTAGCCTTCAAAATGAAAATGTTGCAACTTCAATCTATTGACAAGGAATGATTTACTTGGAAGACATGAAACTTAAAAAGACATGCAGTGCATTTAGGGACATGAGGCTTTTAACTATAGGCTTGGAATCTTAAGCATCTATTTCCTTGGTTTAATCGGTTGCCTCAAGACTTTTTCCTTGTGTCAGTTGGCTCTTGCTTTGGTAGGACTTGTTAGGACTATCACATAAGGACTGATAATAGTTATGTGTCATAGTAGCCACATGGAGCCACAATATGAGGCCTTTAGCTACATGGAACACATCATGATGGTATATCACTCCAACTACAAATTTCAACTTCTAAGGAAACTTTCAAATTTTCAAAAACTCTTCACTGATTTCTTACATAATGATTAAATCTTCTCCTTTAATGTCTCCCTCTTCTTTATTATTCATACAAATTTCACCATTTAGTGCCTCTTGTGCCCATTTAGTGATATATCTATTGTTATGAATTAATTTTTATTTTATAATCATTTGATTTCATTATGTTTGTTTAAAAACTAAATATTAATAAAAATGTATATGTTGAATAATTTATTGAATTATAAAAAAATATTAATACAACAATTCTATCCACATTAAAATTAAATCTCTAATATAAAAGAATCATCTTAGATATTGTTTTTCATTGTTTTTTTAGTAATTTATTTGTCATAGGGATAATTTTATTAAAGTATTAAAATCTATTATTTGATTGTTTGGATGATGATAAAGTAGGTCATATGTATATAACTAAGATATTGATATAATTACAATGCCAAGTACTATACTTGAAGGGCTCTATATAATTTGAAGTACTGAAATGTAAATAGGATTGACCATGTTGACATATGGCTTGCTTGATGGAATGTGGCTTCTATAGTTTTCATTGATGGAAACCTAAGTCATCCTTCTAGTGCCTAGAACAAGATTTATCCATACCAGCAAGATAAGTAAAGATTAGTATTCTAGCGGGAGAGAGTATGAAAAACATGGTATCTGGTCACTATATCGATTTGTATGCTTCATTGGATCATCATTTTGAGTTGTGGATCTCTAAGTGAGTTTGTTAAGCATCTATAATATCTTCTTGTTAAGTTTTGTGATGCTGCATTGATCAGTGTATGAGTTAGGAGATCCAGTTGGATGTTTCTGTAGGATGTTTTTCTGTTTATTTTCTCATTTTGCTGAACCTAGTGAATATCGCATGTCACAGATGTATAAGGAGTAATTGATTAATTACTTCTTGTGTTGGTTATTTTGTTTTCGGTTGTAGTTATAGTTTAGCTGACTTGAGTGGGTGTGCATTAAATTTAATTTGTGATTTGAGCGAACCATTGAAGGATATTTCATGTTTTGTTAAGATGACTTGAAGCAATGAAGTTTTTGTTAGGGGTATGTGTAGGATCATCATGAAAAAACAAGCCCTTAAATGGCAAAAAATTCAGAAAACTCAAAGTTAGGAAGCTTGATGTAAAACTTTGAATAAGTTATCTATATTATTTCAAAAATATGTATGAATAGAATCTATAGCAAATTGAATGTAGTTTCTAAACTACTAGGTTTGTTTTAAAGAAAAAATCTATTTGGTGAAAATTTGAAATTTCAATGTAGTAGTACTTAAATTTTAGGGGAAAAAAGAAGTAGGTGTTTGTCTAACCACCCTAACCACAATAAAATGATAATATTTTCTTATAAGATTTTAGATATAAGTAGAGGTCTCATGTCCCAATGTGATGCATATTTTTTTGTAATTTTTTTCCAAGTGAATAATTAATTATGATTTTCTTATCACAAGTTTTTAAAAATATAAAAACTCATATGTTTGACCACCTTAACTTGGTCAAACTTCATGAGATTCAACTTTTATTTTTTAATTCCTATAGTATGCAAAGCATAGAATGTGACACATGTTTTGGATTAAAAAAATGTGATACCATTTGAAAGCTATAGATGTTTTTCAATCAACCCATCAATCAGTATTTTAGTCATAATTTGAATAGAAAATGAATAATAATTACTTATCACATTCAAAGTAAAGCATAATTTATATTGGTGAAAATTTGAGAATCTCCTTTAAAAACCATTTTCATTTCATCATTTTTGGGTTAAAAAAATTCATTAGCCACATACCCATCATATTGCCACTTTTTGGCCCATCATGATGTTGCACATACCCTTAGTGGATACATATATGAGGTCGGTAATTCATTTCGTGTGAGAGAAGCAAGTGTAAAAGTGTGTGAATATGTGTGAAGAGAAAAATAGATGTGTGTGAGTATTAGAAGGGTGATTGAGCAATCTTTGCACAATTTCAATAAAGGAGACCAGAGCTGACTAGAGTAGGGAATAAATACAAAATTAGTCAAAAAGGTTGAAGATTGTCTACTAAACTTCATTGGAACTAAATCTAGGCATTCAAAGATGTTATCCTCTCAGTTCAACACTTTTTTGTAATCACAAAAATTTTGTAAGGTAGTGAGCCTTCCTTATTTTGAGTTGTGAGCTCTAGGCAGTGTGCCTAAATGGATGTACATTCCCTTTTATTCATAATTTTAACAAGGTATAATTGTGGATTAATATCCACCATGGTTTTCCCCCTAACAGGGTTTCCATGCAAAAAAATTGAACTATGATGCTTTGATTATCTTGTTCATGTACATGCATCTTTATTTATGTTTATGTGTTGTAAATGGTTTAAGGCCTAGATTGAAAGTTTAATTTTGTTGAACACTGATTCACCCCCCCCCCTTAGTGTTCCCTTAGTCCAACAATTGGTATAAAATCCAAGTTCCTCTACAGAAAGTTTAAAAACTTGAGGTGAATCTTCAATTGCAATGGACTCTGGTGGTCTTCAACAACAACTTATGGTGGCACTTGATGATCTTGATCAGTTTAAAATAGAAGTCATGCAATTAAAAGAAAATCTTGTGGATGCTGAGAAATTCATTCAATCATTGAAGGATAAAATCAACGAGTCAAGATAAAAGAGGAAGGAACTTTGTGATCAGTTGAAGCAGAAAGAAAATAAAAGCTTGGAAGATGTTCACCTGAATTAGACCCTAAAAGAAATAACTAAAGAATGTTAAATGATTTCTAGGGAAAATGCTACTCTAAAGCTTGAAATGAAATATGTGGCAATGAAGCTAATTGAGAAGATTGAAGAAAGGAAGAAGAATGAGAAGAATCTGGCCCAGTCTTTAAAGGAAAAATCTGAAGAATGCAACAGAGTAAATAGTGGATTTATTTAGATTGAGATTGAACTACAACAATCCAAAAATAATGAACAAGAGCTTAAAAGATAGATAGTTATTCTTAGAGATGAACTCACTACTGCAAATGAGTACAAGGAGAAGTTTAGAACTAGTTCTGCTAAGGTTGATGAGCTGAATAAAGGACATAAGGATGCAAATGATAAGTGAGGTCTTGGATATGAGAAGGAAGAAAGCTTTGGATTTGAACATAAGGATTTTAGACAAAGAAATTAAATGAAAAAAGGAAAAAGGTATCTAGTAAGACAACCCAATGCTCAGAAGTTTAATGGTTATTTCTTTTCTTGAAATAAATTTGGTCATATGGCTTTTCAGTGTAGTTCAGTAAAATAAATTCAAGCAATCCATCATTTCCCAATTAGTGTTTTAGTTGTGATAAGTTTGGTCATAATTCAATTGAGTGCAGAAGTATGTTTTTCAATGTAAAGAATGTCAAATGCTACAACTATGAAAAAATTGGGCATATTGCTAATCAATGCAGATCAAAGGGAAATAAATGGAATAAATGGCCTAGACAAAGAAATCTGTTGTGTTACAATTGCAATAGATTTGGTCATATTGCAAGATTTCATAGGAATAGAAACATGGATAGAAGAGGTTTGGTATACAAGGGAAAAATCTCACAAAAAAGATGAAAAATGAAAAGGAAAAGTAATTGTGGAAGAGATAAGAGATTAGATGAAGAAAAAATGGATAAGGAAGAGTGACTCTAATGAAGGGAATAAGTCCACACCAGAATCTTCTTCTAGTAATTCCTCCAAAAATTGATCTCAAACCATTGGCCTAGGGGGAGCCTTTCAAGAAAAATCCTTTGTCCCCCTGTCAGTAGTTGGCACCGGAATGCAAAAAATTATCAGTAGCTATGATAAAAGTTTGCAAATGCATCAGTGATCGCTTATGCAAAAACATGAGAAGTAGAAGGTCCGCAGACAATTTTTTCTTTCGTTGGCAAAAAGGTTAGGTGCACAAAGTTATAAAAGGGTATTTTGAACCCTCATTTATCATGTTGCATTGAAGAAAAAAAGGAGAGCCTATGCAATGAAATTTCAATGGAGTAAAGAAAATTCGACGGTGAATTCATCAATTATCTCAATTGTTTGTAGAATTTCAAATTTTGTGCTTGGTAGAAAAACTTGTTCCAAGAGAAAGGAAAATGAAGCAAATAAAAGGAGTGGTGAATTTGGATGAGTATAGTAGTGGAAAGATTAGGGTTGTGAGAATTTTTTTTTTAGCTGGTGAATTGAAGTGGCTTGAAGTTGCAAAACATAAAAGTTTGGACATTTGGAATGAGTTTCCTTATTTTGTCAACATGGAAGTGGTCGGGTTTATCCACAATAGATTAAATGAGGACATGCTAACCTTGGATAAACCCTATCTTATTTCAAAGGATGTAATTAGAAATTTAACTGGTTTATGCAATGTTGGGGATATTCTAAAAAAGAACTCAATTCAAAACAAGGAAGTTGAAACCCTAACCAAAGTGATAGGAGATCACAGGGCTCTAGTAATTTCAACAATCAAAGATCCAATAACAAGGTACATTGCACATGGGATTTCATACAAAATTTTCTTCAGAAACATGGAAGGCACAACTTTGACAAGCGTAGTTTGTATCACTCACAAAATGATAATGGAATATGAATACTTTGATTTGTGTGGATTGTTGAAGGATCAATTGATGGAAAATGTGCAATTGACGAAAGAAGCAGATTACCCCTCCAGGTTTGGTACTTTGATCATATGTATCATGATGTATTTTTTGAGTAACTTGTCTCAGAATGATAATGTGGTATGGAAGGAAAGTGAACTGGTTTGTAAGCAAATTTTTGAACATTCTAATGCTTTGGGAAATTATGAGCAAGTATATGCAAATTTCTTTAAGCAATTACTAGGGAATTTTAGAGAAGTTAACGTTCCCCTTCAGGTAAAGATGCTTGAAGTTGGATCATCTTTTGATAAAATAGAAAGGAAGTAGAATAGGGCTCTAGAGTTTGCTAATGACACTCCTTTGGCACATAAGTCTCCAAAAACTGAAGGAAAAGGAAAATGACAGATAATTGTGGATATAATAGATGAAGACTCTGATGAGTACACTCCTAGGGATGAACTGGAATTAGTTGAATTAGATGTAATAATAGTAGAAGGAAGCGATGAAGAAGGTGCTTTATTAAAAAAAAAAGATACTATAGATTGTTCAAGAGGAAGATGGAATGCAAAAGATTGTTGACATATGGTTAGATGGACCCTCATATGAGCAGGACCTGATTGAGAACACATTGAGTTCTTACTTTGTGCATAATAACATTGGTTTGGAAATTTTGAAGAGTATGCTTCTAGAAGAAATGATTGAATGTATTAGGGAGGCTATGGTGTTTGAGCCTCAAGATAGGAAAGAGGAAGAAGTAATTCTACATTTTAAGGAGTAGTTTAGGTTGTCCCTTAACCAAATTGGGAAAGAAAATGAATGAGTTGAGGCAATGCATTAATTTAGCTAATAACACTTACAACTATTGTCTTCGGTGGCTTCATGTTGTTGGAAGATATAAGGAAAAGTTAGAGCAGATTGAAGCTAAGTTGATCAAAATTGGTCAATATTATAGTATGCTTTAGGACCAGGATGGAGTAGTCAAGAAAAAGATTTAGGAATTGCAGTCTGAGCATGTAAAAGTCCACTTTACCAGAAACACTCTTATGGAAATCTTTTGGAAAGTCAAGGATTTGGTTGAATGCAGGTTGGAGCAATTGATTGAGATCTTGAGGAAAGGAGAAAAACTAGACAAAGCAATTACAATCTCGGAATCCCTCATTCAAATTATTAAAAAGACATTTGAGAATAATAAGCATGATCTTAATCATTGGGATTTCTATAGAAGTATGGAAAAATTTTCTTTCGGGTTTGAAAGATAAGTACAAGTTAGTTTTCTAACTTAAGTAGGAGTTGTACTTCAAATTTTGAATTATTGAAAAGGGGAGAGAGCTTAGTGAAGAATATATTTTTCATTAATGTCAAAGGGAGAGGAGAGCAGTGAAAAATGCTTTATCATTCTAAGGGGGAGTTTGAGTTTTGAAATTTTGAATTATGACACTTAGTCATTTTTCCCTAAGCATTGCCATCAAATCCAAAGGGGGAGATTGTTGTCATATGGATTTCTTGATGGCATGTGGCTTCTAGTGTTGTTATTGATGGCAACCTAAGTCATCCTTTTGATCTGCAGACCAAGATTTATCCATACCAGCAAGATAAGTAAAGATTAGTATTCTACCACCAAAGAGTATGAAGAAAAGGGTATTTGGTTAGTATATCAATCTATATGCCTCACCGGATCATCATTTTGAGTTGTGGATCTCTGAGAGAATTTTTTAAGCGTCTATACTATCTTGTTGTTAAGTTTTGTGATGTTGCATTGATCAGTCTATGAGTTAGGAGATCTGATTGGATACTTTGGTAGGATGTTTTTCTATTTATTTTCTCATTGTGGACATCCTAGTGAATGTCGCATGTCGCAAATGTATAAGGACAATTGATTAATTATTTCTTGTGTTGGTTATTTTATTTTGGGTCGTAGCTATAGTTTAGCCGACTTATGTGGGTGTGCATTATATTTAATTTGTTATTTGAGTTGACCATTGAATGATATTTCATGTTTTGTTAAAGCCAACTTGAAGCAATGAATTTTTTGTCAGTGGATATATATATGAGATCGGTAATTCATTTTTTTGTGTGAGAAAAAAGTGTAAAAGTGTGTGAATATATGTGAAGAGCATAACAAATGTGTGTGAGTATTAGAAGGGTGATTGAGTGATCTTTACATAGTTTTAGTAAAGTAGAGTAGAGTAGAGCATACCAAATTAGGGCAAAAATACAAAATCAATCAGAAGGGTTGAATATTGTCTAGTAAACTTCATTGGAATTGAATCTAGGCATTTGGAGATGTTATCCTCTCAGTTCAAATTTTTGTTGTAATCAAAAACATTTTGTAAGACAGTGAGCCTTCCTTATTTTGAGCAGTGAGCTCTAGGGGGTGCTTCACAATAGTGGTTTACAATTCTTGAGAGGAACGGATTTTAGTTGAAATCACATATTTTTAGAAAATATAATGATTTAAGCCTTAAAAAGTTCCATTTTAAGGATTCCAATTGAAGAGGGTTTGATCAAATCGCCTTAGATCAAACCCCCTTGGATAGAACCTCGCTAGTTTCAAACCATACCTATAAATGCGTCTCCTTTACACCTATCAAAATGCTGATAAAAAATCACTTTTGATTTAGCTTTTGGGGGATCAAATGAATTCATTTAAAATTTATTTCAAATGATTATGGTATTCCTCAGAACAAGCTATCCAATTAATATAATTTTAATATGTTTTGGTTTTGTTATGTATTTGTTTTTTAGGTTTTATTAGTATAGTTTTCATCGAAAATGAATTTCTTTATTCTTCACATGTGGAAAAATAGAATATTATCAAAAAAAAAATTGAAAAATATGAGAGCACCAGATATTGAAGTCCGTGATCCAACAAAAAAAATAAAATAAAATTTTGACATATACTACAAAAAGTTCGCATTATGTAAGGTAGGTATTTGTATGCAGCAGGTGTAATTTGTTTGACTTTGAAACTTGATTAAGGAAAAAATATTCAATAAAAAACTATCTAACCAAGTGGAAGCACTAGATATTAGAGTTACAAATCTAAATTTGAAAGAATTAGAATTTTATCCTTCTTGGAAAAAAATTTATGCATTATACGGTGTGCGTTACTTTTTAAAAATGTTGTTTTCTGAAAAAAAATAATTTTCATGGGAGATGGAAAAACAAGTGCAATTTGATTCCAAAAATTTTGAAAAAAATATTTTTAGAATCTACAAACAAAGTTTGATGAGACTCTAGTTTGCACCATCTTCAAATTCCTCACGATTTAGCCGCTATAGGTGCCCGAATGTGAAGATTTAGTTAAAAATAATAATTTTAGTGTCTAGTTTGGCCAAAAATTGTAAACCACTATTATGGGATCACGCTAGGCAGTGTGCCCAAATGCATGCGCATTCCATTTTATTCATACTTTTAATAGAGTATAATTGTGGACTAATCTCCACCATGGTTTTTCCCATAATAGGGTTTCCATGTAAAAACATTGGTGTTATGATGCTTTGATTATCTTATTCATGTGCTTGCATCTTTATTTTTGTTTATGTGCTACAAATGGTTTAAGGTCTGGATTTAAAGTTTAATTTTGTTGAACACTGATTCACCCGCACCCCCACCCCTTAATGTTCCCTGAGTCCAACAGACCACACATATGTATTCTTATGATTAAATAAGTTGGCATTGATATTGTGAATATTGTCTAGTTAACAATTATGCCAACTCATTGTTTCGTTGAATAAACTAATAACTACACCCAATAACCTTGGGCTTAACTAAATAGCCTCCATATAATCACATGCTAGTTTCCACACCTCAAACCCACACAATATAATTGTTGGAATTAAAATATTACTAAAAGCTAACTAGTCAACAATGCGAATATTTGGAACAACACACCTTGTAATTGGATTTAGCATTTAATCATTTTGAGAGGACACAACCCATTGCCACTTATAGATGAAAGCTTGAAGCCAACTTTACTAGCACTATGCATCATTAAAACGTACTTGTTTTTGTTGTCTTTTGATACAATAGATTGGAATGATTTGGAATCACTTGGATTGCAAGTAACAAGCCTTCAATAAAAAAACATAATGGATAAAAGGATTTCAAGAGTATGACATGGCTCAAAATACTTGATGGTATTTTCTACTTGTGTTTGTGACAAGCTAAATGTTGTAAAGGGAATATAACACAACAAATAAATAATTTGACCACATACACAGTTTACAAATATCTAGACTCATATCAAGACTCGTCACCTAATGTTATATCAAGTCATGTAAATGATATTGCTCATGTCATGACTCACCACTTGAAGCAGTATCAAGACTTATATGATTAATAATTAATAATACACATTTCATATGTTGTGTCAAATTTTAATAAGATACTTATAAATTCAACTATAGATCCTTTCAAAATTATGACGTAACCATTGCACCTCCTTGATGGGAAGGGTAGTTTTGTTATTATAGGATGAAAGGGATGTGCCATTGCTTAAAGAGTCCCGGATCGTGCAAGAGTTGGTGCAAATTAGATAAGCTCACGCCAAAAGTCTTTGTACTTTAATGCCTTGTTGCTCT
>VDFB02105785.1:507283376-507440091 GCA_007258455.2 Sequoia sempervirens
CGGGCATCTTTCCGCCCTTCGAAACCCGCCCCGCCGTTTGCCGTTCGTTGTTCCTTGCGGTTTCCCGGCTGACCTCTGCTCCTTCGGGCCCCGGGCTCCGGAAGTCTATGTCCGGACTTCCGTCCCAGGATCGCCATCCGTGACGGTGATCCTCCATCTGCCGCCCGTCCTTGGGCTCCCGGGTCTGGCTCGCCGCCGCCGTCACCGAAATGCAAAATTCCCTCGGCGGCGAACTCCCAGCGGCCGCCCGCCCTTCAGGCCCCCAGGTGATGCTCGCCGCCGCCGTTTAAACGAAGTATGAAAGTTCCTTCGGCAGCGAACTCTTCACCATGCCCCACCCTCTGGGCCCCAGTCACACCTTCGCCGCCCCCGTTCGAAGTCCTCGCAAAGTTTCACGGCAGCCGTCATTCCGCAATTTCCTACCTGCCGGAACCCGAAACCCTCGTCGCCGCCGCCGACCCCAAATTTGAAACCGACTGACTTTTGGCGCGGACGTACGAGGCATTAAATGCGGCATTAATGAGCGGTTGGGTATATAAATCGAGGTCCGCCAATGTTATTTTTACTTAGCGAATTTGAGCGAGTTGGAGCAGCGGTTGAATTGGAGCCCACTGCAATCACCCTCGTCACGATCATCACCATCAACCTCGCTCCGTCGACTCCACCGGTGAATTCCATCAGCTTCCCGCTTAGCAAGTTTGAGGTAGGCAATCCTCGTTCGCTCTACCGCTATTTTTGATCTTTTTGTGGATTTTGGTTAAAATGAGCAATGAATTAAAATACATAAAAATGAACAACCCCTCATTGCGCCCGAAACCCATGTCCTCAAAATCGCGCAAACTTAACACAATGATCCCTCACTCGACTCGGAACTCAACCATCGCGCGGCTGTTCTTCGCGTAGGGTGACCGACCCCCTCGGGCCCGATCCCCTCCTTCGCCGCTCTATTATCACGCAAAGTGCCTGCCAGCGGCCGCCTCCCTATCTGGGCCCGGGTCGTCAGGATTCCGTCCCCGGGGTGCTTGTCGCATTCTGTCGCACCAAATTCCCTCGGCGGCGAACCTCGGTCGGCTCCCCACCCTCTAGGTCCCGTTCTGGCCTTCGCCGTTCGTGCCCTACCTAGAATCGCCTTTCTTTTGATGCGCCCTCTGTGCCTCTGGACCCCGGACCTCGGGCCGCTGCTTCAAGTTTTCCGCCGATGCTCTGCACCGGCCACCAACTTGCATCTTTCTCACTGCCCCGCGAACCTTCGGGCCCGGTCATTCAGAGTTCCTTCCCCGGAACTCCGTGACGGTTCCGCCGTTCGAAGGGCAGAACCCTACCGGCTGCCCGACCTCCGGGTTCCGGGGGCATTTTCACCGCTGCCGTCGCCCCAGATTATTGAAACCTGTTTGCGGCGACTGTCAACCTTCGGCGTCCCACCTCCCGGACTCCAGTTGCCACTTCGCTCATCGCTGACTATGCCTTGCGGCGGCGGTCATCCCTGTCTCCCGGTGCTCAGCTCTCGGTCCTCCTTTCGCCGCTGCCTGTTGAGGGTCATCATAACTTCCTCGCGGCCGTCCCCTTGCGTCATCCCTTGGGTCGGAGCCCGAGCTTTACCTCGCCGTCGCTGCTGAGCCGCATTCCAAATTCCTTCAGTGGCGAACCTCTGTCGGCTCCCCGCCCTCTGGGCTTCCACTGCCGGACTTCCGCCTGATGTCCGCCGCCGCCAGTTTCCTTCGCCTGACTGCCTTCTGGCCTGAAACCCCCAGAGCTTCCCAAATCAATCCAAATCAAGTCCAATCGAGAATCTGACTTCGACCCACGTCCTGAATCAGGCCATTCTTCATCATGGGTCTCTTACAATATCAAAATCTGACCAACGGGGGTCTCCGGGAGCTTTCGGGCATGTGTTTCCCTTCTTGGCAGGATTCTTGCCAGGGAAGTCCGGCCCTCCGGGCCCGGATTGCTCATTTGCCCTAAAAGGAAATCGATATCGTCTAAGAATTAAATTTATGATGCATTTGAATGGTTAGTTATATAATATGCTCACAATACAGACTAACATTAACGTTATTGGTGTTTTCTTATGCTAACTTTGTCTTTGCCTGCAGGATATATGGAATTGGCCGCAGGAACTTCAGGGGCCTCTACCAAAAGGGACAAGGGTAAGAAATCCGGAAGGGCTGCCCGTGGGAAAGACGACAAAGACCAAATGAAGTTCCAATTTCAGAGTGAATCGCTCCAGTCAAAGGTCTCGACTGACTGGAAAGAGATCTCAGACACCAATATAGGCCAGTTGGACATAGATGAGTTCACCGAGAGGGTCAAGGTCGATCCCAAAGCAAACAATGCCTAATTGATATGCCAAAGCGGAATCGTTAAAGCTGATGGCTTCCCCCCGTCCCTAATAGCACCTGAGCTAGTAATGGCTTGCCGAGAAGCCTATCAGATGGATACCTGGACAATCGTGGACAAAGAAGGGAATATCCTTGCCGACATGTCTCCGGAAGGAATTACAAACACATTCCACATTCCGACATTCCCACATATGCAAGTCCCCACTTTGGAGCAGTGTCAGGCGGGATGGGATGCCAATCCATTGAACATCAAGAAGTCGATCAACATTTACTGGTTGAAGGAGAAGCGGGGCAGCGCTGCAAAAGTTCCCCAAGAGCTGTTCCGCAGCGATTTTCAAGAAGA
The DNA here is from genome assembly GCA_007258455.2 of Sequoia sempervirens. Taxonomy (NCBI): domain Eukaryota; kingdom Viridiplantae; phylum Streptophyta; class Pinopsida; order Cupressales; family Cupressaceae; genus Sequoia; species Sequoia sempervirens. Next base: position 507,286,059 of record VDFB02105785.1, read on the forward strand.
CTATCATGACTTGGTAACCATGCTAAGCAGGGTCATGGGCCTCCCAGCAGCCGCCTACTTCCAGGAGTGGATGGCTTACTACATTAAGCAGATCATACGAGGAAATGAAGATGTGGAAACCAAGATCTTGTTCAACTGGGGGAGTATCATCAGCAACTGCTTCCACGAGCAGTTTATAAATGTTAAGAAAAGCAACAAGTTCTAGCCTCGTACCTGGTGTACTCATTGGCAGATCAGAGGCAATATAGTGGGCTCTTCATGGTGCCGAATGGAGATCACAAATGAGGGCTTAAGCCTTTTGACCGGTACCCTCAGCTTCAATACCGCTACTTCAAAAAGGAGTACCGCCAGATCAATGATGCCTTCATAGGCCATATTATCAGATTGATAGCCGGGGACTTCGAGAGAAGGGTATCTCACAGTGCTAGGGCACTCCTGAAGGAGTATGCCTTCTTATACATTCAGTTCCCCAAGTTCACTTACATCCGTGCCCAGGGATTCACGGAACGGCCGAACAAATTGCTGAGATACTCGAACGATAGGATCATTCTCCTGGAACTGTCCCGACAACTCCAACATATTCAAGCCGTCTTCAGCCAGAAACACGTGGCAGGGATCCCTTATCCCATGATCCTCGGCCAGGGCCAGTATCGACTGCAAAAATCTCAATGCGCCGGCAACTCAGAAAAGGAACTCAAGGAGTATAACTTTGAATGGTACATGGCTCGCCCACGGATGGACCCCCACGGCCACGTCAGGAAGGTGCTAGGGCCGGCATACGTCCACCAGTACCATGTTGAAGATTTCTGGGTAGATTGTAAAGATGATAAGGAGGTCTGCCAGAGACACTACATGCGAATGACAGTGCAGTTTTTAAGGAGAGTCTTTTGTTTCCGTGCCGACCGCGGCAGAGGAATCCACCGTTACACCGAGGTACCCTGCGTTGCCGACCTGGCAATCCCCTCCATCGACTGGGATGAACAAGAGGTCGAGGACCCGGATACCATCACCGACCTATCATAGCTCACACTAAGGAGTGGGTTGATGGACAGGTGGCACAACTGGAGCAACAGGGGGTGGCTCTAACGTACGAGGCACTCAAAAGCGGGCCGAGCGTCACGGAGGACATTGCTGCCTCCCCATCAGCTGGTGAGATTTCTAAGTCTCCCCCCATCACCAGGTCCCAGAAGAGAAAAGAAGTAGAAATGGCACAGTCCGGGGGCCCCAAAGAACAAGCAACAAAGGATACAGGAGGCTCATCTCCCAAGAAGCTCAAAAGGACATTAATCACAACGAAGGTGCAGCCTCCATTGCTCCTTCCTCCCCCGGCTGGTGTGCTGCCCACCTCTCAGATCGCGGCCGCCTCATCTCCCCAAGCGGTGGACATTTCTGTCCACCTTGCCTCTTCGGCCCCGGCCGGGTCTATAGTCAATATTGACTCTTCCTCGAGCATGACCACTTCCCCTTCCTCTGCTGCTGCCATGTCACCCATCACCTCCCTGCCTCTAGCAACAATACCATCGCCTATTCCCCTTTCTAGCGTGCCCGAGGCTATTACACGACACCTGCAGAGTCTTCCTCCTGAGCTCTCGCAGCTTTTAATGGACCCTGCTCTCCAGGCTGCCCTCGCCCAAGCCCTCGCAATAGCTCAGCCATCGCAACCGCCGACAGGTCCGCCGGCCATGGAGGCTACCATGTAGATTTCCAAGGAGATGGAGGAGCTGAAACAGGAGGCTTCAAAGCCTATGCAGGAGGAGGCCGATGACTATTACGAGCAACCCGAATACGAGCATAGAACCATTGACAAGGTTGCCTATGAGGAAGAAGAGACAGGCTCCTCTGAAGGTGGGGATGGAGAGGATGGCGTGGGCGCTGGGAAGATTATTCAGGTTTCTAATGAGGATGTTGGAAAAGAGGCAGAACCGTCGCCATGTGGTGAAGAGGGACAGCCACCACAGGGGCAGCCTGAAAAGGATATCACTAAGGCAGAAACCCACATTGTGAAGAGTCCAGAACCCAAGGCCACTAAAGGAAAGAAAGAAGAAGAGGTAGCAAAAGAACAGGATCTCACTCAGATACTGACCACCAACGCACCCGTCAAAAGCCTCGTGTTCTATCAAGACTCTGACGAGGAGGAGGATGCTGCCAAGGAAAAAAAAGAATTTGAAAAGGAAAAGGAGGCAGAAGTCTTGCCCCTGACTGAGACAGGTGAAGGTAGCCATGGTACACCCAAGGACCAATCCGCCATGCCCGACTGGCTAGAAAAGCAACTTGAAAAGACTACTCCTGTCCCGAGCAACCCGAGGTCAAGATTGGAGGCCATCTTGGCTCGGTCTCTAGCCACAGCAAAGAAGGAGAAGAAGCCTAAGGTCTATTCCAGGATAACCATGGACGCTTCTGGCTCCCGAGCTGCACAAATAGTAACGCCAACTGTTGGCCAGACCAGAGTAAGCTATAATATCTCCACGATCAACCTCGGGACAGCCACCAGGGAACAGAAGGTCGGACATCTAGAGGAGTCAGTGGCCACGGTGGTGCATCTGATTAAGCAAGATAAGATCACCAAAGACAAGCTAAAGGCGCAGGTTGCTGCCCTAACCGACTACATCCAGCAGTGGTCTTCAATAGACGACCTCGCCACTACCTCGACGGCCACTCCTCAGCTACTCTCCAAGGAGCGGATAGATAAGCTGGAGAGAAGGAAAAACTTAGAGAAGACCACGGAGGACTAGTTCTAGCAGGTTGCGAAGGTTAGAAACATAGGGATCGGCTTGGCTGTGCAGATAGCCAACAGGTTCCTAGACTTGATCCAGTCCTTGGAAGGCATGAGGAAGCTCTGCACCAACTTCCCTGCAATCTACAACTCTGCCTTCCCAAAGGTTGAGGCCATCCTCCAAATGCCAGAAAGCACGTGGGAAGAAAAGCTAGAACTGAAGAAGGAGGATCACGTGTTGGTTGACATATGGCGCAGAGACCTCATCAACCGTAAAGAGAGGATGGAATAGATCCAAGGCAGAATAGATCCAGATATTGCATGGATCAAGGAGATCCAAGCAAAATGTGCCGAGTACCTCAAGCTGATGATGGGCCATGATATGCCCACAGTGCAATTAGATGCGAAAAAGGTCAGGTCGTATTTTGAGGAACAGATGGACGAGATAGTCGGAGATATCACAACAGACTTCTTGAGTTTCACTGCCCGTGCCTTCGATAGATCAAAGCTCTTCAGAGATCAGGGCTCAAAGTATGACGAGGATTGGAAGCGGCTGGAAGAGAATGCCAAAGAATGGAGCTATCAAGCGTTGAGATGTGAAATCCTCGAGATTGACAAGCTCTAGGCCGTAATCCTCAAGCATATTGAACACGCAGCCTCCGAGGAGCAACCAGACATCCCAGTCGAGGAAGAAGACTTCCCAGAAGAGTAGCTACAGCCAAAGGAACAACAATTAGCTACAAGACGAAAATACAAATAGTGTCATCCACTAGATGACAAAATAGGGAAAAGACAAAAGATGTTTTAAAATTGTAAATCTATTTTGGGAGTAGGTGAAACCCTAATTTGTAATGAATCGTGGCCACACAATGGAAATGAATCTTGGCCATTCATTTGGTTTTTTGGAAATTATAAATAGAGCACTCCCATCATTTGCGAAAGTGAGAGTTGAGTTGTTGTAAAGCCATGCTGCTGAAATTTATAAGAAATAGCATTGACTTGGTGCATTTCCTTGTTTTCTCTCATGTCTATTGATTCACTTCTCCAATATTAGATGTTAGCTTAGACCTCTTTGTTGTTTAGTTAGCTGTTCATGGTATTTGGATAATCTTAGGAATGCTGTTGGCTGTCCATGAAAATTCTTGCTTTGTTGATGATCCCTTAGTCCATACTTTTTGCTGTTTGCTGAAGGTAGATAGCTTTGCAAAGTTATCTTGGACCTAATTTAAGCTGCCTTAAACACTTATCTTTAGTTCATGCATGTATGTGGTGGATGAAGGATTAAAATCTGCAGCCCTTAGAAGATTGCACAATTTCCATGATACTGTGAAATCCCTGGTTAAGTGGGATATTGTTTTGAAGGAATTGTCCATTGCAGGGACTCCATTATTACTGTTCGCAGCAAGTTTTAGGCTTAGGAACTTTTCTCCCCCTTCACTTTTTTTTCATTTTCTTTAGAAACTGAACAACACTAAGGTTCATTACACTTTATAAAGCTAAATCTAACAACTAGATGGAGTTTGAGACTACTGTTTGAACCTACAGCCAAGACATAACTGCTTACATGTGAAAACTCCTTTTCGAAGATCCAATTTCATGTTTTGTGCCCATATTTTGTATTTCTGTAAGGCCGCCTTGTGATTCCAGCAAATCACATCAAACTACTGAGGTATCTTAGCATTGTCATGACCTGACACCCAAGAGACCTTGGGATAGTGTTGTGCAATTTGATTTTGGGAGATTGTCTTTCAAGAGAGGTAGTGCACCGGTGCGCTGCCTGTGTTGTGAAGTGCATAAAAACACCATCAACAGAACTGGCGCTAGAAGGAGGGCAGCGATCGGAATACTATGCTACGGGATAAAGCGAAGCTGGATCGGATCGGATCATTCTCCCCGGAAAGGTTTCAAAGAATTCTACGATCAGCACCAAACAAGGGAGAGTTTGAAGAATTGCAGCCTCCCACAAGGGCAAAACGAGCACAAGGAAGCAGCTTCGTCTCTTCCTCTTTGTCATCCGCCTCCATTTCACCTCCACCTTCACTTGGCTGGCCTTCATCTTCCACCCAACCGTCTCAAACAGAATTTGCACATCTTCCTTCCGGCAGCCAGGGGTTTGCTCCTCTCCTGGCCCTTTCAGCCCAAAGCACAGTCCAGGTAGCCATAGCTCAGGGGCAGCCTCAAATTGTGGTTGTATTGCCAATACAGCCCCAAATCCCTGTTCTCCAACAACAAGTGCCACCTCCGCCTCCCCTCATGGCTTGGCGTATGCATAACCCTTCGCCAATACATTTTGCTGTTTACAATGATATGCCCAAGAATTCTGAGGGTTTTTGTTCAAAATTCCATCCACATGATATGCAAAGAACAACCGAAGAGCATATCAAGATATTCGAAACAGCGATTACCGAAATGTAGGTGGGTCACGAGGATGTGGCGTGTCGCCTCTTTTCGCATTCGTTGGGAGAAGAGGCCTTCTACTGGTACATCAATCTTCCACAGGGATCGATCACCTCATAGACCCTGATGAAGAATGCCTTCCTGCAGAAGTACAAGATTCCTGTCAACCCTGCTGACCTTTACCAACAGTTCATGTCCATCAGAAGGGAGGTCAACGAACCCATTGGCTCCTTCAATGATCGCTTCCATCGGGCTCACATGAGGCTTCAGGATCCGTACCTCCATAATGATGCGGCTGCTTTGCCGGTCCACTACGCAGCCCTAGATAACCTCATAGCGGCGTTGGTAAAAAAGATGCGCCCGCCGCCTGCCACCTTACTAACCGCCTATGCGAAAGCTGTCATTGCAAGTGCGGATTTGGGACAAAATATATCTAGCCCTCTGCCCTCTTTGGGGCCCGTCGCCCACCCAATGCAAATTTAGGGGCTCAATCAGGCGTTTTCTCACCAAACTCCTCTCATGAACCAGGTGCCTCAATTGCCCATGGTGCCGCATCCGGGGCAGCCGTTGAATTATGCGCTTCCCGTGATGTCTTATTCGCAGCCCCAGCAGCAGTACAGCTATTCTCAGGTGGCTCCACAACAACAAGCATATTCCCAACAGCCCCAGGCGCCATTGTACTTATCAGGACCAGACTTTCCTCCAGCCTATCAAAATCAACCGGCAGCCCTGCCCGCTTTTCTCCAAAATCTGGCCCCTCCGCCTGGAGGTGCGGCCGAGAAGGACAAGTTAGAGGAGCTAACCAAAATAATTAAGAAGATGTCCACAGAGATGACGCATCTGAAGAACTAGAATAATCAGCTGTAGGCCTCCCAACGCAACTTTCAGGCCAATCTCAACAGGGACAGTCGGGAGTCTCGAGACAATAGAGACAACAGAGATAACCAGGAAGCAGGCACCTCCTTGGGGCAGAATTATGAGAGGGGGCAGAATTCCAATCAAAACACAGAAAGAAGACCTTCCTAGAGGCAAAACCGCACATGGAACACCAGGCCCAACAACGGTGGTGTCCCCACGCCATTCGATCAACCGACAGACAATGACAGAACATCCAGCGGTGTGTATCTGGCCGAGGCAGCTTTGTCCGGATGGTGTCGACTTCACAAAACCAGCAGGCATTCTGAGCTGGACTGTCCTGAATTCCAGGTGGCTGCTGAAATCTTCCAAGTAGAGGTACAAAATGCCGTCGATAATTCCAACTGCAGGGACATCGTCCCATCGGAACCCTACGATTCCTCATGTTTGGTGGTCAATCAGGCGTCATTTCTGCGAGGAGACCGCAACGAGCCCGAGGCCGAGCCCACCCCCATCGAGGATGAGAAAGCGCAAGAGGTAAGTAATGAATCAACTCTAGCTCAGCTTTTTGATTTGGTAGATAATGGTCCGGTGGATGAAGAAGAGCCATTTGTCGATGAGGTCCACATGTTCCATCAACGGTCAAGTCCCTATTTCCTTAGGAATAGACAAGCCAGCGAACCCTTCACCACTTCTACTCCACCAAACAACTTCGCCACCCCGCCTGATCCAAATGCTAGCAATAACCCAGGGCTCCCTCATATACCCACCCAATATCTCAGCAAGAACCAATCCCAAAACCCAGTGCAAGGTCAGCCTCAAAGCCAAACCCAAAATCTGCCTGGGCAAACCAAGAGTCAAACCCCTAGTTCTCCCATAGGCCAAGTTTTTAACTCTGAAATCAAGCAAATGGGTGAATATGTGGCAGAAGAGTTCAAGAAGGTCAAAATCAGTTTGTTGGCCTTCGAATTGCTCAAGGTTCCTACTGTAAGGCACACCTTTTTTAGAGTTTTGAATGGGACTCCCTCATCTAGCACGACACAAGAGACCCCGGCCAAGAGGGTAACCTTTGAGGAGCCCAGGAAAGAACAAGAGATACAAGACAACACCAGAAGAAGGAATCATATGCCCATGAATCAGTCGGCTAGCAGATACACTGAAAAGGAGCTAGAGAGGGCTGGTAGACAGCCTCCCAAGGACTAGCAATTTAAACAAACCAAGGATACAGGCAGTGATAGGAACAAAGGACAAATAGCTCAAATGGACACACCCGTCGGTATCCTCCAAGAGAGATCGGAAACTCCTCCTTTCCTGACTACTATTAGGGTCTTTGGCAAGAATTTGCACAACTGCCTGCTCGATTCAGGCGCGTCTGCCAACGTTATGCCCTTGGCCGTATGCAAGGCTCTTGGCATCACCCCCATGCCTTCAAAGAGAAAGGTCACCCAACTCGACAAAATAGATATTAATATTGTGGGCGAAATAAACCGCATCTCCATGCAAATCGCTGCGGACCCCCGGATATAGCAGGTTGTGGACATCCAAGTGGCAGACATACCTGATGCCTATGGAATCATTCTGGGGAGAGAGTTCACCAAGGCACTGAACGGATACACTGCCACCGACTTGTCTCACATGTGGTTGCCATGGAAGGGGCTCCCAAATTAGATTCGTATTGACCGTGAGCCCCGAATGAAATATATGATCACAGAATACAATAATCTCAGCGAGGTGCTGTTCGCAGAGACTGACTTAGGGAATTACCGCCCTTTTGCTTACCAAAATGAGCTTGAGCTTTAGGAAGAATGGACAGATGAGGTATTGCTGGTATTGTGCAGTCCCTCGGCGGGTTCCGAACAAATGCCCCAAGATGAAGAAATTTTGGCAGAAGCTGATGATGAGCCGGACAAAGATGACAACTGGGGATTGCTCGATGGCTTCCAGGAGTTTATGGAAAAATGCGCAAGAGATCAGCTCAACCTAGGAGCTAGAATGAATTTCCAAGACCTATTATTGCCGAATTGGTGTAGGGTCCACAACGCTGCTCACTCCGAGTTTGACTGTTGCTTATGTCAAGCAGCAGTGGAGCATGTTAAGAAAGCTGCTGCTCCTCTGACAGAAACACCAAATGAGGCACCACCAAGACCACCTGCTGATCGTTGCCTCAACCCGGAAAGCCTTCCTAAGATCACTAGGCCCGCTGCCCAGCCAAAAGAGAACGAAGGCTCAATCAAACCCGAGGATATAGAATCCTCTGAGTGCTGGATGCTCCGGTTTGATGGATCAAAATCAAGACAAGGAGCTGGGGCGGGGATTGAACTCATCAGTCTAACGGGTAAGACATTTCTTGCCGCCCATCGATTGCAGTTTTATTGCACCAATAACATGGCAGAATACGAGGCCTTGGTCCTTGGCCTTCTTATGGCCTTGAGGAAAAATGTGAAAGTACTACAAGTCTTCGGAGATTCCGCACTTGTGGTTAAGCAGGTCAGAAAATTGTACTACTGCCATGATCGAAGACTTGCCAATTATAGACACAGGGTGTGGGATCTCCTAGAGGGCCTAGATGCGGTCAACATACAACTGATCCCTCGGGCTCAGAATCGCACAGCTGATGCCTTGGCTCAAGCAGCCAGCACGTTACAGCCCCTCTTTGTTAGGGCTCAAGAAGTTCACTGTTGAGCTGACATCTACACCATCGGTCCTTGATAATGTCACCCACCTGCAGGTTTTCAATGACGATAAGCATATCCTCTAGTTCATCACAAGCTCTAACATCTTTGCTGCCCAAATTATTGATGAAGCTGATCCACAGGAGGCTGAATTAGACATAGAAGGGGTTATCAACCTGAAAACCAACACGATCCCCAGGGGGATGGTTCAGCTGGAGCGTGTATTCAATTTGGATCAGATCAGGGATCAAGACCGGAAAACGAACAAGGAGACTATAAGCAGCCATTGCAATGCTCACAACTTGGGAACGACTGAGGATATCAAGAATATTTTCATTGGAAAGGTATGCACACCCAAAGAGAAGAGGGGAATCACGGATGCTTTGCGCAGATATCTTGACGTGGTGGCATGGAGTCACAAAGACTTGAAAACATATGACACATCTGTCATCATGCATACCATCCCTTTGAAGACTGAGGTGAGGCCATTCCGTCAGCGGCAGCGCCCTATTAATGCCCTGCAAGAACCTATTGTTTACAAGGAGGTACAAAAATTACTTTCAGCAAGAATCATCTTTCCTGTTAGGCACTCTACGTGGGTGGCTAATTTGGTCCCGGTCAGGAAAAAGAATGGAGAGATCAGATTGTGCGTGGATTTCCGCAATCTCAACCACGCCTCAGAAAATGACAACTATCCAGTACCTTCGCTAGATGAAGTGCTGCAAATTGTCAACGACTCCCAGATGATGTCGTTCCTCGATGGATACTCTGGGTATAATCAAGTAATGGTACAATATGAGGATCGCCACAAGACTGCATTCACCACTAAGTGGGGGACATTTGCGTACAGAAGAATGTCGTTCGGGCTCATCAACGCCGGTGCCACTTTCCAACGCGCCATGGATATCGCTTTCAAGGACCTGATCGGCAAATGTATAATCATCTATATGGATGATTTGACTGTATTCTCCAAGAAGCGAGGTAATCATGTCTCCGACCTATGCAAAGTATTTCAGAGATGCCGGGAATTCAGGGTTTCTCTCAACCCCAAGAAGTGCATTTTTGGAGTGACCGAAGGTAGACTACTCGGACACATCATCTCAGAGCAAGGAATTTCCATTGATCCTGAACGCATTGAGTCGCTACTCAAGATTCAGCCCCTGGGCAGCAAGAAGGAATTAAAGTCTTTCTTCGAAAAGATCAATTTCGTCTGAAAATTCATCACCAGTTTCGCAGAAATAGTCAAACCTCTCAATGCCATGCTCAAGCAAGACGCTAAAGTTGAATGGACGCCAGAGGCCAAACAATCCTTTGAGGAGATCAAACGGGCCATTGCTGAGGCACCTGTGTTGGTCAGTCCAAATTATCTGAAGCTATTCTATATCTATTCATTTGCTTCAGAGCATTCTTGTGCCAGTATGTTGACCCAAAAGGATGACGGAGGAAATGAGCATCCGATCACCTTCATGAGCGCACCCCTCAAAGATGTTGAATTGCGTTACCACAACATAGAAAAGCAGGCGTACGCTCTCATTAGGGGAGTAAAGAAATTCAGACACTACATTCTACGCAACAAGGTGTTCACAATTGTCCCAGGCCCAGTAGTCAAAACGCTTCTCATGCAAAACGAGTTGGGCGAACGGAGGGCCAAGTGGGTCACCCTGCTCCAAGAATATGATATGGAGATCCAACCAATGAAATTGGTAAGAGGGAAAGCACTCACCCGTACAATGGCCGAAACAACAACAGAGGCCGGACCTGAACTCATGGTACAACAATATCAGCTTGAAGATGTCTCCCAGGGAGAGTGGTACAAAGATGTCATTTATTTTCTGCTCAATCATAAGTGTCCGTCGCATTTGCAAGGAGTTCGAAAGAGGGCCCTTAGATTGAAAAGCAACGGTTATATGTTACAGGGGTCCATTCTCTATAAGAAGAATCATGAGGGCATTTATCTAAGATGCCTCGGCAAGGAGGAAGCAGAACGTGTTCTAAGGGAGTTTCACGATAAGTTTGGTACAGGCCATGGCTCGGGTTCTTCTACGGCCCATCAGATATTAAGGGCAGGATACTATTAGCCAACCGTCTTCAAGGATGCCCATGGCCATGTTCGTTCATGCCATACATGCCAGACCGCTGCCACCAGGGAGAGGAATGATGCTGTCCCACTACAGCCCGTGCTAGAGGTAAGGCCTTTTGCACAATGAGGTCTCGACTTCATCGGTCTGGTAAGCCCTCCATCATCTGCGGGACACAGGTACATTCTGACCGCCACTGATTATTGTACTAGATGGACGGAAGTAATAGTTTGTAAGCAATGTACAACTGAAGTAGTTACTGATTTCTTAGAAAGTCTCATTTTAAATCGCTTTGGTTGTCCGTATGCTCTAGTATGTGACAATGGACCTGCCTTCGCTTCTTTAAAATTTGCTAGCTGGGCGTTTGACTATGGGATTGCCCTCAAATTTTCATCTAATTACTACCCTCAGGGCAATGGCCTTGCCGAGTCCACCAACAAGAACTTGATTACCGTGATCAAAAGGCTGCTAGATAGGAATCCCAAGGACTGGCATACCCAGCTCTATTTCACCCTTTGCGCTGATCGCACCCGCCATAAGGCTGCCCTTGGTGATTCCCCGTTCCACCTTGTCTATGGTCTTGAGCCAATATTCCCCATCCACCTAAAAATTCTGACTCTTCAGTTCATCAACGACTTTTATGAAGGAGGAGATCGTAGGGAAGCTCGTTTAGCTGAACTTTTACATTTAAAGGAAGTCCGAGACCGCGCAATAGAAAATTTTGCCAAGCATCAGGGCGTAGTGAAGAGATGGTTCGACCATCGATCCAAAATCAAAGCCTTCAGGATTGCAGATTTGGTCCTATATTGGGACAAGGCCCATGAAAAGAAAGGGGGACACAATAAATTCGACAAGCTCTGGCTTGGACCCTTTCAGATAGCTGAGATTTTGGGAGATAATGCCTTCCGCTTGAAAAACTTAACCAGTGAAAACGTCCCGTTGCCGGTCAATGGGCAACACCTGAAGCATTACTTCCAAGCTTGAGCTCCTTCGAGCTCTTCACTACAAATACGTATGCATAGGTTAGAATAGTTGCTTTCTTGCTTGTTGCGTTTTGCTCGCGTCGTTGTTTGCTTTCTCCCTCCCGGCAGTTTTTTTTGGAGAGAGGTTTCCTGCTCCTTTGTGGTGGCCGTGCTTGCCTAACAAGCAGTTCACTCTGCTGTCCGTTCTTTGTGTTCTCTGGCTAAACATTCACTCTAGACTATCGGTCTTTGCAGAGCTGTCCGTAAGTGATTTCCCTGTTTGAATTCTGCTCAGAACTTGACCCTTCGCCGGATCTTCTTACCCACATCTCGGATCTCGCACAAATTACATAATAATAAATTATGAAGGACCGTGCTATGGTTGTCACGACACCCAAGTAAGTGAAAAATCTTAAGTCTACTCCAGTGACCACTACAGTCTCAAATCCATTGTAGGCTTCAATGCTTACCCGGTCGAACTAAATGGTAAAAGAGAAATGAAATATCAAAGCAAAAAGAGAGAAAAAAACTCTGAATAGAAAAGAAAATAAACGACCGTATGGGTGTTCGGATAACTCTACCGGGGCTATGGACGCCCGGCCGGTAGTAGAGCAATATCCATGAGATTGTAGCGATAACTCCGCCGGGGCTATGGACGCCTGACTGATAGCGGGGCAATGTCCAGGTTACTTTTGGTGTTAGGCAACTTATGTAGCTTACTTGGTTCGAGTAATAACCTTGGTTACTATCCCTAGGAAAGAAATGAACTCACTCTACACACACTTTCGAGATGTCATGTAACCTGACCCAATTAAGGATCTGGTTCTCCTGGATTCATCCTTGGAAGCCGTTTCTGGTCTGCGAAACCAGAGATTCTGGGTCCTGAATGAATATTTATCCCTAGAACGCTCCGGAACGTTCTCCAGCGGAGTCGCCATTTGTTGTGCCCTCAGCACACACGCCCCGTTGGGAAAGGGGACCCTATTTTCTTTTGCCTTGTCGGGTCTGTCAGGGCTGCCTCGTTTTGCGTGCCCCTCTTTTTTCACATTTTGCATGGTCGATTTTACCCTAAAGTTTCATCCTAAGATCGACCGTGGTTCCCCTTTTAAATTTTGGTGCCCTCGGGGCCTTGTGGGTCCCTTAGGCCATTCGACTTTGGGGTGCCACAGGCCCCTTCGAGCAGAACCGGGGTTCCCTTATCGGGTTTCCCCCTTTCATTTGCCGCCCGGCAGCATTTCCCGGGCATCTTTCTGCCCTTCGGAACCCACCCTGTCGTTTGCCGTTCGTTGTTCCTTGTGCGTTTCCCGGCTGGCCTCTGCTCCTTCGGGCCCCGGGCTCCGGAAGTCTGTGTCCGGACTTCAGTCCCAGGATCGCCGTCCGCGATGGCGATCCTCCATCGGCCGCCCGTCCCTCGGGCTCCCGGGTCTGGCTCGCCACCGCCGTCACCAAAATGCAAAATTCCCTCGGTGGCGAACACCCAGTGGCCGCCCGCCCTTCAGGCCCCCAGGTGATGCTCGCCGCCGCAGTTTAAACGAAGTTCAAAAGTTCCTTCGGCAACGAACTCTTCACCGCGCCCCACCCTCCAGGCCCCGGTCACACCTTCACCGCCCCCATTCGAAGTCCTCGCAAAGTTTCGTGGCGGCCGTCATTCCACGGTTTCCCGCCTGCCGGAACCTGAAACCCTCGTCGCCGCCGTCGACCCCAAATTTGAAACTGACTGACTTTTGGTGCGGACATACGAGGCATTAAATGCGGCATTAATGAGTGGTTGGGTATATAAACCGAGGTCCGCCAATGTTATTTTTACTTAGCGAATTTGAGCGAGTTGGAATAGCGGTTGAATTGGAGCCCACTGCAATCACCCTCGTCACGATCGTTGCCATCAACCTCGCTCCGTCGACTCCACGAGTGAATTCCATCAGCTTCCCGCTTAGCAAGTTTGAGGTAGGCCATCCTCGTTCGCTCTGCTGCTATTTTTGATCTTTTTGTGGATTTTGGTTAAAATGAGCAATGAATTAAAATACGTAAAAATGAACAACCCCTCATTGCGCCCGAAACCCATGTCCTCAAAATCGCGGAAACTTAACACAATGATCCCTCACTCGACCCGGAACTCAACCATCGCGCGACTGTTCTTCGCGCAGGGTGACCGACCCCCTCGGGCCCGGTCCCCTCCTTCGCCGCTCTATTATCACGCAAAGTGCCTGCCGGCGACCGCCTCCCTATCTGGGCCCGGGTCATCGGGATTCCGTCCCCGGGGTGCCTGTCGCATTCTGCCGCGCCAAATTCCCTCGGCGGCAAACCTCGGTCGGCTCCCCGCCCTCTGGGTCTCGTTCCAGCCTTTGCCATCCGCGCCCTACCTGGAATCGCCTTTCTTTTGATGCGCCCTCTGTGCTTCTGAACCCCGGACCTCGGGCCGCCGCTTCAGGTTTTCCGCCGGTGCTCTGCGCCACCAGCTTGCATCTTTCTCACTGCCCCGCGAAACTTCAGGCCCGGTTATCCGGAGTTCCTTCCCCGGAACTCCGTGACGGTTCCGCCGTTCGAAGGGCAGAACCCTACCGGCTGCCCGACCTCCGGGTTCCGGGGGCATTTTCCCCTCCGTCGTCACCCCAGATTATTGAAAACCGTTTGCGGCGACCGTCAACCTTCGGCGCCCTGCCTCCCGGACTTCGGTCGCCGCTTCGCTGGTCGCTGACTGTGCCTTGCGGCAGCGGTCATCCCCGTCTCCCGGTGCTCGGCTCGCAGTCCTCCTTTCGCTGCTGCCTTTCGAGGGTCATCATAACTTCCTCGCGGCCGTCCCCTTGCGTCGTCCCTTGGGTCGGAGCCTGAGCTTTACCTCGCCGTCGCCGCTGAGCCGCATTCAGAATTCCTTCGGTGGCGAACCTCCTCGGTCCCCTCCCTCCTCGGGCTTCGCGGACTTCCGGACTTGTCCTGCCGCCACCGGTTTCCTTTCCTTGAGCTGCCTTCCGCCGTGAAACCCCCGGAGCTTCAAATCGATCAAATCAAGTCAATCGAGAATCTGACTTCGACCCACGTCCTGAATCAGGCCATTCTTCATCATGGGTCTCTTACAACATGAAAATCTGACCAACGGGGGTCTCCGGGAGCTTTCGGGCGTGTTTTCCCTTCTGCCAGGGAAGTCCGGCCCTCCGGGTCCAGATTGCTCATTTTCCCTAAAAGGAAATCGATATCGTCTGAGAATTAAATTTATGATGCATTTGAATGGTTAGTTATATAATATGCTCACAATATAGACTAACATTAACGTTATTGGTGTTTTCTTGTACTAACTTCACCCTTGCCTGCAGGATATATGGAATAGGCCGCAGGAACTTCAGGGGCCTCTACCAAAAGGGACAAGGGTAAGAAATCTGGAAGGGCCGCCCGTGGGAAAGACGACAAAGACTAAATGAAGTTCCAATTTCAAGGTGAACCGCTCCAGTCAAAGGTCTTGACTGACTGGTAAGAGATCTCGGACACCAATATAGGCCAGGTGGACATAGATGAGTTCACCTAGAGGGTCAAGGTCGATCCCAAAACAAAGAATGCCTGATTGATACGCCAAAGCGGAATCGTTAAAGCTGCTGGCTTCCCCCCATCCCTAATAGCACCTGAGCTGGTAATGGCTTGCCGAGAAGCCTATCAGACGGATACCCGAACAATCGTGGACAAAGAAGGGAATATCCTTGCCGACATGTCTCCGGAAGGAATTACAAAAACATTCCACATTCTGACATTCCCACATATGCAAGTCCCCACTTTGGAGCAGTGTCAGGCGGCATGGGATGCCAATCCATTGAACATCAAGAAGTCGATCAACGTTACTGGTTGAAGGAGAAGCGGGGCAGGGCTGCAAAAGTTTCCCAAGAGCTATTTCGCAGCGATTTTCAAGAAGACTATCACGACTTGGTAACCATGCTAAGCAGGGTCATGGGCCTCCCAGCAGCCGCCTACTTCCAGGAGTGGATGGCTTACTACATTGAGCAGATCATATGAGGAAATGAAGATGTGGAAACCAAGATCTCGTTCGACTGGGGGAGTATCATCAGCAACTGCTTCCACGAGCAGTTTATAAATGTTAAGAAAAGCAACAAGTTCTACATGACCTCGTACCTGGTGTACTCATTAGCGGATCAGAGGCAATATAGTGGGCTCTTCATGGTGCCGAATGGAGATCACAAACGAGGGCTTAAGCCTTTTGACCGGTACCCTCAGCTACAATACCGCTACTTCAAAAAGGAGTACCGCTGGATCAATGATGCCTTCATAGGCCATATTATCAGATTGATAGCCGGGGACTTCGAGAGAAGGGTATCTCACAGCGCCAGGGCACTCCTGAAGGAGTATGCCTTCTTATACATTCAGTTCCCCAAGTTCACTTACATCCGTGCCTAGGGATTCACGGAACGGCCGAACAAATTGCCGAGATACCCGAATGATAGGATCATTCTCCTGGAACTGTCCCGACAACTCCAACATATTCAGGCCGTCTTCAGCCATAAACATGTGGCAAGGATCCCTTATCCCATGATCCTCGGCCAGGGCCAGTATCGACTGCAAACATCTCAATGCACCGGCAACTCAAAAAAGGAACTCAAGGAGTATAACTTTGAATGGTACACGGCTCGCCCACGGATGGACCCCCACGGCCACGTCAGGAAGGCGCTAGGGCCGGCATACCTCCACTAGTACCATGTTGAAGATTTCTGGGTAGATTGTAGAGATGATAAGGAGGTCCGCCAGAGACACTACATGCAAATGACAGTGCAGTTTTTAAGGAGAGTGCAGCTATTTCCAGTGCCAGACCAGCTTGAGGAAGATGAATCCACCCTGGTGCACCCGAGGTACCCTGCCGTTGCCGACCTGGCAATCCCCTCCATCGACTGGGATGAACAAGAGGTCGAGGACCTGGATACCATCACCTAGCCTATCATAGCTCACACTAAGGAGTGGGTTGATGGACAGGTCGCACAACTGGAGCAACAGGGGTGGCTCTAACGTACGAGGCACTTAAAAGTAGGCCGAGCGTCACGGAGGATGTTGTTGCCTCCCCATCAGCTGGTGAGACTTCCAAGTCTCCCCCCATCACCAGGTCCCAGAAGAGAAAAGAAGCAGAAATGGCACAGTCCGAGGGCCCCAAAGAATAAGCAACAAAGGATATGGGAGGCTCATCTCCCAAGAAGCTCAAAAGGACATTAATCACAATGGAGGCGCAGCCTCCATTGCTCCTTCCTCCCCCGGTTGGTGTGCTGCCCACCTCTCAGATCGCGGCCGCCTCATCTCCCCAAGCGGTGGAAATTTCTATCCACCTTGCCTCTTCGCCCCCGGCCGGGTCTATAGTCAATATTGACTCTTCCTCGAGCATGACCACTTCCCCCTCCTCTGCTGCTGCCATGTCACCCATCACCTCCCTGCCTCTAGCAACAATACCATCGCCTGTTCCCCTTTCTAGCGTGCCCGAGGCTATTACACGGCACCTGCAGAGTCTTCCTCCTAAGCTCTCGCAGCTTTTAATGGACCTTGCTCTCCAGGCTGCCCTCGCCCAAGCCCTCGCAACAGCTAAGCCATCGCAACCGCCGACAGGTCCGCCGGCCATGGAGGCTACCATGCAGATTTCCAAGGAGATGGAGGAGCTGGAATAGGAGGCTTCAAAGCCTATGGAGGAGGAGGCCGATGACTATTACGAGCAACCCGAATACGAGCATAGAACTATTGACAAGGTTGCCTATGAGGAAGAAGAGACGGGCTCCTCCGAAGGCAGGGATGGAGAGGATGGCTCGGGCGTTGGGAAGATTATTCAGGTTTCTGATGAGGATTTTGGAAAAGAGGCAGAACCGTCGCCACGTGGTGAAGAGGGACAGCCACCACAGGGGCAGCCTGAAAAGGATATCACTAAGGCAGAAACCCACATTGTGAAGAGTCCAGAACCCGAGGCCACTGAAGGAAAAAAAGAAGAAGAGGTAGCAAAAGAATAGGATCTCACTCAGATACTGACCACCAACGCACCCGTCAAAAGCCTCGTGTTCTATCAAGACTCTGACGAGGAGGAGGATGCTGCCAAGGAAAAAGAAGAACTTGAAAAGGAAAAGGAGGCAGAAGTCTTGCCCCTGACTGAGATAGGTGAAGGCAGCCATGGTACACCCAAGGACCAATCCGCCATGCCCGACTGGCTAGAAAAGCAAATTGAAAAGACTACTCCTGTCCCGAGCGACCCGAGGTCAAGATTGGAGGCCATCTTGGCTCGGTCTCTTGCCACAACAAAGAAGGAGAAGAAGCCTAAGGTCCATTCCAGGATAACCATGGACGCTTCTGGCTCCCGGGCTGCACAAATAGCAACGCCAACTGTTGGCCATACCGGATTAAGCAAGATAAGATCACCAAAGACGAGCTAAAGGCACAGGTTGCTGCCCTAACCGACTACATCCAACAGTGGTCTTCAATAGACGACCTCCCCACTACCTCGACGCCCACTCCTCAGCTACTCTCCAAGGAGCAGATAGATAAGCTGGAGAGGAGGAAAAACTTAGAGAAGACCACGGAGGACTGGTTCCAGCAGGTTGCGAAGGTCGAAAACGTAGGGATCGGCTTGGCTGTGCAAATAGCCAACAGGTTCCTAGACTTAATCCAGTCCTTGGAAGGAACGAGGAAGCTCTGCACCAACTTCCCTGCAATCTACGACTCTACCTTCCCGAAGGTTGAGGCCATCCTCCAAATGCCAGAAAGCACGTGGGAAGAAAAGCTAGAACTAAAGAAGGAGGATCACTGGTTGGTTGACATATGGCGCAGAGACCTCATCAACTGTAAAGAGAGGATGGAACATATCCAAGGCAGAATAGATCCAGATATTGCATGGATCAAGGAGATCTGAGTAGAATGCGCCGAGTACCTCAAGCTGATGACGGGCCATGATATGCCCACGGTGCAATTAGATGCAGAAAATGTCAGGTCATATTTTGAGGAACAGATGAAGGACGGGACAGCCGGAGATATCACAACGGACTTCTTGAGTTTCACTGCCCGTGCCTTCGATAGATCAGAGCTCTTCAGAGATCAAGGCTCAAAGTATGACGAGGATTGGAAGCGGCTGGAAGAGAATGCCAAAGAATGGAGCTATCAGGTGTTGAGATGCGAAATCCTCGAGATCGACAAGCTCCAGGCCGTAATCCTCAAGCATATTGAACACGCAGCCTCCGAGGAGCAACCAGACAGCCCAATCGAGGAAGAAGACTTCCCAGAAGAGTAGCTATAGCCAAAGGAACATCAATTAGCTACAAGACGAAAATGCAAATAGTGTCATCCACTAGATGACAAAATAGGGAAAAGACAAAAGATGTTTTAAAATTGTAAATCTATTTTGGGGGTAGGTGAAACCCTAATTTGTAATGAATCATGGCCACACAATGGAAATGAATCTTGGCCATTCATTTGATTTTTTGGAAACTATAAATAGAGCACTCCCCTCATTTGCAAAAGTGAGAGTTGAGTTGTTGTAAAGGCATGCTACTGAAATTTATGAGAAATAGCATTGACTTGGTGCATTTCCTTGTTTTCTCTCATGTCTATTGATTCACTTCTCCAATATTAGATGTTAGCTTAGACCTCTTTGCTGTTTAGTTAACTGTTCATGGTATTTGGATAATCTTAGGAATGCTGTTGGCTGTCCATGAAAATTCCTGCTTTGTTGATGATCCCTTAGTCCATACTTTTTGCTGTTTGCTGAAGGTAGATAGCTTTGCAAAGTTAGCCTGGACCTAATTTAAGCTGCCTTAAACACTTATCTTTAGTTCATGAATGTATGTGGTGGATGAAGGATTAAAATCTGCAGCCCTTAGAAGATTGCACAATTTTCATGATACTGTGAAATCCCTGGTTAAGTGGGATATTGTTTTGAAGGAATTGTCCATTGCAGGGACTCCATTATTACTGTTCGCAGGAAGCTTTAGGCTTAGGAACTTTTCTCCCCCTTCGCTCTTTTTTCATTTTCTTTAGAAACTGAACAACACCAAGGTTCATTGCACTTTATAAAGCTAAATCTAACAACTAGATGGAGTTTGAGACTGATGTTTGAACCTACAGCCAAGACATAACTGCTTACATGTGAAAACTCCTTTTCGAAGATCCAACTTCATGTTTTGTGCCCATATTTTGTATTTCTGTAAGGCTGCCTTGTGATTCTAGCAAATCACATCAAACTACTGAGGTATCTTAGCATTGTCATGACCTGACACCCGAGAGACCTTGGGATAGTGTTCTGCAATTCGATTGTGGGAGATTGTCTTTCAAGAGAGGTAGTGCCCCGGTGCGCTGCCTGTGTTGTGAAGTGCATAAAAACACCATCAACAATTAGCAATGAGCCACCCTTTCTTCTTGTGGTAGATATTTTTGTCACCTCTTGCACATCTAGGGTTTTGCACCTAAAAGGGGAGAGACAAAGATCAAGACTTCATTCAAGAAAAAACCCTTGAGAATTCAATGCAAAATGAGATTTAAATATGTCAAAGGAGATTATTCCTAAGGCTATAAATTGATAAAGAAGATAAACTAATAATGTAAAACTAAGAAAATATAAAATGTTTGAAAACATAGTGTAGTATGAAAACATTTACTAAATGACCTAGAAATGCAAACAAAACTAAATATAAAGTTGTGAAACAGAAAGTGTGTGCCTAGAAATGTGTTGAAGACTGGAATGAGGATTGTAAATGTTTCTAATCCTAAAATTTTGACCTACTGGGACACTTACGCCATTCTAGGCAACTTAGTCCCAGATCTGGAAAATTGTTCTGAAGCATGTTTCAGCCAAATGGGTATCCAAATCTATAGAAGTCTCTGATGAACATGTACAGTGGGACTAAGTCACCATTGATGGTGACTTATTCCACTTTGGCTTTTTTGAAAATCTGAAAGTGGAGTTGGAAGCTCTTGGTCTGCACCTTTTGTTCCTCTAGGTGTCTGCCTCTGAAACTTTGATTTCTGACACTGTAAGTGAATTTTTGTGGATATTTTGACCTAGCCAACAAAGAGACGTCTTCAACAAGTTTGCAACTTATTCTTCAATGATCTCCAAATTTTCCAAATGACTAAATATGCAGACACACAATGAAAGAAAGAGAAATGTTGAATGTTAGGGAAGAGGGGTTTTCCTTGGTCAAAGCCCTTTTAGGTAATTAAACCAAATAAAGAAATAAGAGGAAGAATGAACATGAACATGAAGGAATTAGAAACTTTCCATAATGATAGATCTTGATTTTCTACAACAATGGATGAAGAATCTATGCTTGAATTCTTTAGAAAGCTATCTTGTTGATTAGAATGCTAAAACCCTAGGTTGCTTGACTTGAGATGGATGATGAATGATGAGTGAATGATGAATAAGTTATTAGGTGAATGAATGAGTGGAAAAACCCTATATTTATACATGATTATACAAAATTTCCACAAAATACCACATCATAGGCTGACCTCAAGGCTTAGAAAATAATATCCTGCCAAAATTTTGAAATAATTTTGATTTTTGAGCCAAATGGGACTAAGTTGCCCCTAGTGGCGACTTGGTCTCATTAGGGAATTTTAAGTGGTTGTCAAGAATTAAAGTGTATTAAATGATGTTTAATGGGATTATTCTAAAAATACACTTAAGTTGGGCTTGTAAGTGCATAAAGGGGTCACTTAAACATAAGAAAGGGTGAAATTATTGATGACAAGCCTAGAAAAGTGTGAAAGTTTATTACAACACTTTGAAATAAGGTTTTGTAAGTGATAAAAAGAGGTTATTTAGGTGAATTATACTAAAAAGTTCCTAGAAAAGTGTGAAAGTGGGTTATAACACTTCACAACACTTTTACAAGACATCATAGAATTCTTATTGATTCATAAGGATCCAAGACCTAATGTGAATGTGATGACCACATTACAACATTAAATCTAGGAAAAACTAGGCCGACATCCATAAGAAGGACCCAAATGAGTGTGAAAATGTCTAATCATACATTTTTTTATGCTACATTTAGCCCCCAATTTAGTGAGAAGATGAACTTGCTTCAAACTCACACTAAAGTAGACATTCAAGAGGAGTCCAGTCATACCAATGCTACTAACAAAGAATGACAAAGATCAAGGCATCGGTCAAACCCCTAGGATCCAAGATCCTAAGGAAAACCAACATAAGCACAAGAGGACACACATAAGGTGTATAATATGTAGCAAAACAAGATACACAATCATACAATGGAAATAAATAGAAGGGAGAGAAGATCGAAATAAAAAGGTGGATCAAGCTTCAACCATTTGTCCAACATGATGTGGATCAAATCTAGGTTATTTGTACACAAATGCATACTCACTCTAAGGTGACAAAATTCTTGACTTTCCATCGGGTGAGAAGTCCTAAAAGATGAGAAACATATGTGCTCATAGTTGATATGCATTCACACACACGCAAGTGGCTATATGGGGAAATTCATGCCTCAGATTGGGCTTCTCGCTCAACCATACAAAAGTTATACCTCCTGATAACTTTAATAAGGCACCACAATGAAAATTATTTTGAATGTCATGTAAATTTTTTGTTAAAGCTGATTTTTCTTTGTTCGTGTAAAGTCTTCTTCTTAGGGAGAATTGTGCCTAATGTCTCAAAGAGAGGACAAGTCAAAGTGTCATATCATCACCCATGGGATGCCTCATTCGCATAATTCCATGTTAGTAGATCGTACACTCTTGGACAACATCAAACCTAATGACACCACCAAGAAGAGGACACATCACAAGAAAAAAGAAAAATCACACCATTAAATTTTCAAAAGGATGTCATCTATGTATGTCCCCACTTTAAAGTGGTTGCTACACCATCACTATGAGAAATTGCTTTAAAGTAGCCAATGGTAAATGAAAGAAGATATAAGAGCCAATGTGGAAAGCCCTATGCCAAGTCATATGTTTCTGAGTAAGGCTACGTCATGAATAAGTATGTCTCATGTGAGTCAACTTAAGGCATGTCATCCACATCCCAAGCTTTCTCTTATATGTTCATGAAAGGATAATGACTAGTCAAAAGAGACAACGACAAGTGACATACGAGGACAAGGCTAAATAATTCCTTGCCCCCACTTAGTACAGGACAAAGGTGAGATGAATAAGATAAAATTATGTATTAGTTAGAGGAATTAGGTGCTTCCACATAAGGGAGAGCACCACACTCCTTGAGATATTCAATTTTATTGTTTAAAGTTCTAGATGGAGATAAGGGAAATAACCCTAGATCTTTCTTGAAAGAGTATGATATGTTGGTTTGCTTCGTGTGTTCATTGTACCCATGTAAAGGAGGGAGATTGTACTTGATACCATAACAATTTTCCAAGTCAAATGAAGGAGGTTTATGCTTTTGAGAAGGATTGGTTTCTTCATGAGAATACAAATCATTTTTAATGTTATGTGTCGTCTCCCCATGATGGATGGGAGTTAGATAGCCCCCATCACTATCATAGGTTAATGTTGTTGATGTAGATCTAAGATGAGCATATAAAACACAAGGTTGTTTAGGTTGTAATGTTTCACACTCTCCCCTAAAGGAAGGTGTTAAACCCCAATCATTACTAGAACTTGTGTATGAAAATGAATCGTTTGTATATGACTCTTTGGGCCATAAGGTTAAGATTTTGGAAATTTTATTGAAAGGATGTGTAGAATCAAATGACCCCTAATTATCACGAAAGAGTTCTTTTGTAGGTGAAGAATTGGCATCAACTTGTATAGGTTCAAGTTTTGATCTAGGAATGAAAGGATTAGGGGAGTTGGAAATGTTGTGATTAGTTGATTCATAGCTTCGTTCATCTACATAAACCGTGTATATCTTGTTATTATACTCAAATTTCATTGTACAATGAAGGGTAGATGGGACTCCTTTCATACCATGAATCCATGGTCTCCCTAGGAGAAGATTGTATGGAAGGGGTCCTTACATGATATGGATAGGGGTAGGCAACACTACAGGTCAAACCTTAATAGATAATGTGATCATCCCTAGTGGTTGCCTATTAACATTTTCAAATCCATGAATATGAACATCATTAAGTTGAATGATCTTTCTGTCAATGCAAAGTTTGTTTAGGAGGTCCATGCTATAAACATTGATTTATGCTCCATTTTCTATGAGGGTTTTTCTAACTAAGATTTCATTAATGACCACCTTTATCATCAAGGGATCATTCTTGTTTTGAATATCAAGTGAGGGTAATTCATGTTTAGGGAATGTGATTTCTAACTGAGTGACTTGCATGGGATGAGAGGAGGATGTTACATTATTCAATTTTATGTAAGATTAGATCTCCTCCTACTTTATTTGCAACATTTCTTGAAATAGACACTTGTATATAGGTGATAGTTGAATAAGTTGCCATACAAATATATGAGCAAGAGTATTTTTAAGGTCATCAACACTAGGTACTCTAGGTTGATAAAAAGGTAATATCGTGGGAGTGATGTGTGGTCCCCTATATGATTGAGTCACTAAGTTACAACTTAGCTGCTGCAAAACATTGTTACGATTAGATTGTATCATGGATTTCAAGAAATCTCCTAGTTTTTTATGTGATTCACTAACTAGTAGGTGGTGACTTAGGAAGCTCACTAATTAAAGGAGATCCCACTTGTGTCGTCATAACCTCAAGAATCTTGTCTTTATTTGCATGACTTGTTAATAAAGGGGATTCTAATGTCACTTTATTATCTTCACCTAGGGAAGGTTTAGTGTTTGAAGGATATGTGGAAATGTTCATATTTTTTTGTACCATGAAATTCTCCCTCAGAGGAAAGTGTTTAGGAGAACTACAAGCCAAATTTTCTTGACAATCAAAGGTTGGTTCTTCTGAAAGGACTTTATCGCAAGTAGGGGAATAATCAATGGCTGAATTTTCTTGCTCAATAAAGGTTTTACTAGGTGAAGGGGGACAACTAAGATTATCATGACCTTCGTTGATTGTGTTGTCAATGTCAAAGTATCTTCTTCACAACTAGGAGAAGAAAAAATGTTATTTTCATGATTACCTATGGTTTTGTTGTCTTTTTCATCAATGTCTTGTCCCTTAAGAGAGGTAAGAGGAGAGAAACAACTAGGATTCTCAAAACTCTCATTAATTGGTTCTTCTAACACCAAAATATCTTATTATCACTAACAGGAGAGATATTAGGAGAAGAACAAATATGATCGTTAGGAATGTCCAACGTTGTATTCTCTTTCACTAAAACACTCTCATAGGGAGAGGATATGAACTTTTTCCTAGCATGCCTAGATATGTAAGACACTAACATTGTTTGAACAAAAATGAAAAGCACTTGTAACCATTTCATGAAATGTTTCAACAATGTAAACAATGTATATCCAAAGATGCAAAACACTTTTAGCCAATCTATGCAAATCTTTAAGAATGCAAACAACATATTTCCCAAAATGAAAAGCACTTTTGTCAAACTTATGCAAAGTTTTATGAGTGTAAACATTGTGTATGCAATAGTGAAAAGTGATTTTATCCATATTATGAAAAATTTCATAAATGTGAGCATTTTCAGATCTAATGATGCTTGTAATTGAAATGATTTCAAAAATGACTACTTTAGATTAATGTTTTTGACCTAAATGTATAAAACAAATGTTCTCAAAAGTTTCCAGACTTATAGTATATGATACTAGAAGGCTTAGGAAGCACAAAAAATAGGTTTTTGATGCTGTAACAAATAGTTAAAAATATGGACTGAGGCTAAGTCGCCCAGAATGGCGAATGAGTCCCACTTTAGGTTTTTTCCACAATTTTCAAAAACTTTCAATTGGTTTTGATGCTTTTTAGTATGTATGACCTGAATACTAAAGGATAATGCATTTTTTTAGTTTTTTTCAATGATTTGGAATGCAAAAATGCAAACTATATGCACTTTCACTAATACAAAATTATAAAACCCTAGAATGCAAATTAAGTAATGTAAAATGCAATGCATTGTTTATGCAAGCTAATTCTAGGATGATGATGGAATCTAAATTTAGAAAATAAATTATTCTAAAGGAAAGTTCACCAAAATGTAGTGAATATTTTTTCCACCTCTTGCACCTCTAGGGTTTTGCACCTAAAAGGAGAGAGACAAAGATCAACAATTCATTCAAGAACAAACTGTTGAGATTTTTAATGCAAAAGGAGATTGAAATCTGTCAAAGGAGATTGTTCCTAAGGTTGGAAATTGATAAAGAAGATAAACTAATAATGAAAAACTAAGAAAATGTAAAATGTTTGAAAACATAGTGTAGTATACAAACATATACTAAATGACCTAGAAATGCAAACAAAACTAAACAGAAAGCTATGAAAAAAAAAGTGTATACCTGGAAATGTGTTGAAGACTAGAATGAGGACTGGAAATGTTGTTGATCCTAAAATTTTTACCTACTAGGACAATTACGTCATTCTGGGAGACTTAGTACCAGATCTGGAAAACTGTTCTAGAGCCTGTTTCAGCCAAATGGGTATCCAAATCTGCAAAAATATCTTATGAACATGTATAGTGGGACTAAGTCACCATTGATGGTGACTTAGTCCACTTTTTATTTTTGAAAATCTGAAAGTGGAGTCAAAATCTCTCGGACTACACTTTTTGTTCCTCCAAGTGTCCACCTCTGAAACTCTGATTTTTGGCACTATAAGTGACTTTTTGTGGATATTTTGACCTAGCCAATAAAGAGACGTCTTCAAAAAGTTTGCAACTTATTCTTTAATGATCTCCAAGCCTTCCAAATACCTAAATCTTCAAACACAATGAAAGAAAGAGAAATGTTAAATGTTAGGGAAGAGGGGTTTGCCTTGGTCAAACCCATTTTAGGTAATTAAACCGAATGAAGAAATAAGAGGAAGCATGAACAGGAAATGAATGAATTAGAAACTTTCCATAATGATAGATCTTGATTTTCTACAACAATGGATGAAGAATATACCCTTGAATTCTCTAGAGAGCTATCTTGATGACTTAGAATGTTAAAACCCTAGCTTGCTTGACTTGAGATGGATGATTAATTATGAGTGAATGATGAATGAGTTATTAGGTTAATGAATGAGAGGAAAAACCCTATATTTATACATTATTATACAAAATTTCCCAAAAAATCCACATCACAGGCTGACCTCAAGGCTTAGATAATAATATCTTGCCAGAATTTTGAAATAATTTTGATTTTTGATCCAAATGGGACTAAGTCACCCCTAGGGAATTTTAAGTGGGTGTTGGGAATTAAAGTGTATATTAAATGATGGTTAATGGGGTTATTCTAAAAAATACACTTAAGTTGGGCCTATAAGTGCATAAAGGGGTCATTTAAACATAAGAAAGGGTTAATTTATTGATGAAAAGCCTAGAAAAGCATGATTTTTTTTACAACACTTTGAAATAAGGCTTGGTAAGTGATAAAAATAGGTTGTTTAGGTGAATTATATTTAAAAGGTCCGAGAAAAGTGTGAAAGTGGGTTATAACACTTCACAACACTTTTACAAGACATCAAAGAATTCTTATTGATTCACAAGGGTCCAAGACCTAATGTGAATATGTTGACCACATTACAACATTAAATCTAGGAAAAACTAGGCCAACATCCATAAGAAGGACCCAAATGAGCATGAAAATTTCCAAGGATACATTTTTTTATGCTACACTTCTATCTATTTTCTATTCTAGGTAGTGAGACCTTTGGTAGTGAGCCACCATAAGTGAGCCATTCTCTCTTTTCTGGACAATGAGTCCACCTTTTTGTATCAAACATTCTAATTGGTTATAATATATTGTGAGCTAATCCCCACTACGGTTTTTCCCTTTCAAGGTTTTTCCACATAAATTTGGTGTTCTTGTGTTCCTTGATGTGATGCATGCTTTATATGTTCCTTTCATTTACTACAAGTTAAATATGATGCTTTGAATGGATGTTTGAATTGAAAAAGTTAATGAGTTTTAGTGAATACTGATTCACCCCCTCTGAATATTTTGAGTGTTTAACAATTGGTATTAGATCTTGGTTTCATCAATTGGCTTGGTCATTGAGGTAGATCTTGGAGGTCGAAAACATGGCTACAAGGAAGTATCTTATCGCTCTGGAAGACATTATCCCTAAAGGGTTTACTAAAGAAGATTGTGAGGGTGACATGGAAGGAGAAATCAAATTATCCTTTGATAATTTGGATAAAGAAGAAGTTAATAATAGAGATCTAAAAATGGATCTTAATGATGCAATGAGTGTATCAAGAAGTTGAGAGAGAAACTCAGGAAAGCTACAAAAAGAGTCAAGGAAACAAATGAGTAGCTAAAGTAATCCAATGAGACTATCACTAGCTTGAAAGTGCAAGTTGAAGAAGGTAAAAGAGTTGAAGACTATTTGAATGCAAAATTCAAAGACAAATATGAAATGTTCAAAGCTTGAACAAGAAATTCTAACTTTGAGATTATATCTAGAGAAAGAAAGGATTCAAGACATGACAAATTCAAGAAGAGCTCCACCCTACTTGATGAAATGATTGCAAATCAAAAGTATTCTAAGGAAAAAGAAGGTTTATGGTTTGAAAAAGGAGAAATTTCAAAGGAGAACCAAACTTCAAATAATGTTGAAAAGAAGAATGATAAGAAGAGAAATGTCAATTTTTTTTGGAAATATAAGAAATATTTTAAAAGATCTCTATTAGACAACCTGTTGCACAAAGGTATTCATATTTTAATGGTTATTATTATTCTTGCAATAAATTTGGATATAGAGCTATACAATGTAGAAGAAGAATGAATCAAAATTTGCAATCCTTTACTAGTAAGTGTTTTGCATGTAATAGATTTGGCCATAAAGCTAGTGAATGCAAAAGTTAGATGATGAATGGTTATAATAATGGTATGATGTACCAATATTTCAATGGTTACTGTTATACATGCAATGGATTTGGGCATAAGTATTTTGAATTTAGATCTAAAATGGAAAGAAGTGAGTTTGTCCATAAAGGTTACATATATCATAAATGCATCAAACTAGGACACATAACTAGGTTTTGCAGAAGAAAATGTGAAACCCTCTATTTCATGAAAAAAGAAGACTAAACTGGTAGATAAAATGATTGATCTAGATGATATGAAGAAGGAAATGAACAAGACTTGGAAAAATAAATAAGAGAGCAAAGTAAAAAGTGAGTATGTGCCAGCCCCTGGTGTAGATGTTTCCTCCATAAACTAGATGAAAAGCTTTGGATCAGGGGGAGTTTTAGCAGAAAATCTTCCAACCCCCACCAAAGACGTGGTGTTGATTCCTTCAACACACTAGTACATGTGTATATTGACATGGTTGATTTGTTGATAGTATTTCTAGTATGAAATTTCCTATTATAGAGATTTGTGGAGTGATTGGAGGTGCCTATCATGAAATAGTGAGGGTTTTCCATCTTTTTAACCTAACTTTCTCAAATATAATCAATGCATGTTTAGGTCATCAAAAAAGTGTTTATATGTGATTTTGCATATGATTAAGTCATTTTTAATTTAGCAATTGAAGTGAAGAGTAGAGCAGAGATGATTTGAAGTTATTTTGAGTTGTGTGAAATCTTATGGAAAATAAATTACAAGGTATTTATTAGTTCTTTCCTAACCCTCATTTCAAAAGTGATTCAAGATGTTTACTCCACAATTTATTGATTTATTGGAGTGGATAATACTTAAGTTTAAGAAACACCCTTATAAATTAATAGAGACAAACCTTGAGGGAGCACTTTTGAGGGTTCCTTATGGTGTGATGCACAAAGAGGATGTGTGAATCTACATCACACAAAAATGGAATAACATGATCACATGAAGATTGTGGAATATTGGGTAAATGAATTGACAAGAGATGACTTTGAGCTTAATCCTAAATTTGAGAGCTTGACGGGAAAAAAATTGGATGTCTAGAATAATTTCCCCAGTTTTTGCTATCAAAATGAGTGGGTCAAATATGCGCTCAAAATAATTCATGATAAGTTCATGTGGTTGGATATGCCACACATGATAAACAAGGAAGCGATTAGGGTTGTGTTTGAATGGTCCTATTTCAATAATGAAGGTTGTGAAGAATGAAATGGTAATGAACCTCACCAGCGCAAAACTTGGCATACATGCCCTAAAAGTGAAGGATATTGATGATATGACAAAAAAGTATGTATTGATGGTGGTCAGATATATGGTATTTTATACAAATAGAAGGTCACTAGGTAATGAAATAAGGTCTAGATATTGATTTGTGTGAACTCCTGAGATAATGGTTGATGGGGAATCTTCAAAAGACCATAGAATCTTAGTACCCCTTTTGGTATTGTACCCTAATTGTCTATTTATTATTTTAATTTCTTACAGAATTTCCTAGTAAAAAAAATATTGTATGGTTGGAAAATATTCCTATTGCAATTAAAATTAGAGACCACTTGAGAGGGTTAGGGAACATAGAAACCTAGAATTCTATGTTGTGGGGTTTCTTCAAGACTTCCTAGGGTAATGTGCAAAAAAGGTATAGAATTCTGAAAAGTGTTGTTGAGAAGTACAAGAATTATATAACCTTCATGATTAGTAGAGATCACTACATTATTAAAGCAGTTG
This sequence comes from Sequoia sempervirens, assembly GCA_007258455.2. Classification (NCBI taxonomy): domain Eukaryota; kingdom Viridiplantae; phylum Streptophyta; class Pinopsida; order Cupressales; family Cupressaceae; genus Sequoia; species Sequoia sempervirens. Next base: position 507,316,358 of record VDFB02105785.1, read on the forward strand.
AACCCAAAAATGTTTGGGTCCTAGAACTTGGGTATGAAGTAACTAAAACAAAATTTACTTTTTTTGTTGAAGTTGTGTTGAGCAAGCCAAGAGATCCATCTATGGAAATATTTGGTAAATTTGCAAAAAAAATCCAGTCAGGTGAATTTGGAGAACAAGAAGGATATTAAAAATAATGTAGATAAGATGCAAACTTAGTTGGAAGAGAAAGTGAACCCACCTAAGGGTTCTGCAGAGAAAATCAAGGCCACATATTTTTCTCCTTAGGGAACTCTAGGTACAAGAAGGTCAATTAGGACCTCTAACCCCTCTCCAAGTGTTCCTAAATCCTCCAAAAAAAAGTTGAACCAAGTTCAAAGAAAAAATAAGCATATGTCCCATTTGTGCAACAAATTCCTCCTAAGAGGAGAAGAAAAGAAAAGGCCACCAGAGAAAAATATATCAACTGCAAGGATGAAGAGCATATAGAAGAGGAAGGATCATAGTTGATCTGAAATAAGAATTTTTAAGCCACTATGGAATAGACTAGAGAAAAAAGGACAAAATTTAATATTGTAGATATTAAAAGTGAAGAGGAGGTGCAAAAAGAAAAGAAATGTTTTGTGTTTTAGAAAAGAAGAAGAAAAATCTACTAAAGGAAAGGGGAAGAAGAAAGAAAAGACCCCTCTAGTAAGGGAACATTGCCCAGGCTTAAAATTTGATTATTTGTCAATAGTATTTTAGAATTTGATCTCTTGGAAGAGATAACCAAAATGTATCAAGATTCAAATGATGAGGGTAAGGAAACCATTGAATAAGCCATCGTTAAGTACATGGTAAATTTTTACACAAGCTTAGATAAAATTGAAGATCAATTGTCTAATGATTTTAAGAATATTTTAACTACAAGAAGATAGGAAGCTATTGAATAAGATGCAAAGTTAAAGGAATTTTCCTTAGAGAATATAGGTTCTTCTCTAACTCATGAAGATAGGCACAACTTGTCTAAACTATATAGTAGAAAATTTAGAACAAAACAAAGAGTTAACACTGTAATGAGAAAAGAAAAAGAAGATATAGAAAGACTAGAGAATGAGACTTGGTGGAAGATTAAAGAACTTTGTGAAAGGGTTGAGATTCCCTTTGAATAGTGAAGAAAAAATGAAGAATGATTCATCTATCTCAAAAAGAAATGAGCCTAATAATGCAAAACATGAGTATGTTCTTGAAGATGAGAATGTACAAGAAAACATAGTTACTAATAAGAACCCTTCGGTGGTGGAGAATTTTGTTGGTGAAGAAAAGAATGATGATATGTAGGATTCCTCGAAGAAAGAGGAAGACAAAAACAATCAGAATCTTCCTCCTCCAAATATGGGGTAGAAAGGAGAAGAAATCCTAGATAAGTTTGAGGCACAAAAGGATGAGAACTTTCCTTCTCCAAATAATGAGGAGCCTATTGAAGAAGAAAATAATGTAGAAGAATTATCTAACAATGGAGAGGAGAAATATAAATAAGAAAGTGTAGAAAATGTTGGTGAATCCTCTAAGTCCTCTGGAGATTCTTTAAAGGATTTGTCAGATATGAAATTACAATTTGAACTGGTGGTGTCTACACAGCTCCATCATATACCCATGCAACAAGGACAAGTTGATATGAGAAAGATCTCTCCCCTACACAAACTAAAACTTGGTGATGCATTCTATTAGATCCTAAAATCTCTAGCAAATTTTGACATAATTTGAGGCTCCCATGATAAAAAATTTGACTACAACACTCAGAAATGCACATGTACAATCTGTCCCAGGAGCCTACTTTGAAAAATCATAACCAAAATCCCATTTAGTTTCATGTAAAATAACTTTGAAAACATGTTTATCTGCCATATGTGAGTGTGTACACCTAATTTCAGTTTCATATGATTAGTTTTGACATGGTTTCAAAGTACCAAGCTGGAGGGTTCTAGAAAGGTTTGTTGGCTGCACAGTGTTAAATCTACCAGAAAGGTCAACTTTGGAGGACAATATCTATCAGCTGCATGACTTTCTTGATGATCTGATTGGAATTTCAAATTCTCCCCATGTTAATGTGCTCCCATGCTCATTTTCAAGGCCCCAACATCTCGTTTGGTATTTTTTCAAAGACAAAAGAAAATGGATTTTACACACTTTTGACATTTTCTTTCCCAAAAGGTTTTAGAGAGGTCAACTCTAACCTTTAATATTTCATGAATAATGTGAATTTATGAAGAACCCTTCTACATATGTGTTCATGGGACCTAAATAAACTAATTCCCCAAGTTATAGCTTCCCAAGAAGAGATATGATAATTTTTTAAAGTGGCAAGTTGGTGGCTTCCAAATGGTTTTTGACAGGTGCACTTTTTAGAAAAAGGTTGGGTGAGAAAATTTGAGCATTAACAGCTTGCAATCTAGATGGGTTCATGCAAATATGTTGGGAACGTTACATGCTCCCCTACTATTAGGCAACATTTCAGTGCATTTTTGTGGCTCTAGGAGACTGTTTGATTAGTTTTCCAGGATGATTCGAGAGGCTACTTGACTCATTTTTTCACAATGAGAAAAGTCAAAAAGAAAATTATGATGACTGACCTAGTACAAGTTTAGAATGCATTTTTTCAATTTACATACTTTGAACATGTTGAGGGTTTGTTGTTGATGCCTATTTCATCAAAGAAAACACAGGGTCTTGATTGTCAACCTTTAATATATGTGACCTTGTATGACTTATTATGCATATTAAACCTCTTCCAAATATAATCATGAATGCCTATGCATAGGACTGTCCTTTCAATCCTTGGATATGTTTTTGAATTAACATTATCTTCACATAACTTTATAGTACTTCATACTCACTGTAGAAATTCATTCACTGTTATTTCATGAATTGCATATGTTTGAAATGCCACTCTTTCTTTTGTGATCTACCATTATTAAATGACTACCCTCTAGCACCCTTATAACTATCAATAATTGAAAAAGAAAATACTATCCCTTATAAACTATCAAGACTTGTTCATTAGTGTCCTTCACCAAGGCTTTAATTTCACTTTCTCTTTCATTACCACTCTTCAAAACTATTTTCATGATATATGCATTTGTCTTAATGATTGAGAAAGTTACTGCCTTACATGAGCACTGCCCACAATTTGAAGATCACCCTTGGTCATTTAGCTAATAATTTCTATAGTCCATAATAATTTCTATTTTTCATGATTATTGACTGTCATATGATTTCACAATCCATTATATTGATTGACTATCATAAATTAATATTTAGAATGTCATTGAAACCCTTGTGTCTTTATGCAAAATGTGGGACCAAATGCAACTCACATTAAAACAAAGTTACAACTACCATGGTTGGAATATTTGTAAAATGTGGAGAATATAGATGGGTATATGAGTTATTTTACATATTTACTCAAAGGGATGATGTCTCATGGCTCACAATGACTGCATAGTATGCACATAATGGATTTTTTGGAAAGAAGATTGAGGAGACATATCATCACTAATTGTAAGCATTAGATTATAATTATCAGTCATACATAGTTTTCAAGAAAGGAGATATTCCATGGCCCTTCGTAATATTAAGCTTACCTGAAATATGGAACATGCCAGTACTAATTGTGTGCTCAAAACTTCTCAATATAGTAACAATCTTGTCTACAAACAAGGTATTCAAGGAAGGAGATCTATCATGGTTATTTTTAAGCTTGAGTGTCTTTGAAGGAGAATTTAATTCCAAGGACTCCATTTATAGTTTACAAATATCTATTGAAAAGATGTCACCACTCTTTTCTACAGAAGAATCACATATTTGAGAAAGTTCATTCTTAGAAGCCTCTGTTGAGTGGACCTCCTAGTTATGTTCTATAATGAAATAATCCATCCCTAAAGTAGGAGCATACATCATTAATTTTGATTCTTCAGTTGAGTCTTAAAGATATTCAAGCAAGGGGAGAATGTGAAGAGCATATGCAAAGAATAAATGAAGGTCTTGAGTCAATATTGAGTGATACATAGGAAAGGGGAGACCACAAAAAATCAAAGTACAAAGAGGATTGCTTAACAAGATGAAGACAAATAAAAGGACGGGCTAATTTGAAAGGAATGTGCAAGCCATGTCTCAACATATTTAGTATGAATAAAATTTTTAACACTAGATTGTATGGAAAAGAGGTGCACATAATGGGATAATGTCTCATTTGATATAAGCTACTCAAATGCTTCTTCATATCGGATCTAAGAGTTTCACATATTTATGCACTGTATTGGGAAGGTTTGATAATGTGAGGCTTGACTGAAAGTAGCATACACTAAAAAAGTTCAAAGACAACTAGTAGCGCCTTGATCAAAATAGATGTAGCATGAAAGATAGGCATGGAGTATAGATTTCTCACACACCAAGCCTACAATGTTTTTCTTAGGAAGTGATGATGGGATGGTTAGGGAATGGTTCTCAAGGCAAGATGAAGTTTTGGAGTTCAATTTATAATGAAGATGAATTGCGAGGTGTTAATTAACCTAGTACATTAATTGTTATAAATTAGATTTCTTTCTATGAATTTATTGAGCAATTAATCTATTGCAAGTTAATTGCTCAATAAATTCACTGAAAGAAATTTTATTTATAAAAATTAACACACTGGGTTAATTAATAGCTAATAAAAATGGAAGACAAAATAACAAGAAGCCAATAAAAAAAAGGAAATAACACAAATATACCTAGGAAACCCTAGAATGGGGAAAAACTTGCAAATGTTGGATCTTCTATTAAGCCTAACAAAAAACTTTTCTTTTGAAAATACAATACAATTTTGCTACAAAAATCTTACATATATAGATCCTAGCTACTTTACTTAGCGTGCAAGAAAAGAAACTTTCCTTACATGCTTTGGCTTTAAATCACACATAAAATAACTCTTGGTTTTATCCAACCTCACAAACTCGAAAACATTCTATCAAAGAATACAAAATCTGTTGTTGAAAATCCAACTCGAGTTGCTTTAAAGAAACTCCACACCCAACCTTTTGAGCTAGAAAATCAGCACTCCCTCTTAGCGAGGAAGGTGTTTTGCACAACACCCAACTTGTCCTTGAAGAATTCAAACCTACTCTTCATCAAGGCCTTTGTTAGGATATCTGCTATATGTTTGTCCATAGGAATGTAATGGAGCTTCATTATCCTCTTCTCCACACAATCTCTAATGAAGTGGTACTTGATCTCAATGTGCTTTGACTTGTCATGAAACATTGGATTCTCAGAGAGTTTGATACAACTCTGATTATCATAGTAAATGACTTTAGGATTCAGCGCCTAATCAAAGAGCCTAGCTAGAAGTTTTCAAAGCCAGATAGCCTCACATGTAGCCATACTGGTTGCCATATACTCAGCCTCTGCAGAACTCAATGCAGTTGACTTATATTTCTTATTGTACCAAGAGACTGCTCCTGATCCCAAACTAAAACTACACCTCGAAGTGCTCTTTCGATCAACTGTACTATCTACCCAATCTGCATCGGTAAACCCCTTGAGCTTCACTCCATCCTGTTGAACATACTTCGGCCCATAATCAACTATGCCTAAGAGATATCTCAAAACATGCTTCACAACTATCTAGTGCACACATTTAGGTTCCACCATAAACTGACTGAAGGAGTTCACTACAAAACAAATGTCTGGCTTGGTGTTGACCAGATACATAAGAGATCCTATCAACTATCTATATAAAGTTGGGTCCACTGCCTCTGATCTAGACGCATCAATCTTCTTCCAATTGGTCACAAGTGGCATTGGCATGGTCTTATAGTTCTCCATCTTGAATCACTTCAAGATATCAATTAAGTACTTCCCTTTTCCAAGGAAGATCTCTCCCTCTTTCTACCAGAAATCCAATCATAGAAAGTAGTGCATCAACCCCAAGTCCTTCATCTCAAACTCTCTTGTAAGATCCTACTTGTAGCGTGCTATGAGATCCTCTAACCCTATGAGAAATAGGTCATCAATATATAACACCAATATGAGAAGTTTTCCCTTCACCTAAACATAGTACAGGTTTGGATCCACCTCACTCTTGATGAAGCCCATCCTTTATAAGTAATTGTCAATACATGAATAGCACACCCCAAGAGCTTGCTTGAGTCCATACAATGCTCTTTTCAACCTTCATACATGAGAATCCCTCCCATGTGCTTCAAATCCTTCTGGTTTCTCTATGTAAATATCTTCCTCAATCACTCTTTGAGGAAGGTCATCTTTATATCCATCTAGTGAATCCTCCAACCCATCTATGTTGCTATAGAAATGATAGCTCTTATGGATGAGTACCTGGATACTAGAGTGAAAGTCTCATCATAATCAACTCCTTCCTTCTAAGAAAACTCCTGAGCCACAAACCAAGCTTTGAAATTTTCCACACTACCATCTGCAACATCCTTAATCTTTCCCACCATAGACTTATCCTTTGGTCATGGTACTACCTCCCACACACAGTTCTTCATGATGAAAGAATACTCTTCAACCATAGCATCCCTCCATACTTGGTGTTGGGATGCCTCCTAAAAACTCGAAGGCTCTATTTCAATTAATTCACTCATAAGTGCCACATACTCAGAATAACGTATGGGATCCTTTATCTATCTGACTGAATCTTGAGAATCACTTGCATATTCTTGAGCCTCTCTTAGTGTCTGCTTAGTTGCTCTATTTCTCCTCTTCTTGGTAATAGGAATCTGAGGCTAAGGAATTATTTGTTCCTCCTTCTGATCAACCTACTCGACCTTCTTGCTCTACTCTCTAGCTTGTGTGACTGAAGTTTGAGGAATTTGTTCTCCCTCAACTGTAGGTGATTTCTCCCCCTCATTCATCAAGTTGCTAGACTTCCGAAGAGTAGGAATGTAAACCTAGTAAGCCTTATAAGTTTCACTCTACCCAACAAGGATACCCTTCTCTATAGTTGGTTCCAACTTGGTTCTCTTATCCATAGGAATGTGACAATACACAAGGCATCCAAAGATGTGAATGTGTCCCAAATCTGGTTTCTTACTAGTGAACCCATCTTTTGGAGTCAATTTTCCCAACACTTTGTGAGGGATGCTATTCTACAAATACAAAACTATATAGCAATATTATTCCCATAAGAACCAAGGTAGATCCTGATCATGAAGCATGGCCTTGGCTACTCCAACTATAGCCCTTTTTTTCCATTCAACAGCCCCATTTTGTTGCAAGTTGTACGGAAATGCCAACTCTTTCTTGATACCTTCCCGAGAACAGAAATATTTGAAGGAATTTGAGGTATACTTGCCTCCATTATTAGACCCCAGTATCTTGATCTTCCTCCTAGTTTGGTTCTTCATGAAAGCCTTAAACTCTTTAAACCTATTGAAGACCTCATCTTTATTCTTCATGAAATATATCCACATATTCTTAGAGAAATCATCAATGAAAGTAACATAATACTCATATCCATTCAAGGATGTTGTTGACATGGCCCACACACATCTAAGTGTACAAGATCCAAAATCCCTTTAGATCTAGTGTCACTTCATGCAAAATTGGTCTTGGCATATTTCCCAAGAGCACAACCTTTGCACACTTCATGATTTTCTATCTTCATATCAAGCAGCCCCATCACTATTTCCTTAAGAATATTAAGTGCTCCATGGTGAAGGTGAGCCATCCTCCTATGCCAAAATTATCCTAGCCCTTTATAGCTACTAACTAACACATGTGCTAGCTCAAACTGTAATCGAAACAATTTTCCATGCTTGACTCCAATCACTTTTGCAACCTTGGAATCCTTGGTACGAATATAGAGTTTTCCCCTCTCAAAAATAATGATGTAACCCAAGAAGCCCCACTGCCAATATACCATACCCTATTGGAAATTGAAGTTGAGAGATAGGCAATGAATGGAAACTCATTCTCAAATTGTGATGCAAACTCATCCACCTCTTTTGTAGTAGAAACTTTCTTCTTTTGCTTTTCCTTATTTTTTTTATTTAGAAATTAAGTGGCATAGTGACCCAACTAATGGCAGCAAAAACATTTTATCTTTCTCAGATCTTTCTTCTTCCCACTTTGGGAAGAAGAACCTTTTGTTTTCTCTTTATTGGACTTCTTCTTACCCTTGTTTGCAAGAGAAATATTTTCTTTATCTTGATCCTTCTTCATTTGATCTCCTCAATGAGCACCTTCACGAGTCTCCTCCTAAACAAAATCATCCCAAAGCCTTTCCCAATCAGGTAGCTAATCTTTTCTGACAACACACTTGACAAATACTTCCTAGTGCTTCAAAAAACCATTCAAGGCTATACACACCAACTCATCTTCATCAATCATCTCTCCAACATTAGCCAGCTCATCCCTGACTTGTGTCATCTTGGACAAGTAAGAGGTCACACTCTCACCTTTGCACATCTTGGTATTATTGAATTTTTCCTTGAGCATCATCTTACGATTCTGATAGTCACTTTGATAAAGTCTTGTGAGTTGTGTATCCCACATCTCCTTGGAAGTGTCTTTCCCTGATAAATGAGGAATTAAATGATCTCTTACTCTATCAAGGATAATCCTCTGAAACTTAGCCTCTTTGACTTCATGTGAATCTAAGGCAATAGGATCATTTGTTGGTGGTGTCACTTCTATACTGGCATAGATCCATGACCTATTCTCCTTGAGAATATATGTAATTTGAGCCTTCCATTACAAGAAGTTAGACACACCCTCAAGCCTTTCTTCATATCGAACACTGGTTGCCATAGTCACATTAGAAACTGGAGATAAATTTTTTTTTTTTTTTGAAATTTACGTCACAAATCTCCGTTTCATATTCAGAGTTTAGAGCTCTAATACCATGTTAATTTCTATAACTCAACAATAGATTAATTGCTCAATAAATTCATAGAAATAAAGATAATTTATAATAATTAGCACACTAGGCTAATTAATAGATAATAATAGTGGAAGCAAAAATAACAAGAATCCAATCACAAAAAAAGACAATAACACATATATACCCAAGAAACCCTAGAATGGGGAAAAACTTGCAAATGTTGGATCTTCTATTCAACCTAACAACAAACTTTTCTTTCAAAAATATAATGCAAGTTTTCTACAACGATCTTACATATATAGAGCCCAACTGCTTTACTTAGCTGCAAGAAAATAAACTTTCCTTGCATTCTTTGGCTTTAAATCACACATAAAATCACTATTGGTTTTATCCTAACCTCGCAAACTCAAAAACATTCTATTAAAGAATAAAAAATCTATTCTTGCTAAAAATCCAACTCGAGTTGCTTTAAAGCAACTCCACATCTCACCTTTCGAGCTAAAAAATCAACACGAGGTTGGATCTTGATTAGGGCTACCTAAATGATTGTGCGAGATATTTTTGGGATGCTACAGTGTCATCTCTATCCTTGCAAATATGTTGACACATCTAAGTCATACTACCACTATGCATTTTTATGGGTTTACAATGTAAATAGGGAGTGCCCATATAGGAAGAGAAACAATTTGATAAGGAATAGAGAAGAAAACCCTAAATATTGATGAAAATGATAATGTTTGCATTAGAGGAATGGAAGATCGAAGGGACTCCTAAAAGTCAGAGGGATTACTTTTTGAATCCCTTCAAAATCTTGAAAGAGCATGAAATTCATCTGAGAGAATAGAAAATCTCGGTGGAACAAAAATATGATTCCTTTCGATATAGCATTTAGCAAGGACAGATGATAAAATCATGGTGGAATCAAAAACAAAATATACAACAAAGGCACCTTTTAATGTCGTGGTAAGTAATCTATGAGTCTCTTTGATATCCAGAAAATAAGTAAGCACATGATTGAAGATTGTATCAAAGGGAGAAATGGATATCGACATAAAAAACTATAGTCCTTCTGATACAGTAAAATACACCTCCATGTGACGAATACAAATAAATATTAATAAAAGTGTGATTATAGTGAAAAGTAATATTACTTTGAGGAAATATAAATTTCTCCAAGGAAATTATAAAGTGGATAATTATTTTATCCGAGGAACATCACGAAAATATAAAAAGTAAAACTTATTAAATAAAAATTATAAAATATTTACACTAGGAGGTAAAATGTTTTTCATCAAGGGAGTTAACCGAAAATAAAATCATGGAGAAGGTGATTATTTTACTCAAAGGGATATTTCATCAAGTGGATGAAAATACAATCGCCAATAAAAGAAGAATAATGATAATCATTAAAATTGATTTTTTCACAATAGTGCAAATATTAAGGAGATTTAAATTGAAATATTTTAATTTGTTGAAGGTAGTTAAATGAAGAGATTCACGGGATAGACGTGTGAAGCATTATAACCCTTGAAGATACAAAGTATTTATAAGAGATCAATCAATAAGCAACAGAAATCAGTAGTTAGATAGGTTGATGAGTTGCATCAACAGATATTATGAAGTGTATTGTAAAATCATTTTAAAGTAGATAGATGTACACGAAATTATAATTCCGTGGCTACAATCCTGGTGTTCAAATATTTGTTAATATTCTTGCATATGATTTTATCTTACTATCTCTAGTCTTATTTTCCCTTGTTATTTAAATCAATGTATCAGGGATGTATTTGATTTATTAAAACATATCTGTTGTTTTTGTGTGGTTCATTTATCTAGTTACTTCAAGGAAGGATTAAATTCTTTTAAATAAGTCACAGTAATCTAGAAGAATCATTTGGATTGATAAGAAGAGCTTGGTAAACTACATCCTTGCACATTTATGCAAGCCATAAACAATAAAAGTGCCAAATAATTAGAGTTAAGCTAGAAAGAGGTCACATACCATGTACATCTCAACTCCGTCAACCTAATAGGAATAAGTATTGATCACACTCATCTCAAAATAGTATTTCACTTAAACTTTATTCACATATTCAAATTTAAAACATTTGCAGTAGGACCAATTATTAACTTTGCATCTATTTCACCTTTGCATGCCATTGTGGATATATTTCCTAAGTTAGAGATTACACACTATCTTTAAATCTGCTTCATTATTAAGGTTCACCCAGTTGGGCTTAGTAGAGCCTGAAGTGCAGGAAGTTCTCAACCATATTGATTGACTTCGTTCGTTAGCCAAAAAACATTATAAGCATAACCATAGAGCTTGGAATCGATCCTCTTAGGGTTTGCAATCTACATTTTGAGACCTAATAGATTGGCAACTCTACTGGGGAGTAGCCTAGTCAATATTGAATCCAAGCCTTTTAGCTATAGAGTCATAAAATTTCACATTTGTGTAATTACACATTCACATAACTGAGTAAGGGATTCCACTGGGGATAAACCAAGAATAATCTCAAAACCGAATTAATACCAATTTTCTCACTTTTTAGAAAAGTGAGTTGCGACTCTATTAAAATACTTGATGAAGAATGCAAAAGACATTTTAGATTTACAACAGTTCCAATCAAAGGTAGAGATCAAAGGCTGAAATATGCATTTTAATTCTTCTTTTCCCTATATAAATTATAATACAAGACGTGAAACTAAGATAATAGCATAAATAAAATAGATTAAAGAAGAATTGGAAAGGTGCAAGTTAGAGCAACAACAAGAATTGACTCAACAACCACTACAACTAAGAGCCCATTTTTCGTTAAATACATCACAATATATACCAGTCTCTAATGAGGATGGATATGTGAATACAAGTAATCCTTGGATTCCATAAGTACCTCATAATACAACAAGAAATCTTGAAAATGGTGTTGATTGCTTTTTAGAACCAAACTTAATCTCACCATTTACCTATGGGTCTACTAGAATCCAATGATAAGTAAAGGAAATGATTGTCCAACAAAAAATTAAGGGTTATTAGGCCCTTACTTCTATTCTTCGAGCTCTATGAAACCTGAGAGAGTGATCCTAATAATTTTTACATTATATTCATATGTCATTTAATCATAAACATTGCAACAAACAAATAATTATTATATAGTGGCTCAACAAACATAATGTATCAAAGGAGTTGGTTGCTTCTTAACAATAGTTCATATTCAGAGCCCGAGAATAGTAAAACCTAACATAATTGTAACCCATTTCAAAGAATTTTATTTAATAAATGGTTTGTTACTGAATTAATCAACAATATGCAACATGGTCACCTCACTTAGATCAGTGCCTCATCCTTGGAATGGAGTCAATTCTATCATTTACATGATTTGACAACAATTTCACACATGACATTATTTAAATCCTTGAGGATACTAGATTACAGTACTTCAACATTATGTCCCCACCATCACTTCATACTAACATCCTAGTATATGATTTAACATAAACCTATGGCTTCATTCAAGCATTTACATCAACTCTTTGAATTAATAAGCAAGAATTAAACCATACAACCATCAAGAAAAAATAGAGACAAGATAACCCTTCATTATATTACTTATAGTTTATAAAACCAGTACATAGGAAAGAAAATGGTGCAAAACTTACACTATTCTATTTTATATTGTCAATATTGCTATCAAGACTACATATGCATATTAGCAAACTCAAACTAAAGACTTAGCACTAAAATTTTTAGTATATATTCTTTACAATCTCCAATGTGATCAGGCCAAATTACAAAAATGAGGGAAAGCAAAAGACAAAGCTCCACATCATCCGTTGAAGAGGATCAATGATCCTTGCAAAAGGAATTGTTTATCATGGCAACAACTCAAAAATTTATTGTCCATGTTGACCAAAGAAGATTCTCCATCAGTACCTAATGTAGGAACTTACATATTAACTGGGAAAGGCATATTTTCCATTAAAGAAATGGTGTCAAACACCTCTCCTTTACACTAGCCAAAAAAATTTCCAAGTCAACGTCAAAGAAAACAAGCTATATGCTTGCATAAGATGACGAGCTCATCGATGTGGTGGAGGTGTCATAAAAAAAAAAAATAGAACCCTGGGGTGCTACTCTAATTCTACAAAATTAGATTAAGCATTCCCACTTTGTGTTCATGTTGAAACTAGAGAAGCTACTACCCCTCCATCATCAGAATCCTCTCATGCCACCAGAGTGATAAGGTAACGGGCATACTCTAGGTCAGTATCTCCTTCATCGCTCAAAGGACCAGTTGAATCCTCCATGGGAGAGTGATTCCTCCCCATATAAGAATCATAAGCCTTGTGGTACTTATTCTTCTTGCTAAGGGTTGTGTTATGACTATATGTTAAAATATGGTCATGAAAAGGAGATAGATAAGGGGAGAGATAGACAAAGAGATAGAAATTTGGGATAGATAGGTCTAAATATAAACAAAGATCAAGAGAGGGAGAGATAGAGAGAGGGAAATAAAGAGCAAGGGAGGGAGGAAGGGAGAGTTAGAGAGAGGTTGGGGATAGATTGATCTAGAGATAGATAAATGGAGATGGAGAAAGGGAGAGATATAAAGAGGGAGATAAGAAGGGAAGGAAAGAATAGAGAGAGGGTAGAGAGAGATATGAGGGATAGGTAGGTCTAGAGATAGAAAAATGGACATGGAGAGAGGGAGAGAGAGGGAAAAATAATACATGGAAATATGGAAAGATAGAGAGAGGAGGGGAAGGAGGGAGGGAAGGATAGTTGGAGAGAGAATGGGATAGATAGGTCAAGAGATAAATAAATATTATGGAGGAAGAGATAGAGAGACGAGGGATAGATAGGTTTAGATATAGACAAATAGAGATGGAGAGGGAGAGATAGAGGATGAGAGGAGAGAATTAATAGGAAAATATGGGGAGAGAGAGGAATATGGGAAGAGAAAGAGAGAGGTAGAGATAGAGATTGGGAGATAAACAAGGAGGGAGTGAGAGGTACAAGATAGGTATAGAAAGGGAGAGAGAGGAAAGGGTGAGATAGGGAGAGATAATACAGAGAGAGGGAGAGGGAAGAGGGGGAAGGAGATAGAGAGAAATAAGTATAGATAAAGAGATATATAGATATAGGTAGACAAAGATATGGAAAGAGAGAGAAAAATATATAGAGGGAGAGATGTAAATATATAGGAAGAGAGAAATGATGAAAGATAGAGAAGTATAGATAGAAAAATATAAATGGAGAGAGAAATGTGAGAAGATATGGAAATGTGGGAATATAAAGAGAGATAGGTAGATATAGAGATATAGGGAAGGAGAGATAGATCTAATGAGTGAGTGAGAGAGAAAGGGATAGATAGAAATGAATAAATAAGGAGATAAACGGAGAAATATATAGAGAGAGATAGAGAGGTAACTGAAGATATAGATATTTAAAGGTCTTTAAAGAGGGGGATGGGGAGAGAATGGGATAGAGTAAGATAGAGGTAGAAATGAACATAGAGGGAGATAGGGAGAAGTAGAGAAATAAACTATTGCTTCATACAAATGCATATGCAATATATTATGAGCACATTTGTATAGTGTAGGAAAAAGTATCCCCTTTTCACACTTAATTTGGTAATTAATAATAAAATGAACTTAATTATGCCTTAATTTAATGTTTTTAAAAAAAATAAAAGACATATAGCCGACTTAATATATTTATAGAAAAATATAAAAGATTACAATAATAATGTCTTTCCAGCATATAGTCTAAATTCTAAGTCAACATATAAAAAAAATTGTTGATATATCAACAACATATTCTCCCAGCATGATTTTTCTAAAGGCATATTTCATCTCTGTCAAAATATTAGGTGACCTTGTACTATAACAACTTGTTATATTCAAAGACAACTGATTATAACCTTATGGAAAACTGTTCCAAAATGCTCATGCTTTCATATACCATATACTGCTCCATAATGCTCATGCTTTGAAAACTTATAATGGATTAGTCGAGACTAAAACAACTAAAAGTTAGATATAACTAAAGTGCTCCAAATGTTCATGATTTCAAACATTTCCAATAGACGAACTATCTACTCCTTCACCTTTATGCATGGTTTGGTGTGCCAGTGGCGTTGAATGTGAATTTGTAGTTATGTTTAAAATTTTATCTAACCTCATGGAGGTTAAAGGTAAAGCCCATTCATATGCCCTGGGTCAGTGGAGTAGGAACAAATAATATTACTGACCCTTTCCTTTCCCACTACAAAGTGGAGTCAAACCTATGACCTCGAGGGATGCAAACCCAAAGTCCCAACCAACTACGCTACAAGTGGTGGCTCAAAATGTTATCTAACCACATGGAGGTTAGAAGTAAAGCCCATTCTTATACCTCAGGTCAGCGGAATAGGAACAAGTAATATTACTAACCCTTTCCTTTCCCACTACGAAGCGGAGTTGAACCTATGACCTCGGGGGATGCAAACCCCAAGCCCCAACCAACTCCACTACAAGTGATGGCTACCTGAATTTAATGTTGTAATATAAATTTTACATATTGACATTGAGTTTAGGGCCTTATTAAATAAAATGGACTTAATTGTTCCTTAATGTGGTGTTGTAAAGTGTACCTTTACACTTTCACACTTATTTAGGGATTAATTAATTAATTGAGGTCAATTATCCTTAATTGGCCCCTTTAATTCACATCCAAGCCTAATTAATTAAAATTTTTGAAGAGGGAAACCAGACATTCATTAATGCCATAACATAACACTTATCATTGGAAAATGTGTGTCCTAGGTGAGTGACCTAGGTCACATTCTCCCAAGGGAAAATGGGTCCTCACTTAGACCTAGGACGTAAATTTTTATTATGTTTTTGGCAATATTTTATCATATTCAAATCTATATTCACATGTCAGCTTGTGTTATTTTAATTTTGAGAAATTAATGTTATATACCTCTAAATAAGAGGTCATCTCACTAAGTTTCACCTATAATTTTCAAGAGAGAATTCCTATAGAAAGTTTGTGAGATCAAGAGCATTTCAAGGCATTCAAGAGTAGATTTATTGAAGAATGATTGCAGCAACCAAGATCCTATTGTCATGTCAAATTCTTCTTGCATCATGCATGTTGTTTGAGCTAATATGTTGATGTAGTGTTCAAGATACATTCAAGCATTTAAAGGAATTGTTTCAAATGAGGTTTCAAGATCAAGATCCACATCCATTAAAGCCATTTCATGTTAGTTTTAGATCTACATTCCAACGTTCATCTAGGGGTTTGGTGAGTTGTGACATTGCTTTGTTCATTCATCATTCCTTTCATGCTATTTCATTTCATTACAAGGTCAAAACAATGCTCATTTCTTTAAATCTAAAAAATACAAGAAAATTAGTCATTTTGTAAATCATTTGCATAGCATTGCATCATCATTCACTTGCATTTGAAAACTGAAAAAAAAATTCAAATCAAATTTGGTCTCCTATTTTGTCATTTTGTCATATTTAGCATTTGCATTCAACTTTAATTTCATAAGAAAATCAAACTATAACTTACTATTTTTTATCAAAATATGGAAACTGCTGGAATCAACCTAGAAATCTACATTAAAAAAAAAACCCTAACTTAGGACCCATTTTCCCCTAGGCGAATGTGTCCATTATCAAGGTCATTTCCTAATTTTCAAGGCATCAAAATATCTATTTCTACATTCTACTTTGCTATTTTTAGTTTTTTGTTTCAGTTTGCATAATTTCTATTAAGTGGAATTGTGCATATTTAGCTTCATTTGATAAAATTAGTGTATTGTTTGATTTCAAAATTGTATTTAAAAGACATCATTTTTAGGTTTTTTAATAGAGTAATAAAAAAATTATCTTGTTTAGATTCTGAAAATTACATTCTAGGTCATTCCATTGCATTTTACCCTTCTTTCCATTTTGGGTTTACATCAAGTTTTTGAATCTTGTATGAGCTTTACAACTTGGTGTCCTATTAGAAATGTTGTTCTGAGACATAGTTCAAGACTCATGCCAACCTGTGATACACCATTCATCATGGATGTTGGGTTCTCCAACTCTTTCACTAATAGCATTGATAATCAACCCTCTATTGGTCATAGCCTTCATGCCTAATTTCTAATGACTAACCTAACTAAAAACAATGTGCACGACATTGCCAATATCCCACAAGAAAACATAAGAAGGATGAATGAATAATTAAAAACTTTACAAGACTTTGTGAGACTCGAACCTATTGTTGCCAACGCCATTCCTCTCATATGGAACATATGAACAATGCTAAAGCATAAAATAGGAATAGAGTTTATATGTGCATTGGTCCATATAATTAAAATAAATTTTCCTCCTCCTCAACAAAATTATAATACATCTCCCTTGCATAAGGGAAAAGAAAAGGGTGAGTGCAAAAAGATGGGGGGGCCAAATTGTGGCCAATTTTTTTAAAAAGTTATGATAGCTCATAATCTAAGCATGTTATAATGTGATCATGTTATAATGTGAGCGTGTTATAATACACTTGTGTTATGGTGCATTCGTGTTACAAGAAATGAGAAGCAAAAAAAAAAAGGAAATTGAGCTCATTTGCTTTGTGACTATTTTTTTTCTGCCTATGGCCAAAATCCCTTCTTTTTCATGCTCTTGTTCTGGGAGGAGTAAATCTTGCAATTTTTTCATCAAATTGTTTCTATTTCATTGATAGGATGTTGCCACTTCGATAGGGAGGCTGAAGAGGTAAGGATTATTTTTTTGTTGTTGTGAATTTGTTAGTTTTAGGTTGTTTTTGATATTTACTTGTTGAATTTGTAGGAGATGATAATGAACCTACAAACCCTCTTCAAAACCCTCCTGAAAATCCTCAACAAGCAGAGCAACAACAAGAACAAAATCCTCAAGTTCAACAGCCACAACAACAATCTCCTCCACCAATCCCTCAACATCCTCATTGCACTTAGCAAAATTTAATGAGTGAAAGCAAAAACAATAAAAATAAAATTGAGTTAATCACAAGGTTGAATGATCCAAATGGTTCAACCATGGAAAGAAAAACACTTGCAAATTCACTTAAAGAAATGTTAAAACATGTAGATGCAATCAACAAACAATTAAGTGGTTGGTAAGATAGGAGGCAGGTGACTAGGAATTTTTATTGGGATAAATTATCAATAAAGATGTAAAAGATCTAAAAATTACAAAATTAGATTTGTGCCCATTATTTACCGACCCATGCATAAATCAAAATCTTAGCCTCAATGCAAAGGCATTTCATATCCATTGGTACCACAACCAATAGATTAGGAACCTTTTTTGGGATAGGTGGTACATGGTTTTTGATTACCCACCATGCAACAATTGGAAAGTCCCACAATATTGTAAGGAAAATCAGATGCGGAAAACAATTTTCCTAACATCAATACCTTAGGAAAGAATGTAGATACACTTCAAAATTTACAATTATAGTCCAATTAAGATGCACTAAGAAATAGACAACAAAAACAGAGTATTTGACAATCACACATGAACACCAGATATACGTGGGAAAATGCTTACAAGAGAAAAATCCACCACACGAAGAGAAATCACTTTGTATTATAGTAATGAAATTACATACAAATCCCAGACATATCTTTTTGGTGTCATTATACAACATTCACCATTAATATTTTTGTACAAGAATCTTCATGTTACAGTCCACAGAATTCATCCACTGATACGATCACTCAACAATCTGTCAATTCAACCAACCGATTACAAACTGTAATCACAGAGTATATCCATGTCGAACTCTGTCTATAGAATTTCCTCACAGAACTGTCACAACTAACTGTCTTCCAATTGTTCCCCTTCGGCTCCTATTCGTCCACGAGACTCCACATAGGATGGTCTTACTCGATCAACAAAATTCATAATGTATTGGCATCTCGGTGAGACACTAACAGTGTCTCGCCGATGCCACATAGACTTCATGTCGATGTCACCAAGAGACTCTATTATCGTTAAGATGTTCTATCGAGCTCCCTGAGTTACACCAAGTTACCAAGCAGTCACCCAGACCTATCGCATTTTCTAGGAGATCATAGAGTCACCAAAGGTATACCAAAGACACAAGTCATATCGAGCTCCAAAGGATAGTCGGCAAGACATACCGATATTGCCAAGAAGTTTCTCCGAGACATAAAGGTTACCCCGAAGTGTTCACCCATCCCCAAGACATTTCCCTTCGCTGAGAGAACATACTAATCTCCATATGTTACCCCAAAGACTCTTCATCATTGGCAAGACTCATCAAAGTCATTGGGACTTCTTACCGAGACCTCTGTGTTCCACCGATGACAAACATTCACCAAGAGCTGCACCAAAGACTTCAAAAGATGTTCCTGTCGGTGAGACCTTCAATGTTCACTGAGATGTCTTCTCGAGATCCTTGAGTTACCCTGATAGCCATCGACTATCGACAAGACAACCTTTAGTCGCTAAGACGTTTCTCTGACCACTTTTGAGTTACTCCGAAGAATGTATGAATGTTTCCCTGTCGGCGTGACCTTCTCCATTCACTGGGACTTCTTAGTGAGAACCCTTAGCTATCCCAAAGCCCATGGTCACCAAGAGTCTCCCTGAAATACGATTGAATGGCCTATCGGCCAAAGGTCTCCCGAGCGCTATGAGGTCATAACGAATACACTATGTCATAGGGATAGACTCCACAATGAAATCTTTCGGCAAGACATTTGCAAGGTCACAACGACCTATACAAACTAGAATGAATCAAGTTGCTAGTCGGCCAGACAATGAAGATGTCACACCGACTTGTCTCTAATGGAGTTTTCAACCTGTATAGTTTGAGGCACATATTTCTAACAATCTCCCATTTGACGAAGATCATACATGCACCTCTAGAGCACATCATAACTTACTGAAAATCATGGACACTAAGGCCCATCGAACTAGCACACCACCTAAACTTATCTGTGCTCACTGGCTTCGTCAATGAATCTGCAACATTCTCCAGAGTATCAACCTTTTCCAAACTGACCTTTCCATCCTCAACCATATCTTGTACAAAGTGGTATTGTACATCAATATGTTTCATCCTAGCATGGAAAGTAGGGTTCTTTACTAGACAAATTGCACTCTGACTGTCACATAAAATAGTTATTTCACCTGCATCAAAACCAATGTTAGAACAAAAACATTTCAACCAAACTGCTTCTTTACAAGCATGAGTAACTACCATGTATTCAGCTTCCATAGTGGACAAAGCGACTACAGCTTGCCACTTTCTCATCCAACTCACTGCACCACCATTCATCATATGTATCCACTGGTGGATCTCCTGCTGTCAATGTCCCCTGCCCAATCAAAATCTACATAACCACAAATGTTGAGAGTCCTCTATGATTCAAGTGAATTCCCATGGTAACACAAAGTGAAATTTGAAGTACCCTTCAAATATCTAAACACTCTCTTCATAGCATCCCAATGTGTTCTTCCTAGATTAGCCATAAATCGACTAAGAACTCCCACTGCTTGGGCAATGTCTGGCCTTGTACAGACCATTGCATACATAAGACTACCTACTGCACTAGTATAAGGTACACTGTTCATGTCCTCCATCTTAGTAGGAGATTTTGGATAGTCCTCAACAGATAGCTTCATTCCCTGCATGAATGGAAAAATTAACTGCTTGTAATCATTCATACAAAATCTCTCAAGAACAATCCTGATATACTTACTCTGATTGAGCCAAAGATTTCTATTCTTCCTATCCCTAGTTATCTCCATCCCCAGAATATGCCTTGCTACACCAAGATCCTTCATTTCAAACTTAGCAGAAAACTGAGACTTAAGATCAGAAATCATTAGCTTTCTATTACCTATGAACAACATATCATCAACATAGAGAGCAATAACTAATACTTGATCACTTTTAGCTTTATAATATACACAGTGATTAGATTTTGATCTCACAAATCCCAAAGATAATACAAATGTATCAAATTTCTGGTACCTCATCCTAGGTGACTGCTTTAACCCATAGAGAGACTTCTTTAATTTGCATACTAGTTTTTCTTTACCTTTCTCAACAAAGTGCTCAGGCTGGGACATATAGATTTCTTCTTCAAGATCACCATGAAGAAATGTTGTCTTGACATCCATCTATTCAACCTCTAAGTCATATGCTACTGCAAGTGACAAAAGAAATCTAATGGACGTCAGCTTTGCTAGAGGAGAAAATATTTCCCCATAATCAATTCCCTCGACCTGGGAATAACCCTTTGCAACAAGTCTTGCGTTGCACTTTTCTACACTGCCATCCAGACCAATATTTTTCTTAAATACCCATTTGCAGCCAACAACCTTTCTACCTTTAGGCAAGGGCACCAGACTCCAGGTTTCATTCTTATCTAAAGATGCCATCTCTTTGATCATGGCTTCGAACCAAGAGTCTACATCAGACATTTTAATTGCCTCTTTTACAGTCCTAGGCTCATCAATGCTAGAAATCAAAGAATAGGCACAAGTAGAATCTATCAAAAAGAACCCATACCTATCTGGTTGTTTTCTTTCATGGGTTGACCTCCTCACTTGTTGAGGCTGAGGTTCTTCTTCTTCAGAACTTTCGGAATTGCTCGAGCTCTCCTCAATTTTAGGTACATTTTGAATTTCCAATTCCTCTTTCTTTGGTGTAGGAGGAATTATTGCTACATCCTTATTGTTATCTGACTTTGTCTCTGACTGCAGATCCAAAGAGGAAAGTTTCAACTCACGAAAGATTACACTTCTATTGTATACAACCTTCTCTGTATCAGGATTCCAAATCTTGTATCCTTTTATGATAGCGCTATAGCCCATGAAAATACATTTGACATCCTTGTTCTCCAATTTAGATCTTTTCAGATCCGGCACATGAGCATATGCCTCACAACCAAAAACACGAACATGTCTAAGTGAGGGCTTCTTACCAGACCACGCTTCCAAAGGTGTTTTCTCAATAAGAGTAGAATTTGGAGACCGATTAATTAAATAACATGCAGTAGATACAACCTCAGCCCAAAATTTCTCCTCCAAGCCAGCACTACTGAGCATACTTCATGCCCTCTCCATCACTATCCTATTGAACCTTTTAGCAACTCCATTCTGCTGTGGAGTATAAGATGTAGTCTTATGTCTTTTGATTCCATGGTCTTTATAGTATCTTTCAAATTCATCAGAATAGAATTCACCACCATTATCAGTCCTTAAGCATTTTATTTTTCTACCAATCTAATTTTCAACAAGGTTCTTAAATTCCTTAAATCGACTGAACACTTTTGATTTACTTTTCAAAAAATAAAAAAATGCTCTTCTTGAATAATCATCAATAAACAACACGTAGTATCTTGATTTAGACAAAGAAGGAACATCTACTAGACCAAACACATCGGAATGAATATAGTCTAACAAACCAGAAGATTTATGAGGACTAGAATAAAATGAAACACGGTGTTGCTTTCCATATATACAGTGTTCACAGAATTCAAATTCAAGATTACAATCTTTGAGCCTCTCAACCAGGTTTTTATTCTTCGAGGTTTTTAAACCTTTTTCTCCTATGTAGCCTAACCTATGATGCCAAAGCATAGTCTTCTCTGTAGGAAGTTTTACTTCCATAGAGTTTACAAAATTAGGGATATTTCCCTCTTTACCTCCACAAGCAGCTTTTAGTGACTTTCCAGAGGCAATGTTACATTGAACAGCCTATGCATCCAGCTTGTACAGGGTACCAATTCGAGCACCTCTAGCCAGCACCATTGAACCTCTAGTCATCTTCCAGCCATTTCTAGAGAATGTAACTTGTACACCAATATCGTTCAGCATACTTACAGACAATAGATTTCAAGCCAGACCTGATATGTGCATAAAATTATTGATTCCCTTTACTTTTCCATCAGGGAATTGTATCCTGACTCTTCCAAGGCCAAAAATATCCAAAGTTGAATCACTTGCTAGGTACACCTTTCCACCATCATATTCTTCATACTTTGTGAACCATTCTCTGTGAGATGTCATGTGGAACGATGCTCCAGAATCAATCAGCTAGACATCATCTGATGCCTATGTAGCCAAGGTTGCAATGAAGGCATCACCATCATTATGAGAAGAACCATTATCAGAAGAACCCTTATTCTTATTTTTCTCCTCTTGACAATCCTTTCAGACATGACCAGGTTGCCCACAGTTCTAGCACTTCACCTTGGACTTCTTTCCAGGAGACTTTGATCTCCCCTCTGATTTTGATTTCGATTTCTTGTCCTTCTTCTTGCCCTTCTCTTTCAGTCTTCCTCTGACAGCAAGAGCTTCCTTCGCCGTCTCAGAAGATTTCCTTCTCATATCTTCTGATAGCAAAGATGCAACAACATCTTCCATCTTGAAACTAGATGTTGTACTCCCAATCGCCATCACCAGATGATCCCAAGAGTCTGGAAAAGAATGCAATAGAAGCATACAACGATCCTCTTCTTCAGTCTTCACACCAACAGATGTCAATTGAACAAGTAGCATGTTAAATGCGTTCAAATGATTAGCTACAAACCCTCCTTCCTGCATTCTCAAAGAGTATAGTTTCTTCCTTAGGAATAGTTTATTCACTAAGGACTTCCCCTAATAAATAGACACCAGTCTCTTCCACAAGGAAGATGCAGTCTTCTCCTCATGCACATTTAGAAGCACCGAGTCTACCAAACAAAGCCTTATCAGCCCCTTAGACTTCTTATCTACATGGTCCCAATCTTCTTGCTTCATGCCTATAGGTTTCACTCCAGCCACATCAATCCAAAGATCATGGTCAACAAGAAGATCCTCCATCTTGAGTTTCCACAACTCAAAGTTACTGCCATTGAATTTCTCTATTTCAAACTTTCCAGATGTACTAGGGCCATCTCAACCTATAATTAGAAATAACAATTTTCTACAAGACTCCCACTGAACAGAATTGACTCAAAAAACCCAATGTACCCACAAGGATAACACAACTGGCTAGGCTCTGATACCACTTGTAAGGAAAATCAGATGCAGAATTTTTTTTTCCTAACATCAATACCTCAAGAAAGAATGTAGATACACTTCAAAATTTACAATTACAGTCCAATTAAGATGCACTAAGAAATAGACAATAGAAACAGAGTATTTGATAATCACATATGAACACCAGATATACGTGGGAAAACCCTTACAAGAGAAAAACCCACAACACCAAGAGAAATCACTTTGTATTACAATAATGAAATTACATACAAATCCCAAACTTATCTTTCTGGTGTCATTATAGAGAAACATTCACCATTAACATTCTTGTACAGGAATCTTCACGTTATAGTCCACAGAATTCATCCATTGATATGATCACTCAGCAATCTGTCGATTCAACCAACTAATTACAAACTATAATCACAGAGTATATCCATGTCAAACTCTGTCTGTAGAACTTCCTCATAGAACCATCGCAACTGACTATCTTCCAACTGTTCCCCTTCGGCTCCTCCTATTCATCCATGAGACTCCACATAGGACGGTCTTACTTGGTCAACAAAATTCGCAATGTACTGGCATCTCGGTGAGACACTAATAGTGTCTCACTGATGCCACATAGACTTCATATCGATGTCGCCAAGAGACTCTGTTATCGCTAAGATGTTCTATCAAGCTCCATGAGTTACACCGAGTCACCAAGCAGTTGCCTAGACCTATCACATTCGCTAGGAGATCATAGAGAGTCACCAAAGGTATACCGAAGACACAAGTCATATCGAGCTCCAAAGGATAGTCGACAAGACATGTACCGATATCGCCAAGAGGTTTCTCTGAGACATAAAGGTTACCTCGAAGTGTTCACCCATCACCAAGACATTTCCCTTCACTGAGAGAACATACTAATCTCTGTATGTTACCCCAAAGACTCTTCATCATCAGCAAGACTCATCAAAGTCGCTGGGAGTTCTTACCAAGACCTTCGTGTTCCACTGATGACAAACATTCACCAAGAGCTACACCGAAGACTTCAAAAGATGTTCCTGTCAGTGAGACCTTCAACGTTCACTGATATGTCTTCCTGGGATCCTTGAGTTACCCCGATAGCCATCGGTTATCGGCAAGACAACCTTTAGTCGCTAAGATGTTTCTCCGACCACTTTTGAGTTACTCCGAAGAACGTATGAATGTTTCCCTATCAGCATGACCTTCTCTGTTCGCTAGGACTTCTTAGCGAGAACCCTTATCTATCCCGAAGCCCATGCTTGCCAAGAGTACCCCTGAAATACGATTGAATGGCCTGTTAGCCAGAGGTCTCGCGAGCAATATGAAGTCATAACGAATACACTATGTCACAACGATAGACTCCACAATGCAACCTTTCAAAAAAACATTTGCAAGGTCACAACAACCTGTACAAACCATAGTGAATCAAGCTACTAGTCAGCCAGACAATGAAGATGTCACACCAACTTGTCTCTAATGGATGTTTCAGCCTGTATAGTTTGAGGCACATATTTCCAACAAATATTTCATGAGGACACTATACTATGAGTTCATCCTAAACAAAATCCTAAATTATTTTGATATGAGGGACTTCCAGGGAAGAGGTGGGGGGTTGGCTCAAGATAGACCCAATGCACAACAGGATCCTTGATGGCAAGTGAGATGACCTCTGGCAAGGTTGCCTCATGAGCACATCATTATCCCTTCCATCATGAAGTTGAGTGTCAAGGTAGACACTTTCTAGACCATCAGCTCTTTGACCCAGAGTGTCATCCAACGTGTCATCCCTATACTACAACACTATCTAGCAGAGTTTTATAGTGGTGGGCTTCGATCCCATTTGTGTTAGGATTGCAGAGATACTTGTTTATATGATCCCATTGAAACTCAGGAGGTTGCTACATAGGATATGTCTGCAGCTATGGAGATGGCGAGGGCAACTAACATTTTGAATGAGGCTTATGGCATCGATACTCAGGTAAATGTTAGCATGTTCATTGAATTTAATTAATTAAATTTTGATTTTGAAATCCAAGATTAACTAATTTAGTTTTATGATTTTAATAAAATTTCAGGGTCAATGTTGATATTGCATACATTGGCCCTACACCTACTTATTAGTCCACTACATCTACTGTTGAGGTATGTAACTAGTAAAAAATTATAAATTTATTACATGTTAATAACATTGTTATATGATTGGTATTCTAATATCTGATTTTGGATGTTGAATAGGCTAATATTGGAGGTTTCGTGGGAACACCTCCCAGTGCAAGTGGATTTAGAAAAATCTAAATTTAGGTAATACAATAAAGATTTTAAGTAATGAATTGTACTTAATAGTTTTGTGTAGTTTATATTCATATCATTGATTACATTGCATTGCACATCTTTCAAACCTAAAGCATTACTTCACATTCCATAACTAATAACTAGATGTTAATAGATGACAAAATTTAAACTACAATATAGTTGTTTAGAAAGTCAACATAAGTAGTGATGCAATTACTTCACATAGCATAAGTAAAAAGTAGGAGCAACTTCCAATTGCATTTGCTTGTCATGGCATTCCATGAGACCACTTTTTACTGAGGCATCTTTTCAAACAGTTCATTGCCTTGTATATGTTGTGGATGCTTGGAAGAAATATATGAAAGAATAATAGTAAGCAATAGCATAGACAAGAAAATGAGTCATTTGAAAAAGTGCTTCAAAGAAACATCACCATGAAACCCAATTTCTTTGAGGCATTTTTTCAAATAGCTCACCACCTTTTCTATGCTACCACATTTTCCATACATGTCTACCAAAGCATTTTATCAAACAGTTCATTTCCTTGCTACTATGGCTAAAAGCCTATAAAAGGTGCTTTCCAACAAACTATGGATGCTTGGAAAAAATATATGAAAGCATAATAGTAAGCAATAACATAGACAAGGCAGTGAGTAGTTTAAAAAAATACCTCAAAGAAATGCAGTCTCATGGTGATGGAATTCCATTCCATCACCATGAGATCACATTTCTTCGAGGCATTTTTTTCAAATAGCTCATTTCCTTTTCTATGCTACCACATTTTCCATACATGTGTACCAAAACATTTTATCAAACTACTCACTTCCTTGTTCCTATGGCTAAAAGCCTAAAATAGGTGCTTTCCAACAAACTATGGATGCTTGGAAAAAATCTATCAAAGCATAATAGTAAGAAATATCATATTCAAGGAAATGAGTAGTATGAAAAAATTCATTGAATAAATGTGGTCTCATGGTGATAGAATGTCATTCCATCACCATGAGACCACATTTATCTGAGGCATTTTTTCAAAAAACTCATTTCCTGCAAAATAGAAACCAACCCTTTAGCTAGAATTCCCCTCCAAATTATTTTCAAGGTCCTCATCCTCATCCTCAATTTACCAATCCATGGAACCTTCAACCTTTTATTCCACTTGCTCATCTCCCCACCCATCCCTCTTCATGTCACGATCACCCTCCATCTCATAACCAAGACCACACTATACTATCGACCCCATCCCAACATAATACCATAGAGAAGGCAATGAATTGTTTGAAAAAATTCCTCAAAGAAATGTGGTCTTATGGTGATGGAATGCCATGACACATTTGTTTATAATGGAATTCCATCACCATGAGAGCCCATTTCTTTGAGGTATTTTTTCATACAATTCACTACCTTCTCTATGCTACCACAATTATTGTACATGTCTACAAAAGAATTTTATCAAACGGTTCACCACCTTGCTGCTATGGTTAAAACCCTTAAAATAGGTGCTTTCAAACAAGCTATGGATAGGGTGAATAGTAAGTATGATAGTCAAAAATATATAGTTTAATAAGTACTCAAATTTTTATTCATTATCTCATACATTATAAGCCATGACGTGGATCACTATTGTATATTTCATGATTGAATAATTAGTTGTTTTATTTTTAGATGTTGGAAATAGATACACCTCTGAATGTTGATAGGGAAATGGAGCTCAGTGTTTCATCTGCTATAGACTCCTCGATGGCTCTCACGGAGGAGGTATGAGGAAGATTACTAAATTTCAATTTACATTCATTGTTATAGCTGTTAGTTAGTGAAAAAATCAAACCATTATTAATTCATAGTTTAATTTCTCTTTGGATAGTTTCTACAGGGCTTCAACACTCCATAACATGGGAATGCAAATATTTCCCTTGAGGAGAGAGATCTTCTATTGGAGGTAAGCGATTATGTTGTTAAATATATCATTTTATAATGTAATTTCTATATATTAATTTTTTTACTTCTTATTGTAACATATAAAGCTTGACCAGGAGCTAAACCCTAGGAGGAGCACTAGGAGCACTCCTCAGCCTCAAAATAAACAAGTGAAAGACCTATCACCATCTAGCTAACAAGAAAAGTGAAATAATTTATTTTGAGAGGATGCAGAGCAATGAATTTTGATTCTAGAGCCCTTTGTTGTATGCCTATATGGAATTTTTGTACATATTTTGTATTGGATATATTTGATATTGTATGCCTATATGGCATTCTTGTAAGCATATATGGCTATTTTGTATATATTTTATACTTATATTGACATATATTGGTGTATGCCTACATGGCTATTTGGTTAATACAATTTTTTTTTATCAATGGTGTCTATATTTGCATTATAAATCAATGGTTTAATAGATATGAGTTACATGTATTCTAGTGTATACTTTACAACTTACATGTATAGTTTGTGAAAAGTACGTGTATTCCACTGTATACTTTGTGACTTACATGTTTTCATGTGTATACCTTGTATTCATGCATATATACTTTGTATTAATTTGCATATACTATGTATTGATGTGTATACTTCAAGCCTTATGTGTTTTTGAGTACTTTAGCTTCACTTATTCACATGTATGCTTGACTTATTTGTGTATACTTATTAATTGGTTAGCCCTAGCATTGATCATTTTTGTCCTTCATGGTTTGTCTTGAATATTTATTGATTGATGATAAACAACTTCAATATTTTGAGGAATACTAGTAGAGTTACAAATTACAAATTACAAATTTGAACAAATTGAAAAGAAAACATTAATTATAAGAAAATGCACTGATTATTAACTTAATTGATTAAGAATGAGTATAATATATATCAAAAGATGAGCCTTCTAGAATGGCAACTGCCAACTAGAAAATAGGCAAAGCATTCTCAATACTTTGAAAGCAATAATCTACCCAAAATTGCAACAGGAGAGAAGGCTTATTTAATATCCTTGAGCAATGTATTTCCTAATGCTCCCTTGTTCTTTGGTGATCCCACAAAGCTGGTTTACAATTTTTGGGAGATTCTAATTTTTGTTGAAATCACATATTTTTAGAAAATATAATGATTTAAGCCTTTAAAAGTTTCATTTAAATCATTCCAATTGAAGAGGTTTTGATCAAACTACCTTAGATCAAACCCCCTTGGATAGAACCCTGCTAGTTTTAAACCATACCTATAATAGAGTCTCTTTTACACCTATCAAAATGTTGATAAAAAACAACTTTTGATTTACCTTTTGGTGGATCAAATGAATTCATTTAAAAATTATTTTTTGTAAGTATGTAGTCCTTATTATAAGCTTCCCAAAAAGTATAATTTTAAATAAATTTAATTTTATTATTATATTTATTTTTTATTTCTTATGAATGTAGGTTTTTCATTGAAAATCAAACTCTATTTTGCATGGAAAAATAGAAAATTGTCAATTTTTTTTTTGAAAAATATGAGTGCGAGATATTGAAGTCTTTGATCCAACCAAAAAAAATGAATTTTGATATATACAAAAAGAGTTGTGTTATACAGTCATGCTATGTCTGAATTGTAATTGGTTTGAATTTGAAACTTGATTAAAGAAAAAATATTCAATAAAAACTATCTAACTAAGTGGAATCACTAGATATCAAAGTTACAAATCTAAATTTGAAAGAATTAGAATTTTATCCTTCATGGTAAAAAGGTTATGTGTTATACGGTGAGCATCACTTTTTTTAAAATGTTGTTTTCTGAAAAAAAAAAACTAGTTTTCGAGGGAGATGGAAAAAGAAGTGCAATCTGATTTCAATTTTTTTAAAAAAAATATATTTAAAATCTACAAACAAAATTTCATGAAACTCTAGTTTGCATCATCTTCAAATTCCTCACGGTTTGGCCAGTATAGGTGCCTGAAAGTAAAGATTTAGTTAAAAAATTTATTTTAGCGCCCAGTTTGGCCAAAAATTGTAAACCACTATTGTGGGATCACCCTCTTACATATCTCAATTCAATTTAATTCAAAGAGTTCCATCAAATGCTTTATCTAAAAGCAAAAAGGAAAATTTCAATTGGTATTCCATGAGATGTTTCATAAAAAGATTCCAGTATATTTAATATTTTGATTGGAACAACTCAATTAAGAAAATGATACATAATCTTCACAACACTTGCAAAACATAATATTCATAGTAGATGATGAGTAGTTAACTTCTTGAAATATTATCATAAAATATTTTATCTTGAATAGTCTTTAAACATTTTCATAGCATAATCCTCACAGTACAGAATGAATTGTTACGTTCTTGATCCATCACCATATAAACACGTCACAATATGTATATGCCAACTTTTTGCAATATTATTTCTTGTATAGAAAATGGACTTGGGAGAAAGCTTTATAATTTATAATACAAATAAGAAATAGACTCAAGGGTGGAAACTTTATTTATCACACCAAATAATAAATGTATGTGAGAGCATCACTTGTTTCTCTTAGACTCCAATTTTCAAGCACAGCAGAACATTTCAAATGAAAATGACAAAATGCTTCACAACCAAAGTTGTTAATTGAGGAAAAATAAAATGTTTCCAAGTTCTACCATTATACACATTTAAAATTGGTTTTATATTGTTGTAAGGGCAAAGAGGATAATTAAAAAACATCTTATGCTTGCTAGACTTGAGGATGATCATATGCTTTTTGTGTGGAAAACTCAGACTTCTCAATCGTTGTGTGTATGTTTCTCTTTTGGTTTGTTTTGCATGCCATCATAAGGGATCAAGTCGGTTGAACGTAGCTCAGAGTGATTTGGTGTGTTTGGGTGTGAAAGAGGACCATTCCTAGTGTAAATGTACCTATCAGGATGTGTTGGAGTAGTTTGTTTGGTCACACGAGTTGCAGAATGAAAGTTGCACCACTTCAAATGCAACTTTACACTACTTGCATTTGACATTTTTCCATCAAATGAAAACTGAACACCATGAGAAGACGACTCTGAGATAGCAAAAACTAAGAGAGGCTATTGTATAGAGGCCCAATGCAATCCTATAGGCTCATATGGAGAGTTTGCAAGTGTCATAGTTTTCGAGTAATATCTTGTCAAAGATTGTTGCCCTTTTGCACTTAGGACCATTAAGGGATCAAGCCGGTTGAACATAACTCGAAGCGATTTCACGTGTTTGGGTGTGATAGAGGACTATTCCTAGAGTAAATGTACCCATACAAATGCGTTGGAATAGTTTGTATGGTCACACAAGTTGCAAAATAGAAGTTGCACCTCTTTGCAACTTTACACTACTTGCATTTGACACTTTTTCTATCAAGTGAAAACTGGACACCACGGGAAAAAAACTCTGAGATAACAAAAACTAAGAGAGGTTATTGTAGAGGGGCCCAAAGTGATCTCATAGGCTAAGATAGATAGTTCGTAAGTGTCATGGTTTTTGAGTAATATCCCATCAAAGATTGTTGCCCTTTGGAATTTTGGACCCTTAAGGGATTGAGTCAGTTGAACGTAGCTCATAGCGATTCCACGTGTTTGGGTGTGAAAGATGACCATGCCTAGTGTAAATGCACCCATCTAGATACATTGGAATAGTCAATTTGGTCACACAAGTTGCAGAACGAAAGTTGCACCACTTTGTAACTTTACACTTTTTGCATTTGACACTTTTTCCATCAAGTGAAAACTAGACACCAGAAGAAAATGACTTTGAGATAAAAAAAACCAAGAGAGCTTATTGTAGAGGGTCCCAACATGATCTCATAGGCTCATATAGAGAGTTTTTAAGCATCATGGTTTTTGAACAATATCCTGTCAAAGATTGCAACCCTTTTGCACTTTGGACCTCTAAGGGATCGAGCTAGTTGAACTTAGCTTAGAGTGATTCTGCATGTTTGGTTATGAAAGAGGACCATGCCTAGCATAAACATACCCATTCTGATGTGTTCAAATATCTTGTTTGGTCACATGAGTTACAGAATGAAAATTGCACCACTTTGCAACTTTAAACTTCTTGCATTTGACACTTTTTCCATCAAGTGAAAACTGGACACCACAAGAAAAAGACTCTGAGATAACAAAAATAGAGAGAGGTTATTGTAGAGGGGCCCAAATCAATCCCATAGGCTCAGAAATAGAGTTCATAAGCATCATGATTTTTGAGTAATAGCCCACCAAAAATTGTTGCCCTTTTGTGCTTTGGACCCTTAAGGGATTGAGTCGGTTGAACGTAGCTCAGAGCGATTCTGCATATTTGGGTGTGAAAGAGGACCATTCCTAGTGTAAAAATATCCATCTAGACACATTGGAACAATCCATTTGGTCACACAAGTTGCAGAATGAAACTTGCACGACTTTGTAACTTTACACTACTTACATTTGACACTTTTTCCATCAAGTGAAAATTGGACACCACGGGAAAACAACTCTGAGATAACAAAAACCAAGAGAGGTTATTGTAGAGGGGCCCAATTTGATCCCATAGGCTCAAGATAAAGAGTTTGTAAGTGTCATGGTTTTTGAGTTACAACTCGTCAAAGATTGATGCCCTTTTGCACTTTGGACCCTTAAGGGATCAAGTCGGTTGAACATAACTCAGAGCAATCCGACATGTTTGGGTGCAAAAAAAGAACATGAATAGTGTAAACGTACCCATCTAGATGTGTTGGAATAGTACATTTGGTAAAATGAGTTGCAGAATGAAAGTTGCATCACTTTGCAACTTTACACTGCATGTAATTCACACTTTTTCCATCAAGACAAAAATTGGACACCATAGAAAAAAAAAGTCCGAGATAAAAAAAACTGAGAGAGGTTATTGGAGAGGGGACCAATCCAATCCTATAGGCTCATATAGAGATTTTTTAAGTGTCATGATTTCTGAGGAATAGCTCGTTAAAGATTGACGCCCTTTTGCACTTTGGACCCTTAAGGGATCAAGTCAGTTAAACATAGCTCAGAGTGATTCAACATGTTTGGGTGTGAAAGAGGAACATGAATAGCATAAACATATCCATCTAGATGTGTTGGAACAGTCCGTTTGGTCACACAAGTTGCAGAATGAAAGTTGCACCAGTTTGTAACTTTACACTGCTTGCAATTGACACTTTCCATCAAGTCAAACTTGGACACCATGGAAAAATGAGTCTGAGATAACAAAAACTAAGAGAGATTATTGTAGAGGTGCCCTATGTGATCCCAATGCCTCAGAAAAAATTCTCACAACTAACATGGTATCTGGGTAACAAGCCATCAAAGATTGTTTCCCTTTTGCAATTTGGACTTTTAAGGGATTACATTGCACAAATTACAAATGTTTGAGGGTAGCAATAAATTTCAAAATTTGAGTAAATCTCATTACAAGTTTTTATTTGAATAGACTTTATGCTATATTTATATTGATATATAATCATTAGGTTGATTTGTTTTAATAAATGAAGTTCTTATAATAAGTTAGTCAATTGGTGCTAGTTATAATAGGGAGAGAATAAAAGAAGAAAAATAATGACTAGTAAGTTCCGTCAATGGTTATTACACTCACTATATTAATAATATGATGTTTACAATAAAATGAGATTTATTTGACTATCCTAATGCTTTTGTTTGTGCTACAATTGTCTAATAGCTTCATACACCATTCTGAAACCTAAGTGCTTGTACTTGTAGGCACAATGCCTTAGGTATTTCGTTCTTATAGATATTTTACAATGTCACTCATACATTCGAGATTCTCTTATAACGTCTACATCATAGGTGCTCATGATGAGGTTAACTTCAAATGAATAACTTGAGATTCCTTCGCTAAGCTTCACATGCTCTTTTATAATGGCTTCAAATTAGAATTGATATTTGTCGAGATCATCAAAATAAGGATGTTGCATTACTTTTTTGGCTAAGATTCTCTTGGATGGCTCATAAATCAACATTTTTTGTTGCAAGGAGACACCAATCATTTTTTAGTAGTTCACTTACAAATAGGAAAAGTAAAAGAAGAAAAAGAAAGAGCACCCAAAATGGAAATGAAATGAAAATAGATGGAAGGAACTTATAGACAACAAATCCACAACATTTGGTTCCAAGTTGGGAACAACAAGGATAAATATTGATGCTTCCATTGAGGATAGGCATGTTAGTCCCTCAACTTAGTCACTCCTAGCCATACATCTTCATTGGGAGTTCCAAGATACCTATTGCACAAAACACCTCTCATGAATATAATAACTTGAAATTCAAGATGCTCTTATAATGTATACATCATAGGTGCTCATGATAAGGTTAACTTCAAATGAATAACTTCAAATTCCCTCACTAAGCTTCACACGTAGTTTTATAATGGCTTAAAATCATAATTGATATTTTTCAAGATCATCAAAATAAGGATGTTGCATTGTTTTTTTGGTTGAGATTCTCTTGGGTGGCTCATAAATCAACATTTTATACAAGAGGACACTAATCAATTTTTAGTAGGTTACTTACAAATAGGAAAAGTAAAAGAAGATGATATAAACATTAGATGATAGCATTGACATCATAGAATTGGAATCATATAAATTAATGTGCATACAAGTATAAATTAATAAGAACCAATGCACATGTACTTAAAAATTAATCAAGCGAACCATTCGGGTCTACTCTACTCTTTATTCTTTCAAGTATTTCCTCATGGTTAGACTCATAGACCTTCCACAAGGTCTTGTTCAAAGGTCTACCCTCATATTTGGTCAAACGAACATTGGATGCCATGACAAATTTTGAGTAATGAAGAATCTTCTAATGCATGTCAAAGTCTTGAAATAACCAATATTTAACACTCTAATGTGGGTACCTTCTAAGCCACAATCCAGTAACAACAACTGAGCCTGTAGGGTATTTGATGTTTTCTCCATCTATAACTGAGGCCTCCAATTTTTTTTGGCCTCAACACAATGGCACAAGTAATAGTCAGTTCCCTTTTCATTTTCTTCATCTATAATAACTGCATAAACATGCCTTGCATTGATATGTGCAACAAATCTCTTGAGATTAGTCAACATTGCAAATACACTACAAAGTAAGATAACAATAGGAATTTCAAAAAATAAGAAAGTAGATATATTACCTGGTTGAACTATATCTTATATGTGGTCAAAGTCAACTGATGAATCCATCTATGTCAGTTCCAATTCTGTCAGAGGGCGATACATGTGAAGTGGGCTAAGATAACTTAATGACCATTTCTCAACCCACTAGTTTGACTCAAAATCATCACAGGCTTGCATTGTACATGAAGAACAAAAGCATGCTATATTATGTGTATTGATGCTCCATGAACCTGCATCTGAGCTAAGAAAAGAGTGTAGCTCACTCGATCCTGTTACTGTACAACAATCCTCATATGGTGCAATGTTAGTATCATCCATCAACCAAAAAAATTATGAACTGAAGACATACTTTCATTACCTAGACCCATCAAAGCATTACACCACTAGACGAATTATTTTGCATCTATCAACTTTGCATTGTCTTTATACTATAACTCTTCTCATGCTAATGCT
Source organism: Sequoia sempervirens (assembly GCA_007258455.2). Classification (NCBI taxonomy): domain Eukaryota; kingdom Viridiplantae; phylum Streptophyta; class Pinopsida; order Cupressales; family Cupressaceae; genus Sequoia; species Sequoia sempervirens. Next base: position 507,352,073 of record VDFB02105785.1, read on the forward strand.
CTTTTCACACATGCTCCTGCACCATCATGCTCCCCCTTTCCATGCTTGGACTCACAAAAGTTCCACATATGTTGAACACCTGTAGTGACATGCATCCTACACAACTAGTAGAACATGTACAAGTTCTTGAACTGTGTTGCACAGTTATCCAAACATATTATATGTCAATCTTATGTTATGCCCCTATGAGCCAAATCACTGTAGAACATATGGAAGTAACCTTGCACAAACTCTAGAGAATGTGTGTGGTCATCACTAATAGAAAAGTGATACTCCCTCAATACCTTCCTTTGGTCCTTTGTACTACCAGCTGCATGAACGAATGTTATGTGCACAAATATCAAAACCTATGTGGAGTTGTAATATTGTGACTACACCTCACGCTATAGCTATAGAGTGTAGTTCTCTATAAATTTGACCACCAAAACTATGTTGCCAACTGGAAAGGTGTCTTTGCATAGCTTGAATTGTGTGTCCATCCATCGACCTCGATGGGTATTCCTTGCATACTCATACACTATCTTGTCACAACAAATGGACATAAACTAATACACTGGAATCTTCTAAATAACCAAATCACACATTTTTGTGTGATTACCATCTTTTGTAACGTATGTGACTGTTTTATACTTCCTAAACTGTACTAACTTGTGTCCCACCTCATCTATGCTTTCCATATACCACAATGCTAACATGAACCATCCAAGCATAGTGTCCTATAGAATATTTTTCCATCCTCTATTTCACATAATTTTTTTGATAAGAACTCTCTTGAAGATGTTGGTGGGGCTTGTATGCCACAATCCTGCAAAACATCATTAGTATGCAAATCTAAACATATAGAACAATAAACATCATAATGGTTTGAGAATTCAATATGTAGGACTCTACAACAACAAGTAGTGAGTGTGTGATTTATCTTGACATAAAAAGGTTTAATCATTTCAAAATATCTTTGAAAAATACTAATTTGAGGTCAATCCTATTGAAATTTATGAAAAAATTGGGTTTGAGTCTATCCAAATTTTTTTTTGATGTGGCTCACGGTTCCGACTACCGATTCTCCTTCTTACCAAATCCCTTTGATTCAGAGATGGCCTTGTGCAATTCTTCCAATACTCTTCAATTAGTATTCTCAATACTACAACTTTTTTATCTTTTCGTGGTAGTCTCCTCGAGAATTCCCACAATTAATTTGAATCGGTGCCCTCAATTCTTTGCCACCTTTGAATGTCTCTTGATAAAGTTTTTCTATTAATTCTGAATTGTTCACTATCTTTCTAATGAGATGAGCTCTCTTTGTTTGACTACTTACCAAATTCAATGTAATGACATGTTTGGTGACATTACTATCTTTTGAGCATGAGGTCTTACCCACACTCTCATAAGAAACCATTAGATTCTTCACAATAGTGTTTTCACTTGAAGCATTTGATGTTCTCAACCCAAGAGTCTTCATGATGTTTCTATATTTTATACCTCGCACCATTTCAACAAATATTTGACATATTGTGGTCTCATTGAGCCTTTCAAAGAACAATTTCCAAATCTTATCAGCATATCTTCTACAAGTGCATGCTAGAATCTTACCTTCCATGTGTTGAAAAATATCCTCATCAATATTAATCAAATACTTTGGCTTTATATGCAAAATTCTAGGTGGTGTTCTCCTAGGTACATACATCTCAACATTAGGAATTTCATCAATATTTAAGTGAGTTTGGCTATATTGTGTACCTTTGATCAAGGGTGGATAGATGACATACCTTGCGGCTCACATGGGGATGATGGCGTACCTTATTTGTCAAATCCGAGTGATTATGTATTCTCAACTTGAGATTTGGTGGATGGTGTCCAACCATATTCACTTGCGGTAGATGGTGTCCCTCCATATTCACTTGTGCTTAATGGTGTCCCTTTGTATGCACTTACGTTAGAGGGTGTTGTAGACACATAAAAATGGCCTCGACTTGCAAACCATATTTTCTACGATGACCATGCTTCTTACTCACATAATTCAATTATTTAATCACATCCTAATGTCATAATTATTCCTCCATGATTATTTAAACAAATAAATTACATTTATTTATTTAAATACGTCACTAATTAGTTCTTATTCCCTCTAATAATTAAATATATTTTTGATTACCAACATTACCATTTTTCTTTCCATTAAATAAACTTATTTATTTAGCCCACTTTCCATCCCACCAAAATAAATAATTAAAATAATTATAAATATCAAGTCTTTTATCTCATTCCCATTTATGAATTAAATCATTATTTAATTCATAAGTCAACATTCTCCATAAATTAAATAATTTATATTATTCCAACTACCTATTATTCTCCACCATTGATTTGATTATCTCCAATTAAATCCCAACCCTTCATTTAAAGGCTTGCCCTAACTTTGACCTAATGTTGCCCTAACCCTAATCATCCTTATCACATTGAATCCTAGCTGTTGATCTTAGGGCTTCACTAACTTTTAATCCTGTTCGTCCATTCACCATTTGGAATTCTTTAAAAGGCCCTCTTTCAAGTCATTTTATAACACACACACAAGAGTTATACACAAAAGTTATTTTCAGCATGCTTGAGAGCTTTTGAGTGCTTGAGCATACGTATTACTTCAATATTTTGCTTGTCTTTGGCATAGGTTATAGTTTCACTTCAAATCTGAGGGCAATTATATCATTTTCCACAAGATGGAGAAGGCCAATGGAGGTCATTCAATGGAAGCTTGAGGACTAGGTGATGTTGTTTCATCTTATTTTGCTTCTTGCATTTCATTGTTCTCTATTGTTATTGAGGATTTAATAGTGTTATGTTATCTTGTAATAATCAAAAATATTTCTCCTTAATACATTTGGTGAACTCGACGTGAATTCATGCTACTTAAAATATTGCTCTAGATATTTTGGTTGAAGTATATTTAAAAGATTGGTTGACATAATTTACAATGATATATTTATGTGAACAATCATCTTAGAGATTTGATTACTTTTATGTAATAGACATTTTGATGCATGGCCAACATCTCTTGTAATCTGCACTCCTGCATCAGTAGGTTGATAGGACGTTCTTATGTCTACACAATCATACTTTTGTCATGTCATGATTTTGTTGAAATCTGAAGTTGCATACTTGTCTAAAGTGTAATCTATCCATGAATTAAATGTCTTTATTATGAAACAAAGGTGAAGTGATATAGATGATGGAACACGATAAGACTTCTGATTTCTATTGATTAGGCTGGTCGAGCAACCCTGGTAGGTGAAGCAATCCCCTGACCATTCCAATCTACGCTAAAATAAAGAAGCCTTTGTTCCTGCTGGCTTATAAGTGCTATAAAATCTTAGAAGTGATACCTTTGTTTCTGAGCTTGGATCATACACTAGTTTTGGCCCAACAACAGCTTCCTTTGGCTTAAATGTGCTCACAAAGTTTAGCACAAAAGCCTTTATCTTGAGAGATGTTGTGGCACAAAATGATTTGAATCATACACGGACTTTGGCACAACTTTTGGGGATGAATTCTTTGTTGCAGCCACAATTTTTGCTTCAAAAGCATCAAAACCTTTTAAAATAAAATCCTTTATTTTTTATAGTTGTGGAACAGAAAGATTGGTCTTGGCTGACCAATATCTTTTGGTGTTGAAATCTTTGTTGCAGGCAAAGCTTTTCACTCAGACGCGGTGAAGATTTTTGGCACACAATTATTCATCTCCAAAGTTAGATTCGGATCTTTGCTACTAGTTTGTGACAGAGAAAATAGAAGGGTCATCATGAGAGGGATGTGTTGATGAAATGAGGCTAGGCCGGTAGCTGTCATTTACCTTCTCAATTTAAAAGATATCTGTAATTCCTAGAGTGCTTCCAAGACTTGAAAGATCACCAAAAAGCTCAACCCATTAATGAGCACATCTATTTCATTCAAATCCATTTTTGACGCCTTTGTTGCTCCTCACATGTTACTACAGCCTCAATCAAGTTTTGCAGTAGTCAAACGGTTAGATGCTACATTTATGAGGCACCACTCCAACATGAGGAATGTGGGGGGTACACATGGCGATTGGTCAGCCCTGCGCGGTTGGAGTCGGCTGGACCATTAACTGGCCGTTTTAAGCAAGTGTTATAGTTGTCTGCACCCATGGCTTTGGCTTGTGATCATTAATTTGCTTGATGTTTTTGGATTTTGGAAATGTTGAAGCATTAATTGCAATTGACATTTTTGGCTTTTTGAAGTATTACAACATTAATTATTGACGTGTTCAAGTTGAAAACTTTTGCCGCTAACAATTGGTTGAAAACACAGAGCTGCATTCATTCTACGCTGCAAGTTGGAGCAGTCATCAATCTTTCACTTCTCTAATTTGGCAAGCCACATCAAACACTGTTCAAGAGCTGATGATAACTGCTATTGGTCTTCGCTGCTCCAAACACTCCTTCACTAACATTTTCCTTTCACAGATTTGATGAGCTGAAACTTGATACGCTTCATGCCTTGCGGAAAAGCTTGTGGGAAGGGCTTTATTTAGCCTTATTTAGTTTATTTAACTTTAGACATTTACCTTTTATTTCACTTCATTAACTTTTATTTAAGTTAACTTACATTACGTTAGATTTTCAATATATGTAGATATCTTTAAATTTTTAATTAGATTTTAGTTCATTTTAAATTTTAATTAGATTCTCACTTAGATATTTTTAGATTTTAAGTTTATTAAATTTTAAATTAGATTTCACTTAGCTTTTGATATTTTTAGATTTTCATTTAATTAAAATTATATTTCCATTAGATTTTAACTTTTTAATATTTTTAGATTTTAATTTAATTAAATTTTATTTAGATTACATTTTAAATTTTTAATTAGATTTTAATTTATTTATTTTTTAAGATTTTATTTTACTTTTAATTAGTTTGTATATAGTTAATTTAGATTTTTAATTAAATTTTAGATTAATTAGATTTTCATTTTAATTAAATTTAAATTTTTAGATTTAAATTTATTTTTATTTTTTTAGTTTGGTTATAGATTTTTAGACTTAGATTTTCATTTTTTAGACTAGATTAATGTTATTTTTTCTTCTAGTTTAATTTCAATTATGTGGCTAATCTTTGACCTTCCTTTTGTAGGTTTGAATGTCCATGATTCAAGATTTGCAATGTCCACTTTTGCTCGCCAAAGATTGGAGACTCAAAACTACTAATTATGTTTTGTAGGGCTCATGCTTCAACTTTGTTTTATCTTGAGTGCCTTTTTCACATTGAATGATTAGGGGGCCTAAAAAGAACTTGCATGCTTGAGTTGACATCATCGGCTTGGATTAAAATAAACAAAGTGTTTGATGTGTTTGCCTCACATTTCAATTTGGTTATTAAAATGAACAAATGCTTTCAACTTGTGTCACCTTTGATTCAATAATAGGAGTATCCTCTCCCATTGCGCACTTGTGTCATCCTGGGTGCAAGAGAAACTGTTATTGACTCTAGGAAATTGGGCCTTCCTTGGTGGGAAAAAATACTCACCCCAAGGCGACTCAAACCGGCAATGGAGCTCTTTGGCCGAGCTACCCCTGACCGGTATACAAATGTGAATCCTAAGGGAAAGCCTAGGATTACGAGTGTGGATGTGTCATATGGAAAAAGTAGTACTCCCATAAACCCTGTTGAGTGTAACCTCTTCAGGCTGGAGTGCCACCTAATCGGTGATTAATCTCTTGCCCCATGTATGGCCACTCGAATGGGGGTCCCGAACTAAATACTTTTGTGTAGTAGCCAAAAACCTTCTATCCGCTAGCACAACAATGGTCGTTGTGAAGGCATCCACATCTTCACAGTCTTTAGTAGAGGTGATCAGCGTGCCATGGGAGTTTTATGGGCGCTGGAAGCTTGGTTGGCCTGAGAAGAGAGTGCACTGTAAGGGGGAGCCCGTGCAACCAAGCTTCTGGATTCACACGCTAAGGATATGTGGCTGGGGAAACCCAAGTGGAATCTAGTGGATATTGTCTTGGCCTAACCATAGGATTGTACTTGTATTCTTTGTGATTGATTACACATTCAAAACATCATGTTTGCTAAGTGTTTTTTGGATTCTCAAATAGTATACACAATGCTCACAAATTTGGAAATGAAACAATCAACTTTAGACAATTCAGACTTTTCATCAAAACATCACAAAACTCAATTCAAATCCAACAATTTTGCCTACTGTCTAACATCTTTTCTTGAAATCTCTGTTAGAAACCAGAACTGAAATTGCTCAAAATTTTCATCATCCAACCATTAGCTTGCATTTTTACCTTAGGTTCAACCTTGTTCATTTTAGTTGCATTCCCTAGGCTTCATAATCATCCTTTCCTACATAGACTTGTCATTAGGTTTTCATCTTTGTAGAATTTGGATTATGCCACCTCATCACACTTTGCAAAATCATTGCCTTCAAGAGTAGGTTATCTTGGGACCTAGTCAACAATCTCCTTTTCAGTCATTGTCCTTTTTGTGAGAATTTCCAACTCAATAGTCTAGTTAGGAAAACTCACTAGTCATTTTGACCTTGTCGCTTAGTCCTTTTAACAAGTCCTTTGATAGCAAAAATTAAGACATAGATTAAGCTTAGAGTGGTTAGGCAAACCTTTCTCCACATTGCATTCATCTTAGTCCATACTTTGCATATTTTATGCCTAAAAATCCAAAAAAAATCCAAAAATAGTGTTTACCCTAGTCCTCATTTTGCACCTTGACCTTGCATTAGTCACCTTTTTAGTCAGCATTATCATCTTAGTCCTCATTTTGCACCTAGTCAATTCTATCACCTTGCATTAATCAACATTGTCATCCTATCCATCATTGTCTCCTTGACATTTGACATCTTTCTTTGGCAACTTTGTCATCTTGCATCAATCATTTCCTTAGGAAAACATCATAATCACCTTGCATTGTCATCCTTTATCACAAAAACACCAAAAACATAGACTAGTTTTCATAATCATCATCCTCATTTGAGCAATTCTCTTTTATGGTTGAAACTAGGCTTCAAAGAAAGAAAAGACAAATGACAAACTTTGGACAAGACTTCAACACCAACATCCACACCAACACTTATGACATGAACCAAGACATGACTTTTAACAATCCATTTACCAACATGAACATACCATCTTCCATGAACCTCCCAACATCCTCTCGAAATCCATTCGAACCATTCATATAGAGAGACCACAATGGACAAGTATTAGCTGAAGATCTAGAGGTTGCAACCCAAAATCCTGATGTAGCTTCATTTGTAGAGGACTTGGTCTTGAACGATGCTAACAGATACCTTGCTATGCTTTTAGACCAAGGGGAAAAACTACCAAGAAGCTTTGACATCAATACCATAAGACCTTCGTCTCTAGACAACATGACACAAAACTTGACACCTCAACAAAACACGAACAATGCCTCCAACAATAACACTGTTGTCGCCACACAAATTGCTACAAGCACCATCAATGTTACATCTAGTGGCACCATAAGTCAAAACACCTCCAACTCAATCAATGCAACATTTATTGGAGGAACACCCACCATGCCACAAGCAATATCACAATCCATGCCCGCAATGTCAATGACATCTTCACAAACAGTTGGAACTACCCTTGGACCTACATCAATGGGGGCAAGTTCCTCAAACCCCATATTTGGAACTTCATCTATGATCATAGGGACATCATCATCAAATCCTTATGTTGGAATCTCATTCAATCCCTTTGGAGGAACTAAATGACGTATTCTTATTAGAGGTCCCCAACCAAACGTTAACACATCATCACAATTAAACATCAATGCCTCACAAGGACAAAATACCAACATCCCGCATGGACAATTCCAAGGACAAAATACCAACATCTCGCATGGACAATTCCAAGGACAAAATACCAACATCCCCCATGGACAATTCCAAGGATAAAATACCAACATCCCACATGGACAATCCTTCCAATATGGACAAGGCACTCAAATGACACAACAAATGAATACCTTTGGGCACCAGAATAGTCAAGGTTACCAGATCCCCCAAATATCGACAAATATGGCTAGATCGCACATCCCCACATATTCATCACAAATTCACACGCAACAACACATTCCTCATCAAAATTGGAAATACCAACAATTGCCAAACCAAAACATATCATACATTCCACAACAACACATGTCACATTCAAACTTGAACATGCTATCACAATCAATGGGGAATCAAGGGATACCCATCACTCCCATGTGTGATGCGACCAATAATCCCATAATAGATGCCTTGACAGCCAGAGTGGCAGACTCCAAAAATAGATGGAAAACATGCAAACATCCAACAAAATGCCACCAATGTCATATGACCTATGTCCATATCCTTTTGACACAACTTTATACATGCCACCATTTCCTCCTAGATATGTGGCCCCAAACTTCACCAAATACAAGGGCAAGACAAATCCTATTGAACACATTCAAAAATTCACGACCAACTGTATGGAAATTGCATATGAACACACTTACTTGATGAGACTCTTCTCTAAGAGTCTAACAGGACCCACACTCGAATGGTTCTCCACTTTGAAGGGGATTAAAACATGGAATGAACTTGTAGAAAAATTTGTGAAAAATTATGCCTATAACATTGACACAGACACCTCCATCACTAGCTTATGCACAGTTACACAAGAAGATGTTGGTGAAACGTTTATCCCATTTTTCCAACGATGGAGAGGCCTAGCAAGTAGTTGCCACATAGACATACCTAAAAAAGAGAAGGTTGACATGTTTGTACAAACACTCCTAGGTCCATTGAAAATTGGCTTGCGAGTTCATTGTTGTACAACCTTTGCAGACCTAGTCGAATGAGGCATCCAACTTGAGAAAGTGCTCATTGCTGAGGGAAGATTAAAATACGGTCCTAAAAACATAAATGCAAGTCCACCTATTGACAAGAACAAATACTGGGTTAAGAATAAATATGTCACCAATGATGGAGTTATAGACGCTAAGGCTGTCAATGCAATGGGTCATGTGCTTACCCTTAAAGGGGCTCAACCGAAAGATACACAGATGATCACACAGACCCATGATGCCAATGTTGTACAGACAAATCAAAATAACCAAGGTAATCAGAATAACCAAAATCAAAGGCAGCCCTGACAACCCAGACAATTCCCCAGGAGTCGCACATACACCCCCTTGGGTGAGCCCATTGAAGAAGTCCTCAAGAAACTCCTTCAAAATGGTGTCATAACACTTGAGGACCCAAAACCATATGACCCAAGGCAGCTTAAACCATTTTGGTGGGACGATAACGCGTTTTGTGATTATCATCGGGCAAAAGGACATAAAACCTCCTCTTGTCGACAATTGAAAAATTTGGTACAAGACCTTATCAAGAATCGTACCATTGAGATAGGTGGAGCACAATTTGCATCTAATTTAGACCATACCATACACAAGAACCCACTGCAGGACCATGGTTCTAGTAACCCTTCCACGTCAAAATCCAATAACAATAATCAAGCCAACTATGCCCGTATTGCATATGACTATTCTGGGGGACCTATCACAAATCATATTAAAACAACTACTGAACATGACAACACAATTACTGTCAGAAATGCCCTTGAATGCAATGTCACTACCCATGGGGGAAAAGTCACCATAGCTAGCCCTCCTCCCAGACAACCAAAGATAACAATCGCTAGCCCATCCACCCAACAATCGCAGTCCAATCCATTACCCAAACAATCCCAGCCTAAAGGAAATTTTAACCTCATTGACCAAATTGGGAAGACACCTGCACAAATTTCTATACTTGAGTTCTACGTATTTCCCCAGCTCATAAGGCTATACTCGACAAAACATTACAAGAGTCTTCTATTCCCCAAGACATTGATGTCAATCAATTTGAGGCCATGGTGGGATATCTTACCACTCCCCACCATATAACATTTTTAGACCAAGACTACTCATCGTTCAAATCCAATCATAATGATGCCCTTCACATTGAAGTTTTTATCCATAAGCATAAAGTTAGATGAGTGTTAGTAGATGGTGGAGCAGGACGGAACATATGCTCCTTAAAATTGGTTAAGGCCCTAGGATTTTCTGATGCTTGTGTAGATGTTGCAAAGACCATTGTTATCAAAGCCTATGACGATAAAGAACATTCCTCTTGCGGCGTAATTACACTTCCAATTCGTAGTGGACTAGTCATTGTGGACACCACTTGTCAAGTCCTGGATCTAGAACTTCCCTAAAATATTTTACTTGGTCGACCTTGGATTCATGCCTTGAAAGTTGTCCCTTCCATGTATCACCAATGTTTGAAGTTTCCCTTTGAAGGCACTGAGATTACCATATATGGAGACCCTGACCCATTTCAATATTGTACCAATTTGAGAGGTATCTCGGAGTGCCAAGTGCCTATCAACAGTGAAGCTTTGACATCTTCATCCTCTAAATTCCTTGACCTGTCAACACTTGCAAAGCCTCCCACATCCACATCCACTGCCACAACATCCACTTCTGCTTCTTCGGCAACCATGACCACCTCCATGACATCTACCACTTCATCCATCACCCCAAGCATCGACACAAGTATTAAGATCCAGGACCAAGGGTGTGGAGAGTATAAGTTGAATATAGCCTATTGCATAACGAGGATGCCCAAGTCTCCCCAAGTCTACGGCAAGCCTTGCTTCATGATAGAGTCAAAAGAAAATTTCAGAGTCCCTCCAAAAATAGTATTCATAAATTGGGGTGAAATGAGTCAAGAGGACACTAACAACGTTCTATCTTGGATTTATAGAGAACTAGAGGATCCAACTCCCTTTCCATTTAAAATGTATGGTAAAGGATATGACATGATAAAGGCAAAAGGCTATGATGGAATTAGTGGCCTCGGCAAGCACAAGACAAGAAGGCAAGAACCTCTAGCACCTAAAGGAAGACCTAAACATCTTGGGTTAGGGTTAGGACCAGGAGAATCTGGCGATCATAGTACCAATGCGCTTTCTAGCGAGAGAGTAAATGCTCCAGACTATGTCAAGACAATTGAAGATCCCCTTTCTGAAACTGACTCCCATGAATGGGAATTTGGCTCCCAATGATCCCTAAGTGACTGTTGCCTTGATGACTTGTTTGCAAACCAGGAGAGCCTACATTTGAAGAGAGATTCTGGACAATGTTCAAAATTGACACAACACCAAACAACACCAAGTTTGGATCCTTTTCTACTCCCGTTGACCATAATCCTGACATACTTGTCTACCCTGCTGAACCTACTGACCATCATTCAGATTCATTTAAATTTCCACATGACACTACTGACCCAAACTCCACTCCCTTTGTTCCTTACTTTGTTGATGAGTGTGAATCAAGCGAGGCAGAGTACTGGATAGAATCTGACATAGAGCCTGATGATGACAATTTTATGTTTAACCTCTCTGAATTCATCAGCATGCTTTCCGCGTCCTACCCACCATTCACCAATACTGATGATGGAATTTCCTTAGTCTACCCACAATTAATCGATTGGGATCAACAAGGCTCACCAGTTATGGACATATTTCATAATGATGAGGCCATTGCAGAATTCATGGGATTGCATGAGGGTATACCAAGTGGAGACCACAAGGCTGGATTTTCCATTAACCTAGATTGTGCCGCTTACTTTGGGGAGACTGCTCCGTCCTCTAGTCACAAAATGAAAAATAAAAATAAAGCAAAAAATGACACATCTTTAGGTGAAAACCAAAAGGCACCTTCTGATGATAAAAAAGTAAAAATGAAGGACATATCCGAAGGTGAAAACCTCTTTGAGGCACCTAAGGATGGAGGATTGGACTTTCTCCCTGTAACTCAGGAAAAATCAGCCATGCTCATAGAGGACACTATGGAAGTAAACATATCTACAGTAGAAGATCCTAAGATGGTTCTCTTCACAGCATCTTTGATAGAGGAAGAGAAACCTGAGTTCCTCAAATTCTTTTCAAAGCGTAAGGTCAACTTTGCATGGTCTTATGCCAATATGCCTGGGTTGGATCCAGAACTTGTCTTGCACCATTTTCCATTATTTCCAGATGCCAAGCCAGTGAAACAAAAGCTGCGAAAGATGCACCCATAGATTGCCTTGTTAGTGAAAATAGAACTTAAGAAATTGTTAGATATGGGATTCATACGGTCCATAGACTATGCCGAATGGATATCAAATCTTTTACCAGTCACAATGCCAAACGGTAAAATCCGCATCTGCACAGATTTTTGGGACCTGAATAAAGCTTGTCCAAAGGATGAATTTCCCTTGCCAAACATCGATATCATAGTGGACCTTATAGCAGAATATGAGATGTTGTCCGTCATGGATGGTTTTTCCAGTTATAATCAGATTTGTATTGCCCCTGAAGATCAACACAAAATAGCCTTCATATGTCCTTGGGGCACATACCGTTGGAACGTCGTGCCTTTTGGTCTTAAGAATGTAGGTGCCACATACTAGAGAGCCATTACAACCATATTCCATGACATGATGCACAATATAATGGAAGATTATGTAGATGACCTTTTAGCAAAATATTTGACATGAAAAGACCACTTGAGGGTGTTAGAAAAAATTTCAAGAGACTAGAAGAATACAAAGTTCTCTTGAATCCAAAGAAATGTGTCTTTGGTGTGACATCAGGAAAACTTTTGGGGTACATTGTTTCTCGTAGAGGCATTGAAGTCGATCCTACCAAGGTAAAAGCCATATTAGACATGCCTCCTCCAAAAGGGATAAGTGAACTCAGGACATTACAAGGCAGGTTACAATCTATCTGACACTTCATAGCACAATTGGTAGACAAGTGTCATCCATTTTAGTATCTTCTGCACAAAAGTATCCCTTTTGTGTGGACAGATAAATGTCAAGAGGCCTTCCAACAAATAAAGATTATCTATTGTCACCACCTACGTTAATGCCACCAATTGAAGGGAAACCTTTGATTCTATACATTTCTGCAACAACTTCAGCACTGGGGACATTACTGGCACATAATGACCATGAAGAAAAGGAAAGGTCCATATACTACATCAGTAGGACACTGGTTGGATATGAGCTCAATTACACAACCATCGAACGTGCTTGCCTAGCAGTTGTCTTTGCTACTCAGAAATTTAGACACTACATGCTGAATCACCAAACACACTTAGTGGTGAAGATTGATCCCCTGAAATATCTCCTAAGTCGCGCAGCATTAACAGGTCACCTGGCCAAATGGGTAATGATCTTGAGTGAGTATGATATTCAATATGTTGAAAGAAAGGCGATAAAGGGACAAGTGATAGTAGACCAACTGGCAGACGCACCTATACAGGGTGATCATCCACTAGTAGTAGACTTTCCAGATGAGTCAATATTTCATACAAAACCTAAGTCACCTTGGAGGCTATATTTTGATGGATCTCATACTAATCATGGCTCGGGGGTAGGAATATTGTTTATCACCCCTCAAGGAGACTCCATTCCTAAGTCCTTCTGCATTGCTTTTCCATGTACAAATAATGTGGTAGAATATGAGGCACTTGTCACAGGACTCAAAATGGCAATCAAATGGAAAATTAGAACACTTCATGTCTATGGCGATTCTCAATTGGTCATTAACCAAGTCAATGATGACTATGACACTAAGGACGAGAAATTAATGCCTTCCAAATGAATGGTTGATAACTTTCAAACATATTTTCACATGGTGACTTTTGAGCAAGTTCCAAGAACACAAAATAAGGTAGCAGACGCAATGGCCACAATTGGCTCTCTTCTAAACATTCCTAGTAATGTGCCTCAATTTGAATTCTTGGTAGAACAGCTTTTGGTTCCTGCAGATGACATACCCAAATCAGAGATGGTTTGCGAGCTTGTTGGTCCCAATTCTCCATGGTATCAAGACATTTATGACTACCTCAAGTCCCAAACCCTTCCCCCCAACCTATCCAATAACCAACGAAAGTCCTTTATCTAAAAAGCTGCCAGATACACCATCCTCAGTGACACCCTTTACTGATATAGCTTTGATAACTCCCTTCTTCGATGTCTTGACACTGATGAAGCACGAATGACCTTGCAAGAGGTACATGAGGGTATATGCGGATCCCATTCAAGTGGTCCTACTTTAGCCAAAAAGATAATGAGACTTGGGTATTACTAGACAACCATTAAGAAAGATGCACTTGAATTTGTCAGAATGTGTCGCCAATGTCAGATACACAGTGACTTGATTCATGCACCAGCACAGGAACTTCAGCCGATTACATCTCCTTGGCCCTTCGCATAATGGGGACTTGACCTCATGGGCAAGATCCATCCTACCTCGTCCAATGGCCACAAATTCATCATTACCACCACTAAGTACTTTACTAAGTGGATCGAAGCCATCCCACTCACTTACATTACCGGCAAAAAAATTTCCAAGTTTATCCTCAACTATATCATCTATCGATATGGTATTCCACAATCCATAATCAAAAATAACAGTCGTCCCTTCAAAAATTAGGATCTCCGTGAACTTTTTGAACGCTTCCATATCTGACCTCACTTCTCCATGCCTTACTACCCACAAGGAAATGGTCAAGTTGAGGCATCTAATAAAATGATCATCAAACTTCTTAAGAAGACCATCAATGACGCTGGTCATGATTGGCACATACAACTCAATCCTGCTTTGTGGGAATATCACACTAGCATCCGTACTCCCACTAGAGCCACTCCATTTTCCCTCGTGTTTGGAGCCGAAGCCATCTTGCCCATAGAGGTCGAAATTCCATCCCTACGAGTCTCTATGAAAGGTCTAATCACTGATGAAGAATATCGACAGTCACGATTGCATGAATTAGAAATGCGAGATGAACGTAGACATAATGCCTTGAACCACTTACAGGCATATCAAAATCGTCTTTGCAGAAGCTACAACAAAAGAGTGATGACTCAAAAATTTGACATTGGTGACTTGGTTCTCATACAGAATCCTAAGAATCAGTCTGACAGAGAAAAACCAGGCAAGTTTGAGCCCAATTGGTTGGGTCCATACATCATCATCGCGTCATTTGGTTCTGGCGCATATCAGTTGGCTACTCCAGATGGTAAAAAATTAACAGAGCCAATCAACAGTTTGCATTTATGCAAGTTTTATACATAGCATCAGAAAGTCTGGCTAACAACCAAAACATTAAAAATACAAAAAAATGGAAAAATAAAAAAATATCATCACTTGGATGAAAACTTGGCAAATAGGCATCCTGGTGACACCAAAAACATAAAAAATTTGACAAAAATAAAAGAGAAATAATTCATCCAATAGTGAAAACCTGGTAAACAGGTGCTTTGGATAAGTACCATGGTGAAAACCTAGCAAACAAACGCCATGTGTAGTCGGTCATTGCTTTGACATCTACTATCACTCTATCTACATTCTTCCATAATAAACATCCATTTTGCTGAGATTCGTCACAACGTTTCACCCTAACATCATGACATTTCTTTCCATGGCCGACAGTGGTTGACATCAAAGTCTTGCGCATCGCCTATCATCGATACCGGTCACGTTCTTTCCATCAACTTGACTAGGGGCAATATTTTATCATGGGACTGCAGTGGGTATCGCACATGGTCTTGACAATTGAAAAAGTCCTGAACAAATTCTAAAAATCATAAAAAGTCCTGGAAAATCCTAAAAATCATAAAGTCTTAAAAAAAAATCATAAAAATCATAAAAAGTCCTTAAAAAAGACCTAAAATTTGAAAAATGTCCTGAAGAATACATAAAACATCCAAATAACATCACAAATCCCAAAAAAAGAGTCAAAGATAGTCATGTCAGTCGTGTTATTCTTTGTCAATAGTCAAACTACGTGGTCTCTGCGCATTTGCTATGTAGGCAAGGCCATCAGTCGATGTGCCCCCGAGGCCCCCTAGGTTCAGTCCCTTAGGGTTTTTCAGGTCAAGTCATAACATGTCAATTCATATTCAATTTGTGCATGACGTAGGCAAGGCCATCTGTCGATGAGCCCCTGAGGCCACCTAGGTCAGTCCTTTAGGGTTCGTCATGTCAGTCAAATAAGTCAAACATAGTCACACTCAGAAACAAGACAATCATTTGAACGTCAACATTCAAATCATGAACCAATAGACAATATAGCCCAGTCAATCATCAAGCCAAACATCTATCAAATGGCCAACACAATGTCAACCTAGTCACTTTATGGTCCCCTTCAAGATGTGTCCTTCTTAGAATTGGATCCCATCAAAATGTCATTTGCCTTTTCAGGATGTGTCCTTCCTGACGACAGGCTTCGTCACATAGTCATTAGCCTTTTTAGGATGTGTCCTTCCTGACAATAGGCATCATCAAATCGTCAATAATTGTTAGACTATCAAATCATCAAACTATCAAACTATCACACAATCAACCTTTGACACACAAATCTTGGCAAACATATTGAATGGCTGTGATTTTGCTGGTCTATTTTTTCTTATCTTTTTATTGTTTTGTCTCTTGGTCATGTTACTAGCTACCTCAATGATGTCCCATGAAGGATTTAGAGGAGCAATGATGTCTCATGACCTAATTTTCCTTGATTGTTGTCTTTGGTGTGTCTTGACAAAAAGACTGGGGTAACTTGGCCTTTAGTATGAGTTAGGACATTCCTTCTCTGTGGCTATCTATTTTTCACAAGTGGATGACCTTGCACACCTTGGTCTATGTCATATCATGGTGTTTGTTGTCCATTTGTCACATTTTACAGCCCAATGATGATTATGCAATGCCTATGATGTTATTTGGAAAAATATTGAAGTATTCCTTTTTCATCCTCACATCCATGATTTCCACGCTAACATTTCTTCTATTCCTTCATCCTCTAGTTCTCTCATCCATTTCGAGAGCACACTCACGTTCTTTCAACCTACCTGTCCTCTCGAGGGGGCATACCACTACCTCCTCGTCATCCTTCCTCTCCTCACTTTCAAACTAGGACATATTTTTTACTTGTTCTTTGACATAATGCGATAAACTGTATCATGTCAAAGAGGGGCAAAATGTAGACACATAAAAATGGTCTCGACTTGCAAACCATATTTTCTACAATGACCATGCTTCTTACTCACATAATTCAATTATTTAATCACATCCTAATGTCATAATTATTCCTCCATGATTATTTAAACAAATAAATTACATTTATTTATTTAAATATGTCACTAATTAGTTCTTATTCCCTCTAATAATTAAATAAATTTCTGATTACCAACATTACCATTTTTCTTTCCATTAAATAGACTTATTTATTTAGCCCACTTTCCATCCCACCAAAATAAATAATTAAAATAATTATAAATATCAAGTCTTTTGTCTCATTCCCATTTATGAATTAAATCATTATTTAATTCATAAGTCAACATTCTCCATAAATTAAATAATTTATATTATTCCAACTACCTATTATTCTCCACCATTGATTTGATTATCTCCAATTAAATCCCAACCCTTCATTTAATGGCTTGCCCTAACTTTGACCTAATGTTGCCCTAACCCTAATCATTCTTATCACATTGAATCCTAGCTGTTGATCTTAGGGCTTCACCAGCTTTTAATCCTGTCCGTCCATTCACCATTTGGAATTCTTTAAAAGGCCCTCTCTCAAGTCATTTTATAACACACACACAAGAGTTATACACGAAACTTATTTTCAGCATGCTTGAGAGCTTTTGAGTGCTTGAGCATACACATTACTTCAATACTTTGCTTGTCTTTGGAATAGGTTATAGTTGCACTTCAAATCTGAGGGCAATTATATCATTTTCTGCAAGATGGAGAAGGCCAATGGAGGTCATTCAATGGAAGCTTGAGGACTAGGTGATGTTGTTTCATCTTATTTTGCTTCTTGCATTTCATTGTTCTCTATTGTTATTGAGGATTTAATAGTGTTATGCTATCTTTTTATAATAAAAAGTATTTCTCCTTAATATAGGTGTGTCTCCAACTACGGTATTTGAATCTATCTTACCATGATGCTTTTACATTCGTGTTATTTGTGCCACCAATTCCTTTTCTCTTTTTGATGGTTGAGGTTCCTCTTCAATTATCTTGTTTCCGTCAATCATATCCAATTTCTTCTTTTCACGATATTCCCTCACCCATTCTCTCTCCTTTGCTTTATTGGTTTCATACTCTTTTTAGATGTTAGTTTATTCCTTGTTTGTTTCCTCAGCATGGTAGAGAATTTTACCTATAGCATGGTAATGAGACAAATATTAGTTCCTAAAAAATGAATCCATACAAATAAATGAAATATATGTCATTCAAGGCTTCATACAAAATACTTACAATCATCATGTAGAAGAGTATTTCTAGCATAGACAAAGGTCACATGAATTTTTCTGATGGAATGCCTTAAAGAAATGTGGTAATGTGGCATGCCATGATTACAAGATAGGCTCAAAATGGAAGCATGGACTAGGCATGTGAATTCAAAAGCCTTGTCAAACAATTCAAATTCCTTGTCCATGCTTCCATTTTGAGCCTATCTTGCAATCATGGCATGCCACATTACCACATTTCTTTAAGGAATTCCATCAGAAAAATCATGTGAGCATTGGCAAGCTAGTGAGCTCACTAGCTTGCCAATTCGATAGGGTTGACAAGATAGGGGCAGTGTATGCCTCATAGAAATGGGGTCTCATGGTGAACCCTACCGAATTGGCAAAGCCAGTGAGCTCACTAGCTTGCCAAGATCACTAGCGTGCCAATTTAGTAGGGTTGACAATGTAGGGGCAGCATATGCCTCATAGAAATGGGGTCTCATGGTGATATACATAACCATGAGACCCCATTTTTATGAGGCATATGCCACCCCCAAGCTCACTAGCTTGTCAATTCTGTAGGGTTAACAAGGTAAGGGAAGTGTATGCCTCATAGATATGGGGTCTCACGGTGATACCATTTCTATGAGGCATATGTTGCCCCTACCTTGTCAACCCTACCAAATTGGAAAGCTAATGAGATCACTAGCTTTCCAATGCTCCACTAGCTTTCCAATGCGGTAGGTTTGACAAGGTAGGGGTAGCATATGCCTCATAGAAATGGGGACTCACGATAGTCCCCATTTCTATGAGGCATATACTGCCCCTACCTTGTCAACCCTACTGCATTGGAAAAATAGTGAGTGAACCTACCGCATTAGCAAGCTAGTGAGCTCACTCACTAGCTTGCCAATGTGGTTGGGTTGACAAGGTAAGGGAAACATAGGCCTCATAAAAATGGGGACTCATGGTAGTCCCCATTTCTATGAGGCATATGTTGCCCCTACCTTGTCAACCCTACCACATTGGAAAACTAGTGAGTGACCCTACCGCATTAGCAAGCTAGTGAGCTCACTCACTAGCTTTCCAATGCGGTTGGGTTGACAAGGTAGGGGCAAAATTATGCCTCATAGAAATGGGGACTCTACCTTTTCATCATCGTGATTCCCCATTTCTATGAGGTATACGCTGCTCCTACCTTTTAAACCCTATCGCATTGGTAAGTTAGTGAGCTCACGAGCTTGCCAATGTGGTAGGGTTGACAAGGTACATCATCGTGAGACCCCATTTCTATGAGGCATATTTTTCCCCTACCTTGTCAACCCTACCACATTGGAAAGCTAGTGGAGCATTGGCAAGCTAGTTAGCTCACTAGCTTGCTAATGCAATAGGGTTGACAAGGTAGGGGTAGCATATGTCTCATAGAAATGGGGACTCATGATGACTCACTCACTAGCTTGCTAATATGGTAAGGTTGACAAGATAGGGGTAGTGTATGCCTCATAGAAATAGGGTCTCACAGTGATATCTATGAGGCATATCATCATGAGACCCCATTTCTATGAGGCATATGCTACCCCTACCTTGTCAACCCTACCACATTGGTAAGCTAGTGAGCTCTTTAGCTTTCCAATGCTCCACTAGCTTGCCAATACAGTAGGGTTGACAAGGTAGGGGTGACGTATGCCTCATAGAAATGGGGACTCATGGTGCCATGAGTCCTCATTTCTATGAGGCATATGCTGTCCCTACCTTGTCAACCCTACCGCATTGGCAAGCTAGTGAGTGAGCTCACTAGCTTGCCAATCCAGTAGGGTTGACAAGGTAGGGATAGTGTATGCCTCATAGAAATGAGGACTCACGGTGATTATGTTGGGTTGAAAAGGTAGGGATAGTGTATGCCTCATAGAAATGAGGACTCACAGTGATTATAATCACCGCGAGTCCTCATTTCTATGAGGCATACGTTATCCCTACCTTGTCAACCCTACCAAATTGGCAAGCTAGTGAGCTCCCCCCACATTTATAGTATTTTGCTTTATTTTCTTTTGCATGTTTCTTTGTGTGATTGCATGTACGTAATGTGATCCCCCCGTA
Organism: Sequoia sempervirens; assembly: GCA_007258455.2. Lineage (NCBI taxonomy): Eukaryota > Viridiplantae > Streptophyta > Pinopsida > Cupressales > Cupressaceae > Sequoia > Sequoia sempervirens. The sequence continues at coordinate 507,372,537 of VDFB02105785.1, forward strand.
CTATTCTATTTGATGTATCTCTCTCTTCATCTGCATTCTTCTATTTGTACCTACATTCTTCTATATGTTGTAAACATTTATAATTTATATTGTCTTGTGTTTTTATTTTATGAATGATGCAAGGCATTGAGACATTTAGGTCTCTTCCATGTTGACTTGAGATTTTTTCTTTGTTTTCACTCTTTATGTGTCATTCTTCTTGTTCTACGAGTATTTGGAGAATGATGATGTTTACAATCTCTATAACAACATTGTAGAAAAGATATACTTACCTTGAATCCATAGATCCCTTATGTATTTTGGGGGCAACCCCTTCCTCTTTTTCATGATGTAGTTTCATTCGGGAACATATGACTTTGCATATAGGGCTTTCTGAATAAGGTCTCATGCCTTCTTTATGGTTAGCATTGAATATTTGCTACTTTAAAGCTATTGCTCACAACAATGGTGTTAGCAATTGCTTTAAAGTGGGGGCATACATCAACACTTATGTTTCTTTTTATGGTTTTCTCTATTCTTGTGATGTGTCTTTTTCTTCGTGGTGTCATTGGGTTTGATGTCCTTCAAGAGCATGATATTTCTTAGCGTATGAATTTCCTCTTAGTGGTGATGCTATATGTTGCATTCCCTATGTTTTGATTCTCTTATTCTAGACTTGTCCTCTCTTGGAGACATTAGGCACAATGATCCCTAAGAAGAGACCTTACACAAACTAAGCAAGATCCCTTTGAACAAACATTTATTTGCATATAGTTCATATGTGTTTAGCATAATACAACTTGTTAACCTTCTGAATCTCAAACTTCTCCCTTTAAGGTCACCAAGCATAACACACCTTTCTTGCCAATAGATCCTTCCCCTTGTTCATAGTATGCTTAGCATAACACAAATTGTTAGGCCCTATGAAGCTTAAAGCTGAAGTATGTGTGATGTCCTATCAAAGTTGTCGGAAGGATAACTTTGGTAAGTATAGTGAGAGCTTGTAGACTTAGCATGACTTTCTCACTAAGCCACTTTCTTGGGGGATCACCTAGTGGATGGCCTGAGGTTCCATTAGGCTGCAATGAGCATGCATGTTGTTTGAATATTAGACATCAAGTTCTCCTTGTGAACTTTCCTAGACAAACAACATAGACATGTTCCACATTGCATTTGGACAGTCAAAGCTTGATCCTCCCCCCTTCCCTAGAAAAACAACTTAGACGTGCTCCACATCATGTTGGACAATCAAAGCTTGATCCTCCCCCTTTCCTTGGAAAAATAGCCGAGACGTGTTCCACATCATGTTGGATAGTCGAAGCTTGATCCACCTACCTTTCTTCTAGGCTTTGATGTTGTATGATTGAGTATCTTTTTCATTGTTGCATATATGTTTCTTGAATGTCTACTTTAGTGTGAGTTTCGCATGGGGTCATCCTCTCACTAAAGTGGGGGCTAAATGTACTGTCAAAAGAAAAGTATCTTCTTTTCACACTTAATTTGAGAAATAATAATAAAATGAACTTAATTATGCCTTAATTTAATGTTGTAATATGTTTATTACATATTCACATTTAGTTTAGGGCCTTATTAAATAAAATCAAATTAATTGTGCCTTCATATGGTATTGTAAAGTGTACATTTACACTTTCACACTTATTTCTAGGGCTTCATTAATTAATTGAGGCTAATTTTCCTTAATTTCCCCCTTTATTTCAAATCCAAGCCTATTTAATTGCAATTTTCAAAGAGGGAAACCCATCATTCATTAATGCCATAACATAACACTTATCATTGGAGAATGTGTGTCCTCGGAGAGTTACCTAGGACCTAAATTTTTATTATGTTATTGGTAGTATTTTATCATATTCAAATCTATATTCACATGTTTGCTTGTGTTATTTGAATTTTGGGAAATTAATGAACTACATACCTATAAATAAGAGGTCATTTCACTATGTTTCACCTAGAATTTTCAAGAGAGCATTCCTATAGAAATTTTGTGAGATCAAGAGCATTTCAAGGCATTCAAGAGAATATTTATTGAAGAATTATTGCAGCAATCAAGATTGTATTGTCATGTCAAAGTATTCTTGCATCACACATGTTATTTGAGCTAATATGTTGATGTAGTGTTCAAGATCCATTCAAGCATTCAAAGGAATTTTTTCAAAACAAGTTTCAAGATTAAGATCCACATCCATTGAAGCCATTTAATGCTAGTTACATATCTACATTCCAAGGTTCATCCAAGGGTTTGGTGAGTTGAGACATTGCTTTGTTCATTCATCATTCCTTTCATGCTATTTCATTTCATTACAAGGTTTAATTAACAAAATGTGGTTTGACCAAGGAAAACCCCCATTCACCAGCAACAAAATATTTTTCCCTCTTAATTTGTGTTTGAAAATTCTAGGTGGAAGATCTCTTGAAGAGCAAAATTCAAGAATTTGTCAAAGTTGCACTTGTTGTCATCATTGTTGCAATTTCACAGAAACTCACCTACATGATTTATTTCTAGCTATCAAACTATGAAAATTGGGGATTTGGGAGCACAGGAACAGGAGAAGAGAACCCAAAAACCATTTTTATAGAGCCCTAGCCAAGACCCATTCACCATAGGGTGAATGAGTCCTTAGTTAACTTTGAAAAAGCACTTTTGGTGATTGGTAAACATCATTTTACCGAGCTCTTAGATTTGTATTTTGATTTTTGGTTCCATCAATAGTGAGCTTAATCTTCCAAATTCAAGTTATAGGTTGCATTTTGGAGTTAGTTTACTATTTTTGATCTTTCTCCCCAAAGTGTTGTTTAATCAGGACACCCATCCTTGCAAAAAAGGAAATCAACAAATTCACACTTTGACTTGACTCACCTTTTGGGTGATAGTTCTTTCATTGTGTGGATCTCGTTTCCTAATAAAATCAAGGAGAATATGCCAATTTCATATCAATTTGGGGGAACCCCTCCTTCCCCAACCTATTTTTTGTTGTTTTAATTTGTTTCTACTTTGGGTATGGATAACCCTTAGGGTTGGACTTGCATTTCCATACCGACACATATGTTTTCTACAAAATATACGTTCTCTCCATTTGTTCACATATTTCAATGTCAAGTTAAAGAAAATGCCACAATAATGTTGAGCTCTCTCTTAGCATTCCAATCATGTAATTTTTTAAATGTTTTTATTTTAAATATGTTTGGCTAGTGTCTCCATTTTTTTTGTCAAAAAACCTACATATGGTATTTTTAGTTTCATTTTTTATCCATTCATTGAAATTTGAAATAAATTACATTTTTACATGCTAGACTCTATTCTATGCACATTCAAAAAACAATTTTTGATTAGCTTCCAAAAATGTTAAGTGGAAGCATGCTAATTTATTTATTTTTTAGGATGTATCCACTTTGAAAATAAGTAAAAATATTCATTAAAAAATTAGCAAAAGAATTAAACATAAACTACATAGTGTTAGCTACGTTTTTATTGAAGCACTTTTTGAAATACTAAAAAAAAGAACATTCTAGGAGGAGCACACAAATGATATGTTATTTAAAAAAGTAAAACAAGATCACTTTGCATGCTCACCCTATTTGAACCTCTTAACATCCGTCATTTTCAAAATAAATTAGTAGTTTAGAAAGTAGATTCAGAGCACCATGACTCATGTTCTCATTGCATCTTCAAATTTCGAGTGTAACTATCATCAATTTCTCATCCAAGATTTATTTTTATTGATTTCAGAAAGAAAATTGACCACTTAAGACCATTTTTTGGTCCCCTATTTCAAAGCACTTACCCTTAACCATCATAGATATAGTGACAATATCTTTGGAGCCCTCATAGTCAACTCCAAAAGTCACATACAATTGAACTTTAGAAGCTTTGGAATTTGAGCTTCAAAAGTTAAGCTCCAAAAGTCTATCTTTGAAAGCTCTAAAAGCTAAGCTTCAAAATTTGAGCGCCAAAAGCTCCAAAAGTTGAGCTCCAAAATCTCTTGAAGTTGAGCTTCAAAGGATGAAAAGGTAAACTCCTTAGGTTGAACTCTTGAAGTTAAGCTTCAAAAGCCTATCTCTAGAAGCTTTAGAAGTTGAGCTTTGAGACAGATGAACTCTAGAAGAGCTTCAAACTTTGATATCCAAAAGTAGAGCTCTAGAATGGATAGATTTAACTCCAAAAATATAGAATGAGCATGAAAGAGACTTGGGATTAAGAGGGAGTGTTGGATTTTGATAGTCTTGAGTTAAAATATTTATGTCTAATGTATACCTTATTATTGACCAAGATCACTTGGATCTTTCCCCCTATATTCCTCTTGCGACCACCAAACAACATAAAATTTTGGGGCCTCTATGTCTAACACCCAAATAAAAATAATTTTCTAAGGAAGAACAAAGACAATTGCAATAACAGCAAAAGATTAGTAGCAACAGCCATGAAAGCTAATTATACAACTCTAGATAGTGAGAATACACAGTAGCTCCAAAAATACAGCTTCGAATAATTTTATAATTAATTTGTAATATTTTTTTTCTTATAAAAGACATTTTGATATAAATAGAAAATATAATTTCTCTATCATATTCTTCTCATTTAAGCTCCACAATTTGTTAGTGTGATTTTATTATCGATTGCTGACATCAAAACAGCAGTCTTTGTGTTTAATTTGGGTTTTATCCCATTACACTACTACAACTACTGCAACTTGAACTATTCCTCAACATCTCCATGGAAAAAAATTCCTTGGGATGAGAAATATAACAAAGCCTACCTTCATACTGCAGATAACCTACACAAAGAAGGCAATAAAGACATGGTAGAGAATGGGCCTACACATTTCACTTTCTACTTTAAAAGATGTTGACCAAGATCCATAATTTCTATTACACTTCTCTTTCAGTCACTTTGACAGATGTACATATCAATTTCCCCAGTTTTCCAACTCTCATGCCATACTCTTTTAGGGGAGAGGGCCCAATAGTCGTGCGGGGTCCAATAGTCGTGCACCCAATCGTGAATATAATACCCAATAGTCATTTATATAATGTCCAATAGTTGTGATTTGACTACCCATAATTAAACAAAATGTATGCTTTTGATCTAAAAAGCAACCAATCATGTGATACCACATCAGCGCTCAACTACTCATGATGTAATGCACGAGAATTGGTCTCACTATTTTTTGGGGCCTTTTTGGACACCTTGACAAAAACGCATGCTGATGTAGCATCATATTTGATGATGTGGCCCTAAAACCTTAGTTATAAGCATAGAACTTGCCAAGTAAGCTGCTGTAAAAAATTGGAAGTGATTTGAAATTTCGACGTAGGATAATTAGAAGCGCGAAGTTAGGGTGCACGACTACTGGGCCCTCTCCCCTAATGTTTTTGCCGCCTCCTCAATTTTAACTATTCTTATTTATTCTCATTTATTAACTTATGCCAACTCTAGTGATGTGACAAAGTTACTCTCTGATGGCGTAGTTTTCGAGATTGCCTGAATGCAATTATTCATCCAGTTTGATTGTTACTTTCGGAGCTTCTGCACCAGTTTTTATTTCTGTATTCTTTATACACACCCTCTTGTGGTTGCAGGGAACATTTAGTAATGGTAGTGAACAAGCTTAAACGGATGAGACTGTAGGTTATTGGTTTATAATTTTTTTTAATATAATTTGAGTTAATGATCAAACATTAATTGTAATTATTTTTGGTTATTTTATTTTTTATTAGTCAAAGTTTATATTTAAATGTTAAATTAGATGATGTTTAGAAATAGTTATTTTATTGGTGATTCAAGTTTTTTAAAAATATTTTCTAATCACATTCAAGTTAAAATGTCAAATATAAATTTGGGTCATAAAATAGAACAAATGTTTGCACCTTTTCTAAGAATGAGACCTGAAATAACTATTGACCGTTTGACTATTGAAGAATGTGATGTTTAAATGAAGTGATTTTTAATAAAACATGGACATGATATAATATGTACCCTTGTATACACAAAACCCAAATCCCCCCCCCGCATTAAATATTATGTACTGAATCTTTGAACCAAACACAAGCCTTACAAGCATCTCTTTCACTCTAGGTCTGAGCTTGATGCCACATAGAGAGATTGTCAAAAGTAGACTGATGTCTGCTACAAACATTCCTCTGATTTCAAGAACTTATTAGACAATGCTTGTGTCCTTGTCTATTTAAACAAAGAATCCCTACTGCGGATCGTACAGAGGGATATCAAACCTACAAACATTCTTAAGGATTGTGATTTGCATCTCAAAATTGTAGATTTTAGTATTTCCAGATTTGCGAGCACCATGTAAGAACTATTACTTCAAAATATATCTCTGGAACAGTAATCAAATTGGCTTGATGTAAAGGGTACCTAATTATAAGGCAATTGACAGAAAAAGCAGATATATATCACGTTTTATTTAAATACCACAACGTCCAATGGTTAGAAAGTTAATTCGATGTCTTATATGTACAAGTGATAAATAAATAACACAGACAATCATAAGAATAGTGCACGTAACTTTTTCTTCATTTAATATGAAGATTTCATCGTCAAAAATGGCATTGATTCTGTTGTCAGATCAGATCAGATCAGGCTATTCAAGAGGCTCGGAGGACTCTTCTTAACAATTTCCTGAATGTACATATGCAATACCAAACAATTACCCTGGAGAATCTGGTGTTAGAAGCCCATATAGACCCTCTGGCAATTATATGTTCTCTTCAGTACAACTTATGTTGAGGGTTCTGAACTTATTTTGAAATGTTACATTAATTATGTAGAGTTTAGTTGGTAAAGAAGTTACATGTAATTTTGATGGAACTTGGCTTTTTTATTTATGACAAAGTTTATTATATAGGTGTATATGTATTCAATATATTGTAATGTATTTAAAGAAAGGATGTATATATTTCTGTGTGTATTGTAAATAGTTAAAATCATATGGATAACATGTTAACATTTTATAGTAGGGACTATTTCTAATGTAAATATAAATACATTTTTTAATTGTGTTCAATCAATTAAGAAGATAATTCTTGATAGTACAATGCACATTTAAACATAATCTATAATAATAAAAATTTATCCAAAATTTTTCCATAAACTACAAATATAGTTCATAACACATGAAGATGAACAACAATAAACAACTATTATTAGATCAAAGAAATCATGAAGACCGATTATTCTGTGGAGTTTTGCTACAAATTATATCTTTGTAAAAAGAAATAATACCAAACCTAGACCTGTAAATGTGTTTACTAAATATGTGTTATCTATTTCACAAACTGTCACAAGATCAATAAATTCATATTATTTATAAGTGGATAATTACAGTACTGGAATAAAGTAGATTAATACCTAAACACCTAGACTTTTACTGGTAGACATCGATCGTAATCATATCTGTGTAAACAAATGGTAAAGTGTAAAAAAATGATGGGGCGATAAACCAAACAAAGAAATTGGACAACAAAAATACAGTAAAGAACAAGCTATAAATTTGTCATTTTTAATTATAACACCCAGTGGTGACAACCATGCAACAGATTACGTATAGCAAAGCATTTCTAGAGTAGTTGAACAAAGCATTGGAGGTCATAAAGGTGTTGAGACAATTGTGTCCAGTCCATATATGTGGATTGAAAAATTTGACTGACTTTTCTAGTACAGATTTTAGTAGGAAAATTATATCTAGTATAGTTTTAGTAGATACGAAGAGTAAAATTATAGTTTTAATTAGGAAAATTATTTATATATATATATATATATATTTGGTAAAGATGAAGTGTAAAGTTGTGATTGAATGCTTTATGGTTTTAAGAGTTGTGATATTTAAGTTAAAAATTGTATATGTATTATGTTTGATAAGTTTGGTTTTCATACATTCTAACATTAAATAACATTGTTATAAAATTAATTCTATTGTATTGGAATGAATGAAAATAGAAATACTCAAGCTACGAAATAATAAAAATTAAATACTATATCTTTATTGCTTTTATATAAAAAAGAAATATAAATTGTCAATTAATAATAGCATCTTATTATGTGACTCTAAAATATTTTACAAAATATGTTTATGAAGTAGAAAAGAGATTAAGCACTTATTATAACATGCTAACTAGAGTGTCTAACACAAGCAACTTAACTAATACTATAGTATGTGCATAAAAGAGGTTTCTAATCGACACAACTATTGAATGTGACATAGGTGCACAAGAAGCATGTTCTATGTCATTTAAACTTCATATTGTAGATTAGACTAGATATTTCTTCTTCCTCAATGTTGGATGGAAGGTTTCTATCATGTATAATTGAACCATGATGGTATTCATATAGAAAAAACATTGATTATACATGTATATGGAACAACCCATTCCCTTAGATCTCCTACATATGATAGAAGCTTGAAGATTTTGGTCACATTCGTTTCATCGTAATAACAAAAAATGGAAAATTAGTTATGATATTAAGATTAATCTTTGATAGTAATTAGAAATTTAAACATCGTGTATCTAGAAAAATAATATAATTATTATGTATTAGTGTTGTCCACAAATTTGAACATGATTTTTTTTTTATCTTTTTCCCCATATTCAAGCTATCACATATTGTCACCCCCACCATTTTAGTCTCGATAGAAGAGCACAGCATTGGCAGCATCCAACTGTTATAGAAATCTCACTCTCTCATGTAGTGCATTCTCCATATTTGGGGCAAACCTAAGAGGTAGAGACTTAATGAGATTCCGACCCTATGGCAGAAGATTTGTAGGGACAGGGACTCTACACTAGTCAGTTACGAGGTCCCCAAGCACACAACCTTATAGGAGAGATTATTTGAATTAGTAGGAATGGTCAAGTGTTCTGAACAATCTTATAATAATGACCCAATTTTATAATAAAAGAAGCTGAAAGAAGAGATTGCGAGCCACCATTTGTGCACTTATGATAGCCACTCCTAATGTGGAAATATATATTTTGCAATGAAATGTACGCAAACATCATCTTTATCATTATGTTTCTTCTACAAAGTTGCAACCTTCAGGATGGTAATTCAGAAGGCCTATTTATATTCATATTGGAGGGCTATTTTTCGAGGGCATCATCAGTTCTTCTTCCTTCAAAAAGAATTACACAACTGGGAAGTAAGAAAATGGATGAGAATGTTGCTTATTCTCAGGGTATTACTGGAATGTACATGGCATTTGTATGAGAAGAAAAGGTTGCCCTCTTACAAACATGATTGGCTCAATGAACTTAAAGCAGGGTTCAGAATTTTCGCTCCACCCAGCTACAATTTCTTTGCCTCTGCTCTTCCTGTTATAGCATTTGGTGAACAAGTAAATAAAGCCACAGATGACACCTTGACTGCTATTCAGACACTGATTTCTACCGGCTTGTGTGGAATTATACATGCTTTGATAGGTGGGCAACTCCTGTTCATTCTTGGAGTTAAAGAATCCACAGTTCTTATTTATACATATATGTATAAATTTGCTAAAGATAGGGACGATTTGCAACAAAGGTTGTTTCTTGCATGGGCAGGATGGGCTTGTGTGTGGACGACTGTTGCTATTTATGCTTGCTAATTTTCAATGCCTACACAATCATCAATAGGTTCACAAGATTATCCGGGGAGCTCTTTGGGATGTAATTGCTGTATTATTCCAGCAAGAAGGTGTCAAGGGTATGGTAGAAGAATTCTGTATACCCGAAAACGTTAATCCCAATCTTGAGCAACTCAAATTTCCATGGCGTTTCTCAAATGGCCTATTCGGGATCATTTTCTCCTTTGGCCTATTGCTCACATCATTAGAAAACAGAAGAGCTCGATCATTCAGATATGGGACAGGGTGGTTGAGAAGTTTCTCAGGAGATTATGGAGTGCCTGCGATGATTTTTTGTAGACAGCAATCTCATACAGTGCATATGGTAGTTGCCAGTTGGTATTCCTAGCAGGCTTAATAGCCCAAATCCCTGGGCTCCTGGAGCTTCACTGAATTGGAGTGTGGTAAAGGATGGGCATAAGGTGCCACCACGATATGAATGAAGAGGCAGAGGATAAAATAAAACCGGAATAGAGTGCAGAAGAAACAGAGATAAAACACAGGATGAACACAATATTAAATATATTTGCATATATTTCAAAACATATAAAATTTGATGACATAAACAGAGCTGCTGCTTTTTGATGTGTTTAGAAAAGCTAGAGACAAAATCCCCTGTTGTGTGTTTCTTAAAAACAAAATGGAATCTCTGATTCTGATTCTCTGGCTGTGTAAGCTGTTTCTACAGCAATCTCTTTTTGTTTTTTTTCAACTTTTTCTGCTCTGCCTTTCCTTAACATCACAATACAAAAAGACTACTAAAACCTACGAATATGCCTAGCAAAGGAGGCGAGACAAAAATATTAATAACAATTAACTTCAAATCCTTTTCCAGCGTGGTAATCTGAGGACAAATTTATACAATTAATTCATATTAAAAAAATGTCTTGATGCATAGGATGAAGGAGATGGCTAATTTGTAGAAAAAACGCACCTATGCACATACAAAAACACATAAAAATATACATAACAAAATATATGGAAACATACATAACATGAAGAGATGGCATAGTGCGTGGTCCGTCGAATGGATGATAGAAGTGACCGAACTGGCAGACAAAAGGAAAGAAATGTCATGGCAAGGAAAGCCAGGAGGTGACATGTCATCAAATTACACCAGTGTTTTTTTGTCTTGTACGAGAAGTTATCCTTTACACGAATGCGGGAAGGGCACTGATGTGATTAAGACATGCGTTTTAAATTGTAACGAGTACTACTCTTGGAAAACACTCTGTGTTCTGGGTTTTTTCATTCTGTAGGTTGAAATCAAAATGTTGGAGAGCAAGGGCACATTGCAAGTAGGGAAGATAACCAACCGACTTGAGGTGAGGGGTTTCTAACTGAATGTATGTAGATAGGTGCCATTTTGTATGTTTTTATGTATGGTTTTATGCATTTTTGTATGTAAATGGGTGAAGCCACAATAGTGGTTTACAATTTGATGGAGGAAGGAAAGCGTAGAAAAAATGACCCCATAGAAAAAAAAGTGATTTTGGGGGTTCGTACGAACCTAGAAGTTCAACCAAACCAAAAAGGGGTTCGACTGAACCTGGTTTCGAGTGAACCCCTTAAACTTTTTGCTGCCAAAAAAAAAAAAAAATGCATATGAAAGGGGTTCAAGCGAACCCCCTTGAAGAGGTTCGAGCAAACCCTAGTTTGAATGAACCCCCAACGGTTCATACGAACCCCCTTAAATCCTCACCCACTCCCTGAGACACACAAAAAACCTAAATTTTGGCACTTCGGAGCTCGGGTTGAGGATGAAAATGGAGGAATCCTCACAAACCCAACTGGAATCAGGTAGTCCTCAGAATGAGCAATCCAATGAATATAATTTTCATATGTTTTGGTTTTATTATGTTTTTTTTTTTTAGTTTTATCAAACATAGGTTTTTCATCAAAAACAAAGGTCTATGTTCTGCACATGTGAAAAAATAGCAGATTATTAAAAAAAAAATTGAAAAATATGAGTGCACCAAATATTGAAGTCCTTGATCCAACAAAAAGAAATAAATTAAAATTTGATATATACAAAAAAAGTTATCCGTTATACGGTCGCACTATGTCTGAATTGTAATTGGTTTGACTTTGAACTTGATTAAAGAAAAAATATTTAATAAAAAAATGACTAACCAAGTGGAAGCACTAGATATCGGAGTTACGAATCTAAATTCAAAAAAATTAGCAAATGTCAACATAGGGAGCACAAAGAATCCTTATGACGAAATTGATGCCAATACTACAACCAACCATGTCATGAATCTTCATCCACCCATCACCCCATCCATGAATTGGGACCAACATCAAAAAATAGATTTGAATCAAAGCACAAAGAATGTTACCAAAACAAAAGAAGCTAAGAAACATATCAGACAAATCAAATACATATGGATATCAAAAAATACAAAGAAAGATGATCCCTATCAAACTCCATCAATCAAAGAAACTATGGGGCAAAATAAAAATGGGAAAAGCATCCATGATGGAGAAAAAATTATGCATTATACAGTGTGTCACTTTTTAAAAATGTTGTGTTCTGAAAAAAAATAGTTTTTGTGGGAGATGGAAAAAAAAGTGCAGTCTAATTCCTAAAATTTTGAAAAAAACTATTTTTAGAATCTATAGACAAAATGTGATGAGACTCTAGTTTGCATCATCTTTAAATCCTTCACGGGTTAGCTATTATAGGTGCCCGAATGTGAAGATTTAGTTAAAAATAATAATTTTAGTGTCTAGTTTGGCAAAAAATTGTAAACCACTATTGTGGGATTACCCACATAGGTGCATTGTTGTTGTGGGTTGTAGGTTTCTTAATGTTTTGAGACCTGCGCAACTAGGACTATTCTCAAATATATTAATTTCTTCATTCTAGAGTGATGATTGTAGCTACCAATTGTTTTTTTTTTTTGTCATGGCATTCCATGAGACCACATTTGTTTGAGGTATATTTTGAAATAGTTCACTGCCTTGTCTATGAAATCATAATAGTAAGCAATAGTTCAGAGACAAGGAAGTGAACTATTTGAAAAAATGGTTGAAAGAAATGTGGTCTCATGGTCAATGGAATGCCATGCCAAGCCATATACAAGGAAATGAACTTTTTCTATGTATGATTGTATATCTATGGATTGCCACTATGTTTGAGCAGACATAATCATCTATCACTATTTTTTCCAAAATAATTGCAAATAGTTAGAGTGATAATTGTAGATATATGATGATAATTAGAGTGATATTTGTAGATGGAGACCCCTAGCCAAATTTTGTTAGAAAATGGGAAACACCTTATTTAGCAAGTAATGGAGTTTGGCTTGCAAATATATATTGTCATCTTCAGTAGATGTATCAAAAATATATTCTAAAACTATACCCACAACTATAGGGAACTCTATCTATGCAACAAAATAGTATTCTCAAAGATATTAATTCATTCATACTAGAGTGATAGTTGCAGTTGCCAATTACATTTGTTTTTCATGGCATTCCAAGAGAACACATTTTTTTGATGCATTTTTTCAAACAATTCATTTCCTTTTCTATGAAAGCATATTAGTAAGTATAATAGTAAGCAACAACATAAACAAGGCAGTGAACAGTTTGAAAAATGCCTCAAAGAAATGTGGTTTCATGGTGATTGGAATGCCATGACAAGCCATAGACAAAGAAATGAACTAGTTGTAATTATGATTGCTTATCTATGGCTTTCCATTGTGTTTTTGTCAAATATATACTCACCTCAAACTATGTTTTCCAACTTGCAATCATAGAATGCATGTATATGGTTGTTGGAAAACATTGTGTGTACTATCAAAGCGTAATAGTAGATTTGGATTGCCATAGCATTCAAACACCAAGGTGATTGGAATGAAATGGCAAGCCATAGACAAGGCAATGAATTGTTTCTATGTATGATTGCTTATCTATGGAATTCCATTGTGTTTTGGTAGGCATACTCACCCCACACTTTTTTTCCAACTTATAATCACACTATCCATTACTATGGTTTTTGGAAAACATTATGTGTCACAATGTGGGTGGGAATGCCATGACAAGCCATAGACAAGGCAATGAACTCTTTCTATGTATGATTGATTATCTATGGGTTACCATTGTGTTTTGGCAGACATATACTCACCTCATAGTGTGTTTTCCAACTTGCAATCATACTATACATGTATATGCTTGTTGGAAAACATTGGGTGTTTACTATCAAAGGATAATAGTAAATATGGATTGTCATGACATTGCAACACCATGGTGATTAGAATTCCATGTTTCTATTTATAATTGCTTATCTATGGGTTACCACTATGCTTTGGAAGACATATACTCACCTCACATTGTGTTTTCCAACTTGCAATCATATTGTGCATGTATGTGCTTGTTGGAAAACATTGGGTGTTTACTATAAAAGCATAATAGTAAATATGGATTGTCATGGCATTCCAACACCATGGCGATTGGAATGCCATGACTGGCCATAGACTAGGAAATGAACTATTTTTAAATTGCTTGCCTATTGCTTGTCATGGCATTCCAAGACCATGGTGTTGGAATGTAATGAATATCCATATGTAGAATTATGCTTTGATAGTTTTGTTCAACAATCCATATTTACTATTTAGCCATGGTGTTGGAAGCCATGCCAATCCATATTTACTATTATGCTTTGAACTAGATTGTTTACAAGAATGTGTAGCTTGTTCAAAGGAACCTGTTTTAGGCTTTTAGCCATACCAGCAATGTAATGAACTATTTGATAGAATGCTTCGATAGACATGTATGAAAAATGTGGTAGCATAGTGAACTGTTTGCAAAAATTCCTCAAAGAAATGTGGTCTCATGGTGATGGAATGTCATGACAATCAATATTTTAGCTACTACAATATTGATTGTCATGGCATTCCATCACCACCAGACCACATTTATTTGAGGCATTTTATCAAACAATTCATTATGCTACCACATTTTTCATACATGTCTACAAAATAATTCTATCAAATAGTTCACTGCCTTGCTACTATGCCTAAAAGCCTAAAACGGGTTCTTTTGAACAAGCTACACATGCTTGCAAAAAATCTATCAAAGCATAATAGTAAGCAATAACATAGACAAGGCAACAAACTGTTTGATAAAATGCTTGAAAGAAATGTGGTCACACGGTGATGGAATTCCATGCAAATCCATATTGTTGCCTTGTTGCTATATGGATTGTCATGGTATTCCATCACCATAAGATCACATTTCTTTGAGGCATTTTATGAAACAATTCACTACCTTGTTTATGCTACCACATTTTTCATACATGTCTACCAAAGCATTTAATCAAATAGTTCAATGCCTTTCTATTGTGCCTAAAAGCCTAAAACAAGTGCTTTTGAACAAGCTACACATGCTTGCAAAAAGTCTATCAAGGAATAATAGTAAAATATTGAACATAGTAAACATGTTAATTATAGTCCAAAAATTGAATCACATGAACTCAATCAGGTACCCCTTCAAAGGAAATTTAATTACACTCAAGTATAGAGTACTCATCATGATAATGGGAAGTTTCCGAAGCTTTGAAGGTTAAAAGTGAATAAGGAGAAGCCTATATTACTGAGATTGACACTTTTGGACAAGAATACGAAGATACACAAGCTAAAAACCAGTGATTGCTTCAATAGGTTACAGGGAAATGGTTATAACAACAATCTAGTATATGAGAAGGGACATGAATCAATTGTAGATAATAATAAATTCATGAAGTGGCCAAGAGCAGTGGTGAAGTAAAAGGTAGAGTAGACCTATGATAGTGGTATATAATGAATATTCATCATAAGGACAAAAAGTAAAAAGTTATTAAAGGAAACCTTTGAGAATCTATGATATTCCCTTATGATGACAACCATGAAAAGAGGACATGACTTGCTTCCTAGGGTAGTCCTATCAATGAAATTCATTATGGGAGTCAAAAGCACAAAAGTTTATTAGACAATAAAGTCAAGGATAGTATTATTCTAAAGGTGAACATAACAAAAATAAATGCTTGATGGAGTAAGAACCTTACGGATAGTCATGAGAAGCACTCTTCATCATCAAAGGTGTATGGTCAATGAGATGAAAAGAGTAAATGACTATGCAATATCAAAGTATGAAAATGGAAAGTCAAACCTATGTTAATGTTGTTTTCTGACTGTTGAAAAGGTATTCTTTCTAGAATAACAGTAGTAGCAATCAAATAATGATGTTTTTAGACCCTATAAATGAAGGTAGGGTAGAGTTTGAGAAGAAATTAGGTGAGGTTTTCAAAGAATAGTTAAGAGACAACAAAATCATAATGGTTGGCTCTCAAAATCAACACAACCTTCACCATTCTCAAAGACAAAAAGGAGAAAATTAAATGTAAGCACATGTGGGACAGTCATTCCAAAAGGATTACCACCATGATCAAGGATTATCATTCAACTATCAAAGATAACATGTCATGGGCAGTATTGAAAGAAAAATAAAAAGCAATGCAATGCCCTGATATGATACAATGGTACAAGTGGATAGTTAATGATAGAGTATAAAGAAGGAAAGAGATAGAGGAATACTGCAACACCAACATAAAACAATGGTTTTGAAAAGGGTAGTGTCATGAAGCATGTATAGAGAGGTTTGTTATATGATAGGTAGTTTTAAGGAAAATGAAATGGGGATGAGTGGTCATAAGACAAAGACATGACACTAAAATAGGCCTGAACATCCATTAAAGCATTATATAAAATCAAATTTTATCAGTAGTTGCATTTGCAAGTGCCTTGGTAGATTATTGGAGAAAGTAGTAGGGTTATTATTACATAAGTTATTGACTTGTGAACCCGGTTAAGCCAAGGGGTAGGGCTAGTTTCTGATGAGTTTAAAACCCTCAAGACACAACTAAAGTGTCATTCCACTAGTTACAATAATTCACCGGTTTATAAAATTTTTAATATAATTTTATTTAATGATCAAATTGTTAAGGGAAAGGTTCTAGTTATTGTCCATGTTTCAATAATGATTCATTGATACATGCTAATTAAAGTCCACAAAAAAAATTCAAATGTACTAATAGTTTTCCACTTTATACCTAGTAGTTACAAGAAAATGTACTTAATTAGAGGAGTTGTAGAATTCTTTGGCCAAATGGGCTTCTAATCATTATAGAATTGGAACATTGTGGATAGGGGTCAATTACCCCCATATTTCTCTCAAAATTTGGACCACTTAGTGGAGATTGACAGGGGTGTGTAATGCCCTTTCTTTGTACTACTTTAGTTTGGTTTGAAGATATTTTTACCCCTCTTTTAGTTTTAGTTCAACTTTGTTGGTACCAATAGTGCACGATTTATGGGGCATTTGTGCCTATGTATTGGATTAGTTGTGCAAATTTTGTCCCAAAAGTGTTTTAAAACACTTGTTACAATAGAGAGAAAATTCCATAAGAAACCTTTGTCTTCATTTTCAACCTTCCCTTTTGATCACTCCCACCTACATAAACTAGTTAATCCACAAAAAACAGAGCCACAAAATAGATTAGAAGTTCAAATTGATCAAAGAAAAAAAGCACATGTTGAAAATAAATTCAAGGTTGACTTTTAACCCACTCTAGCAATGTGATCCATGAAGGCGTTGCAATTTGGAGTAGGTTAGTGGTGCTTTGGTGAAACTAGCAACACTTTGTGGAGAAATAAAGACCATGATTGCGTCATTGTTTCAACCAGCGGTGCACTTTGGAGTTTGATTTGATCTAGGCTGAGGAAAATGACTTAAGCGTCATGGTTTGGAGTGTTTTTAGTGTCGCTAAATAGTGTCATTGGACTGATAGTGGTGTTGTTTGACCTTTGCAGCATTTCCCTTTCTTGCAGACACACAAAAATTTTAAAAACCACATAATTTTTGTCAAAAAATATGTTAATTCTTCAAGATTCGCCCTCCTAGCACCAAAATGTGAATGGTCGGTCTAGACCTACACAAACATGAGCAAATAACACAATGTTAGTCAATTATACAAATCTAAACTAGCATTCCCCATAAGATTCATTTTAACCATGATGAACAAGAAATGAAGTAAAGAAAACAAGTGAAAGCAATCTAAATCCTATTCAAATGCCCAAACTCTCAATCCCATGGGGGAATTGGTGCTATTTTGATGTGGAAAATAGCCCTTTCCCAATTCCTTGCAATATTTGATGATGAACAATGGTGCTCCTCTATGAAATTTGCAATAACCTAGCTATGGTGGATGAAAATTATGAAAATCTTGATGAACAATGGATGAACCTACATAAAATGTGAAGATAATGACTTTGCATAAGTTGTAGATACCAAACTAGTAAAAGAGTCCCCCATTTATAGGAATGAAGGATGGAAGAATGAGCAAAAATGATGAATGTGGGACTAAACATGAGCCAATAACAAAATGCCACTTGTCAACATGCTAGTGGAGAGGAGTGGAGCACATTTTGATAAATGTGAAAATAAATGCTATTAGGTGGAGATTTTAAATTTGAAGGTTGGCTTGTGGAGGAAGATGTGGAAGGGGGGTTATTGCCACTTTGCTCAAGAAAAAGGACTTGTAAGAGTCATAAATGCCAAGTTGGAGGATAAGACCTTTGGGAGGGAGATTTTAAATTTGAAATATATTCCAACTTGATGACCTTTTGAATGAAAATATCTATGAATTTATAAATCAATTAAATTGATTTACTTATGCAAGTTGCAAAACCTAGATGATTTGATGGATAAGAGTTAGGATTAATAAGGATTTGATTAACTTGGAGATTAGTTGATTTGACACTTTGACTTAGATTTTTGGATTTATTTAAATCAAAATAAGAGGAATAATAAATATGAGACTTAATTAAATAAAGTTTGATTTATTTAATTAAAGGGGATGATGTTAGCCTTAAATCAAATAAAGGTTAGTTTATTTAATTTAAAGAAGATGAAATATGATTTAATCAAATAAAGTGATTTATTTAATTAAAAGAGGAACATTAGGATTAATTAAACAAAATGATTTATTTATTTAATAGAAGATAATGATTTAATTAGATAAAATTGATTTATTTAATTAAAAGATGAAATATGATGAATTTAATCAAATAAAAAGTATTCGATTAAATGGTTAGTAACGACGTGATTCAAGATGAACTTGTATTAGTAAATTAGGATCAGGTGCATAGGATCAATCAGTATAATTTACATGTCTACAAATACCATCCACCACCACTCCCAAAATTTATTTTTAATTAACTCATGGTAGCACCAATGGATGGGGAACCTCCTGCATGCATGAGAAAAAGGTGTGTTGGTTCTATGATTTGTAAATAGGGCACACAAGTTGGCTTTGCTAAAAAAAAATTCATATCTGCATATGACAAACCACTAGCATAAAATTGTCTCATCTTATGCTTCCTATTTCACCAAAAATTTATTTTCTCACTCATTTCTCCTACATGAGATATAATCGACTTCAATGATTCAAAAATCCCTCTCCTATATCAGTGGGTTTTGACATGCTTGGTTAATCTTCTTGAAGCAACAATTTTAGGGTGTGTTCTATGTACTTCTCTTGCACTCTTAAGATCTTTCACTTAAAAGGAGAGAGATAAAACCCCAAAATTGATGTGGTTCACTCAAATAGAGGATTGTATGATGTAATTATGACTAAATGCAATGATGTAGATGCAACTAAATAATGTAATTAACTAATTATTAATGCAAAACTAATGTAGTATGCAATGTTTGAAAACACAATATCATATGCAAAAAATGCAATAGAAATGAAAACTAATGCAAATAGAATTGAACAAGGTAAAACATAGTGCACCTAGGAATTGGATGATGAATCTAGAATGCTTTGAAATCTGGTAGAGATCAATGTAAATCACCAGTGGGCCACATTCGCCACTGATGGTGAATTAGTCCTAGTTTTGACAAAAATACTTGAAAATTGCTTTCTGACTATTGGGAACTAGAATCTAACAAAATCACCTTTTTCATCATTAAGGTGGGACTCATTAGCCACTGATGGAGAATTATTCCTCCTCCAAAATTTTGCAAAATGAAAGGTTAATTCTATAGCTCCAGATCTGCATTTGTCTTCTTATCGAGTTGATGGAGTCAAATCTACAGAAAATAGACTGTAAGTTGTCTCCAAGCTTGAAATAGGGTTTATTTTACTTGAAACACTTTGTTGAATTATTGACCACCTTTGAACACCTTATTTCTTGAAAAATATACATACAAATACTGCAAACACACGTGCAAAAGGGGAAAAATGGTTAAGGGTTAGAGTATAGGGATTTTCCTTAGTGAAGTCCCACTTTGGTAATCAAACCCTTAATGAAGAAATGAAATGAAATGAGCAAGGAATGATGAATAAACAACATACAAATGTCCTAAACTCACCACAACCTTATTGAAGAAATATGAAGATATGTCAATGGCTCCTCCAAGATGCTTGATGATTTCTTGATTGGATGATGCAAAGTGCTTGAATGCTAATTGATGTAGAATGAGTGAATGCAAGTGAATGGGGGTTGAAATGAGAAGAAAAACACTTATTTATACAAACTTATGCCCTAATTACTCAATAATACATCATCATAGACTGACATAAGGTCTTTTTGAATAAAAACCTGAAAGGAATTTTGAATTATTTTGAATTTGGAGCCAAGAGGGACTCATTCGCCACCCATGGTGAATGGGTCCCACCTTGGTCTTGTAAGTGGGTGATGGGAGTTAAGTTGTATTTAATATTATTTGTTGGGTTTACATTCAAAAATATACTTAATTAGGTCTTATGAGTGCATCAAGGGGTCATATAAAGCATAGTGATAACAAGTCTAAAGAAGCGTGAAATCATGTTACAAGACTTTACAACACTTTAAAATAGGACTTGATAAGGGGTAAACAGGTGATTTTTAGGTGAATTATAATAAGACAAGTCTAGCAAAGTGTAGAAATGTGTTACAACATTTCACAACACCTTCACAAGATGTCATAATTTGAATATTTAGGACCTAATGTGAATGCATAAGTTACATTGCAACATTAAATCAAAGAAAAATAAGTCAAACATCACAAGAGAAAGACCTAAAAGGCCATGAAAATGTCAATGATCTATTTTTCTATGGTACATTTATCCCCCACTTTAGTGAGAGGATGAACTTGATTCAAACTCACACTAAAGTAGCCATGCATATCGAGAAGGATCCAAATGCACTTATGTTAGCAAGATGGAATGACAATGATCAAGAGGGATGATCAAGGCCCTAGGATGAAGATCACATTTAAAACTAAACATAAGAACAAAGGAACACAAGTGAGAAAGAAAGAGAAGAAAGGGGAGAATTAGATCAAGCTTCGATCATTTATCCAACTAGTTCTTGATTAGATTTAGGTTGTTTTTGAGAAAAAGAGAATGCATACTCACTCTGGGGAAACAAAACTCATGGCAGTCCACCGAGTGAGAAGACCCAAAAGAGTGAAGTAGATGCGCTAGTTGGTATGCACTCACAAACACATAGGTGGTTATGCGGAAAGTCATGCCACTAAATGGGATTTCTGCTCAACCATATTAAAGTTATACCTCGTGATAACTTTAATAAGGCACTACAAAGGAAAATTTTGGTTCATGATTCATGAGACAAGCAAATTTTCATATTCTTAGAACCCATGAACAAAGAGGAAGGTACCATAGGCATGCAAGTTACGTTATGCAAGGTGGAAAAGATGTAAAATGTAAAATGAAAAAGATGTTCAAAGGATTTTTATTAAGTTTATGCAAGGTTTGTCACTCAGGGAACATTGTGTCTAACATCTCCAAGAGAGGACCAATCAAAAAATAATATATTCACAACTTAGGGGATACAGTGTGTCGCATCAGGCCACTAAGAGGAATGTAATATGCTAAGATAGATCACACTTATGAAGGACATCACACCTAATGTCATCCACAAAGTGGCGAATGCATCATATGAAGTGACAAGGCTACACTATGAACCAAGAATGCAAATGAAATGATGCCAATGTATGCTCCCCACTTTAAAGGAATTTCTACACACTGTTTTGTGAGAAATTACTTTAAAGTACAAATGAAAAATGTAAAAAGAAAACAAGACATGAAAGCCAACTTGGAAATCCCCTGTGCCAAGTCATATGTTTCCAAGTAAGGCTACTTCATGTAAATGAAAAGGAAAACAAAATGAGAAGAAAGTTACCTCCCAGAAAGGAACACACGAAACTCATGAGGGATCTATGGATTTGGAGTCAATATGTTCATTGCTACAATGTTTTTATTAAAGAGCTTGGAATAGTCAGCATTCCCCAAATACACAGAGTTGGAGGAATGACACAAAGAGAGAAAAAAAAAAGAAAAACAAAGCCCGTTTTGGGTCAACATGGAAGAGACATTGTGGTCTCAATGCTTTGCATCATCCCCAAAAGGAGAAACACAAGTGAAAAGAAAAAAAAAAGGAAAAAAGAAAATGAAAATATTTTGGGTCATCATGAAGGAAACATTTCAGTCTCAATGCCTTGTGTCATCCCCAAAAGGAGAACACAAAACAAAAGTGAAAAAGGAAATGCAAAATATATGACATATAGAAGAATAGAGGTACAAATTGAGGAAGTGCACAAAGAGAGAGAGCACATCAAACACACATTACAAGGGAACATGATATGCATATACAAGCAAATCAAAGAAAAAGGAAAATGTAAAAGGAACTAGTAATGCAAATGTATGTCAACCATTAACCAAGTTATTGAATTCAAAATCTTAAGTAATATAAGTAGAAAATGAAAAACGCAATTAATAGACAAAGGAAAAATATACTACGAGGAAAAGGCTAACAAATTCTTTCCTCCACAAAGTGTAAGAATGAGCCAGGGTAGGTGATGGGAAGGATCATGCAATAGTGAGAATGGAAAATTGTACAACTATGGCATGATAAAGGGATGTGGATTCAAGGGATGATAGGAAAGAAGTTGGTATCAGTGAAGTGATGCTTGTTTAGTATGTCCTTCAATGTCTGACATTCATCAGTTTGGTGACAAAGAAGACAATGATATTTGCAATATGATATGTTAGAATCTTTAGGATGGATGACCAACCTATTCATAGGTGGTAAGAGTATAAGGCCTTTTTTTAAAAGAAATTGAAGTCTCCTTTCACATTCAAGTGGTGGATGGAGAGGAAAGTTTAGTTTCTTCATTTTGTAGGATCGTTTTCATTTACTAGTTTCTCCTTTCTCATGAATGGAAGGAAGAGAACCCATAGGGATCCTAGCATCCTTGTCATTGGAAACACGTAATGGTTGTTCATGAAGAAGGAGGACATACAAGTCAGGAGGAGAATCCAAGATCACTATACCATCATCTCAAAGTCTCCAATATTCAAAAGGAGGCTTGTCGTCATGAGGAGGAGCTTTATATCTTAATCATGTTGTGTTTTCTTCTATTGGTTTTTGTTCAAGAAGTTGGTGAATGTTATGCTAATTTGTTGGGTCACAACCTTGTTTACTTAGGATAGTAAAGTATTTTCCATATGTTTCTTCAAGGTTGATTGGCGTGTTTGTGAAATTTTTATCATAAAATGGTTGAGGATATGGTTTTTTAGAGGAATCGGGTCCACTTGATGGAACTTAGGTCATTCATTTGTTTCAGGATGGAGGTATCTAAAGTGGTTAGGAGGTGCAATAGTATGAAGATCTTGTGACTTCATGCTATCATTATCTTCTCCAATGATGTCTACATCACAAGGAGGAAGATCATGAGTAGTTGAAGGAGCATGAGGAAGCTCAAGGTTACTAGAATCATAGCTAAAGGCACAATTGGACATGTCTATTAAGGATTTCAATAAATTCCAAAACTTGTTAAAAGAAAAATCCATGATGAAAATGAATAAAAGTAAACTAAGATGTAAGAAAGAAGAGAAAATAGACAAACTAAAAAGTATAACAAAAAGAAACCACATAAAACTATAATGTAGAAAATACCCAAAAAATACTTGAAAATGTTGTTTAAAATGTGCAAGAGGAATGATTCGCCCAAGGTGGCGAATGAGTCCAGGTATTAGATTTTTTTATGTTTTTCAAAAACTTTAAAGTGATTTCAATGCTTTTCAGATGTAGAATGAGGATGCAAATGCAAATTTTTAGTTTTTGAATTATATGATATATAAAAATGAAGTCTATATGAGTCTTTCACTAATGCAATTTGAGAAACCCTAGGATGCAAAAACAAAACAAAACCTAATTAAATGTTGATGCAAATGACACCTAGGCTGCAAGATGCAATTGAAATCAAAAAGATAAAGTGTTCAATATGTAGGTTCACCAAAATGAACCAACAATTTTAGGGTGTGTTCTTTGTACTTCTCTCACTCTTAGGATCTTTCACCTAAAAGGAGAGAGATAGAATGCCAAAATTGATGTGGTTCACTCAAATAGATGATTGTAATTGACTAAATGAAATGATTTAAATGCAAATAAATAATGTAATTGACTAATTATTAGTGCAAAACTAATGTAATATGCAATGTTTGAAAACACAATGTGATATGCAGAAAATACAATACAAATAAAAACTAATGCAAACAAAATTGAAAAAGGTAAAACAAAGTGCACCTGGGAATTGGATGATGAATCTAGAATGCTTTGAAATCTGGAAGAGATCAATGTAAATCATGAGTGGGACTCATTCACCATTGATGGCGAATCAATCCTGCTTTTGACAAAAACACCTAAAAACTGCTTTTCAACTGTTGGGAACTGGAATCTATCAAAATAATCTTGTTTAGCCTTAAAGTGGGACTCATTCGCCACTCATGGTGAATTAGTCCTCCTCCAAAATTCTATAGAATCAAAGGTCAATTATGTCGCTCTAGATATACACTTGTCTTCTTACCAAGTTGATGGAGTCAAATTTGTAGAAAACAGATTGTAGGTTGTCTCTAAGCTTGAAATAGGGTTTAGTTGACTTGAAACACTTTGTTGACTTGTTGACCACCTTTCAACACCTTATTTCTTGAAAAATATACAAAAGTTTGCAAACACATATGCAAAAGGGGAAAAATGGTTAATAGCTAGAGTATAAGGATTTACCTTGGTCAAATCCCACTTTGGTAATCAAACCCTTAATGAAGAAATGAAATGAAATGAGAAAGGAATGATGAATAAAGAACATAAAATGTCCTAAACTCACAACAACCTTGTTGAAGAAATCTAAAGATATGTCAATGGCTGCTACAAGATGCTTGATGTAGAATGAGTGAATGCAAGTGAATGGGGGCTAAAATGAGAAGAAAAACACTTATTTATGCACACTTATGCCCTAATTAATCAATAATACATTATCACAAGCCAACACATGGTATTTTTGAATAAAAATATGAAAGGAATTTTGAATTATTTGGAATTTGGAGCCAAGAGGGACTCATTCCTCACCCATGGCAAATGGGACCTACCGTGTGCTTGTAAGTGAGTGTCAGGAATTAAGTTACACTTTAAAATGTTATTTTTTAGGTTTACTTTCAAAACTACACTTAATTAAGTCTTATGAGTGCATAAAGGGGTCATATAAAGCATAAGAAAGGTGTAAATAGTGATAACAAGCCAAGAAAAGTGTGAAATCTTGTTACAATACTTTACAACACTTTAAAATAGGACTTGATAAGGGATAGAATGGTGATTTTTAGGGAAATTATAATAAGAAGAGTCTAGAAAAGTGTAGAAATGTGTTACAACACTTCACAACACCTTCACAAGACATCATAATTTCAATATTTAGGACCTAATTTGAATGCATAAGTTACATTGCAACATTAAATCAAAGCAAAATAAGTCAAACATCACAAGAGAAAGACCTAAAATACCATGAAAATGTCAATGATCCATTTTTCTATGGTACACTTCCAATTAATTGTTCAATGTCTCTTTTATTGTTTTCAATTTGATTTAGGATATTTTCTTGTGTTCCTTGAGGATGCCTATGAATTGATGGAGGGGTTTTAGGTTGTTCTTGTATAGGAGGCTCTTCGTGAGGGGGTGATTGTGAATTCTCAATTTTTGGAGTCGGAGATTCATTCCTTGAGAATTAGAACAAAGTTTTATTAAAAAAACCTATTTCAATCTACATTCTAAATCAAATTTGAAATAAAAAACAATAAAAATGCATACCTCTTCACAATATTTGACCTCTTTGACATGTTGGTGGCATTGAAGAATTGCAAGCTAATAGTGCAAAAAATGGAAGAGATTTGGCGAGCACAAGTTGCAGAGCTAAAAACCTCCAAACCAAGTCACAAGTTGAAAAGAAAATGAGGTTTGGAATGCTTTTTTTGCTTTTAATTCACTTTTGTATTTGGCACACGCCAAATGACTTAAATTCATTTGGTGTGCACCAAATGCTCAATTTGGACTTTTTATCCATTTTTTTCCAATTTGGCATCAAAATTGTGTCACAGATTGGTGCACTTATCCTTCTATCTCTACTTTTTAATTAGTCCAACAACACATTTATACCCTTGAATATAGATTAGATTGCTAAGCCAGTTGTTAATAATCAAATTCCTTATGAGACCATATTGACTCCCTCACACACAAGTATATCTAATATTTTCACATGTAGATTATTAGATTTACTATCAAAAACAATTTCAAACTCTTGATGTTCATAGCCAATATTTGTTAAGCTATCTACAAGCTTATTCCCCTCTCTATAGATATGATTGATTCAGAAAGTCTCTAACTTATTTATTAGAGCTCATGCTTGTTGCAAAATATAATCAAGCTTCCAATATTAAATTTTCCTTTCTTTACATGCATTGACTACTATAAATGAATCACCTTCTATCTACAATTTTGGAAGTTAGAGTTTTACTGCCATCTTTAACCCATGGAGAAGGCCTTGGGCTTTTGCTACATGGTTTGTACTAGGTGGAAGATGCACTAATTTGGAAATAAAAGTGTAGTAATAATACTTCTCTTTGTGGATGTCATATTCTTGGTGTTTCATTCATTGTTCTTCAATAAAATGATAGAATTGCATTGTGTCGAGTCAGTTATTTCTTGTTGAGAATCCAATCTTTGGGTTGTGATATTGGTGGCATTTATCTTTCATGTTTTAGATACTATATTTCCAATTGCATTTGTATCATGGATATGAGTAGATGTTAGATTGTCTTTTCTACTTTCTAGTTAAAAGTATACCCATTATTTAAACATTTTAAAAATAAAAAAAATATATATCTTACAGGGGAATTGTACCTCCACTAAACTTTAGAAAAAAATCACTAATGAAATGGTAATCTCTCCAACTGTTGGTTATCGATTAGTCTTTCTTTTAGTCGAGTCAAATAAAACTAATCTTTAAAAGGCAAATCTATCAACCAACACAATACAAATGTATTTATTAGATAACTAAAATAAATCTATTGAATACCTTATGTGTAAATGCCTAAAAGATACATACATTAGAAAACATTCATATATTTCAATCTATAATAGATTTTTAAAAGATGAAAGTTTGGAAAAGCTTTATACTTCATGGAACATAGACAAAAATAAGAATTTCAAGAATTTGTTATCAAGTTATGTTTCATAGAAACTAGTTTGTTGATTTTTATAAAAAATGCATTAAAAATTAATAAATAATTATTTATTTCTAAAACGTATTATTAAAATTTATATAATGTATACCAATGTGTCAAATTTACACATGTACAAAATTTACTAATGAAAAGTTAATGTGTTCATTAACAAATGTGATAGAATTACATCCACTCACTTTTTGAATTTTAAAAAGTTCCTCTTTGAAATGCATAATTTTCACAAGAATAATTAAAATTATAAAAAAAAAAGGTTTTAAACTACCTTTGAAATGCTAGAACATATATTACTATATTTTTTTAATATTATGGATAAATCCTCTTTACACAAAGTTACTTTATATCTATTTTTCAACACTTGCATAGCACTAAAGGCCTCAATTTGGCCTATCATCAAGGTGCACTCACCCAAGATAATTGTTTCTCCTAAAAAAATGGTGTGACTTGACATCATGTGCAAATAAACTCTTCTTAGAAAATTTGGTACCAACATAGGTTTTTCATTATTGACAATAGTCTATTCCTCATCATTATTAATTAATAGTAATGTATCAAAAGTTGTCTTAATGTTAGACCACACCATTAGAAGGCAACATCTTATCTTGTGATCTAAGCATTGACACTAGAAATGTATATTAGGATAATTGGTGTATGCTATCTTCCACACAAAGCAAAGTGAGTTCAATTGAAACTTCAAAAAATCTTTCAAATCTTTGGTAAGGTCTTGTGAGGTGGGTAAATAGAGTCTATCAGGATTGTGGCATGTACAATGCCTTATTAGTTAAATTATTTTTCGTAGAATGCTAAAAAGTGAATGATTAATCTTGGAACTTCTATCTAAATCCATGGAAATCAATTGATGATTGCTCATTAAGTTTAAATTATTTGTTGTAGTAAGACAATACACTAAAGAATATTGCAAATATGCATTATATTGAAATTAAGTTAAGCTAATCTCTCCAAACCATACATAAACCAAATCCTCCAACCTACATTAATTCTCACTTAAAATATTTATTAAAAAATTACTTTATTTTTACTACATTATTAAATTTTGCTATTTCTACAATAAAACTGAAAACCATAATAATTTTTTTAAAACATCTCAATTTCTATATAAATTTAATTAATAACTAAATAATAATTTAAACGACTATAAATTATAAGCTAAATTAACTTTAATACTCGATAATGTGCTTCGCCACCATAATAAACATATTAATTATAATTTAATTTACGTTTACAGCTTAACTAAGGATTAAGCTTAATTAACAAGCCTCCTACATTATTTGAACGTGCGTCCCTCTTACATTGTTCTAACTAATAACATCGCTATCGCTGTCAGTGTCGCTGTGGTCTGCTTGCTTGTCCATGAGCGTGGAGCTCTGAATCTGCTGAATTTGAGGCTCCATCTTCCCTTCCAGCATTAGCACCACTTGCCCCATGCTTGGCCTCACCTCCTCGTCCTTTTCAATGCATAACAACCCTACAATAATTGCTCTTCTGACCTCTTCAATATCTTTCTCCTCTGCAACACCCTCCTCCACAATATTAATGGCGTTCCCATTGTAAATTTGTGTTTTAGCCCACGCGGGAAAGTAATACTTACTTGAATCTTGCACGTTTAAATCCAGATGTCTTCGGCCGGAAATGATTTCCAAGAGAGTCATACCAAAACTGTAAACATCAACTTTGGGAGTGATGGGAAGACCGGAAATCCATTCTGGAGCCAAGTACCCTCGCGTTCCCCTTGTAGTGGTCAGCACGCGGCTCAAATCTCTACCCACCAGCTTTGCCAGCCCGAAATCTGCCAACTTCGGTGACAAATTACCGTCCAGCAGAATATTTTCTGGCTTAACATCGCAGTGAATGATGCAATCTCTGCATTCTTCGTGGAGATAAAGTAACCCTCTTGCGACGCCTAACGCGATCTCAAATCGGATCTTACAGTCGAGTACCTTCTGTTTACGTTTGGAATTACTCGTAAACAGTACGGAATCCAGAGAGCCGTTGGGCATGTAATCATAAATCAGAAACCTTCTCGATCCTTCTGCACAAAACCCTCGAAGCCTGACCAAATTCACATGTTGTATGTTTCCAAGAGAACTGATTTCCGCTCGGAATTGCTTCTCTTCTTGTCTTGAACCCTCCATCTTCTTTACGGCCACAAGCGTACCGTCTATTAAGGATCCTTTGAACACTGAGCCGAATCCTCCGCTCCCCAACTTAGACCTGAAATTCCTAGTTGCAATCTTCAATTCCATGTAACTAAACATTCTAAGGAAAGAGTTGGAGGAATTTTCACACCTCTCCATCAATCGTAGCTGATGCCTTTGCCGATGCCTCCGCCACATTAAAATAGAAAAGATGCCCAAAACAACGGTGAGCGCACCGACAGTAGCTAGCACCACGCCCAAAATATTTGTGGTTCTGCGTTTAGGGTAGTGTGGTGGATCAAACGATGAAGATGCAGCTACTCGAATGAAAAAATTTGAATTGCTTTTTGGATTAGAATTGAGCATGTTTACCAAATCTCCGGACCAGATTTGGCAGGGCCCTGAAGGCGATTTGAAGGTATACGCAGTGCACGAACAGTTGCCGAGGCAGGCTTTCTGGCATTCTTTCTTTGTGGTTACAGGGTATGAGGAAGCAGATTCATCAGGCAACGTTACACTCGGCTCGATGAATCTGTCCGTGCTGCCACTCTTGGCACCGCAGTTTAACGGGCTCTGCCGAGCGCAACCACTGGACCACCACTCTTGCGAATTCCAGGTGTAACTGTCTATAGGGGTGAAGCCTTCCACGCAGCTGCAGAACTGAAGATTGTTTGAATTGCACCTTCCGAAAGCGCCACAGAGACGATATACCGCGCATTGATCTCTGGGCCGAGACAAGGCCATGAACCACTGACTACCACCAAAGAAATGAAATCGTTGAAATTCTCCGGACTTAAATAGGACGCAACGTGTATACCCATTGACGAATGCAAAACTGACATACAAACCACAGCTAGTAGTATCAAAGCTGACATTGTAGGAGCCTGTCTCTGCCATTTCAGGAAATGCACTGAAAAATTTACCATTCCATGTTCCGCTCTCCCAATACTTTACAGAATTATTCCATGTTAGCACGAATTGTTTGGCCCCGGATGGATCCACGTGAAAGGAGAAAAGCCCAGGAGCCGGATCCAATGAGTTTTTCCAACTAACTAGCTTTTGCTGTCCACCGAACCTCATTCCTGGCAACAAGGTGTCTACAGGATAGTCGAAACTCTGCCAGACAGTTTCAGATTTATTGTCATCACCGATCATTACAAAATTACCAGAATCTAATACAACAGCCCGGGAGGCCTTGTTCGATATGTTGGCTGACCAAAGAGATGCTCCCTCTGCATCGAACAGTTGCAGATAACCTTGTGTAGACAGCTTCAAAACGCCAGACCTGTTCTTCGCGGGAGTCTCCCTGTTAGCCACCCAAACGATCGTCTTCTCTGGTATTTTAGCATACCAGATGCCAATATACCAGTTATTGATTCCATTTGGGCTGAAGAATCCTAATTCAAATGTACCATTCTTCGAAATTATTGTCTCATTTCCAGTAAGCGAGGTACCCAAGGAAAGAGTATCCCCCGCCACGACTACAGCACCATAACTTTTCAGTTGAATAAACACTGTAAAAGCCACAAACAGGCCTAAGCAGAACTTTCCCGTGATTTCGTCCATCACTGAAGTGTTAGCGATGGAACGGATCTCCCTCTCGTGTTAAAATTCAATAGGAATGTTAAGGTGAAAACTTCCCCGAAAGAGAAATGTCACTACCAAAAGGCCATTCAATTTAGAGAGGCATTCACTAAAGAGGCCCAATTTCCCAAACGTGTAAGATGCAGATTCATACCAAAGAGCTTGGAATGCATGCACACTGTCCCATATAATAATTTTAACACGAAATTTCCACCACTTAAGGCAATGCTTTAAATTTAGTGGACGCAAAACTGTATTTAGCCTTTTCTAAATTAAATGTTTTTGGAAGATAGTATTACCTAGGTAGGCGGGCGAATGGTGACATTTAGGTTGGACCTCCAAAATTTTAAAGAGAACCGCCATTCAAAAAATCTAATGGACGGCCAAAATTATAGTGTTGTTCCGAGCGCCTGAAAATTTCGTTTCTTGCATTGCGTGTCAAAGGGTTCGGGAACACGTCGCCAGGAAGACAAAGTTCAGTCAATTTTAACGTTTCTGCAAAAGTCAGCCGTCGTAGTTAGGAATGTAATAATAAACACATATGAGAGCGAGGAGTGTTGACGGGTATGGTACAGTCGTGGAGAAGAGCAACAAGGCATTAAAGTACAAAGACTTTTGGCGTGAGCTTATCTAATTTGCACCAACTCTTGCACGATCCGGGACTCTTTAAGCAATGGCACATCCCTTTCATCCTATAATAACAAAACTACCCTTCCCATCAAGGAGGTGCAATGGTTACGTCATAATTTTGAAAGGATCTATAGTTGAATTTATAAGTATCTTATTAAAATTTGACACAACATATGAAATGTGTATTATTAATTATTAATCATATAAGTCTTGATACTGCTTCAAGTGGTGAGTCATGACATGAGCAATATCATTTACATGACTTGATATAACATTAGGTGACGAGTCTTGATATGAGTCTAGATATTTGTAAACTGTGTATGTGGTCAAATTATTTATTTGTTGTGTTATATTCCCTTTACAACATTTAGCTTGTCACAAACACAAGTAGAAAATACCATCAAGTATTTTGAGCCATGTCATACTCTTGAAATCCTTTTATCCATTATGTTTTTTTATTGAAGGCTTGTTACTTGCAATCCAAGTGATTCCAAATCATTCCAATCTATTGTATCAAAAGACAACAAAAACAAGTATGTTTTAATGATGCATAGTGCTAGTAAAGTTGGCTTCAAGCTTTCATCTATAAGTGGCAATGGGTTGTGTCCTCTCAAAATGATTAAATGCTAAATCCAATTACAAGGTGTGTTGTTCCAAATATTCGCATTGTTGACTAGTTAGCTTTTAGTAATATTTTAATTCCAACAATTATATTGTGTGGGTTTGAGGTGTGGAAACTAGCATGTGATTATATGGAGGCTATTTAGTTAAGCCCAAGGTTATTGGGTGTAGTTATTAGTTTATTCAACGAAACAATGAGTTGGCATAATTGTTAACTAGACAATATTCACAATATCAATGCCAACTTATTTAATCATAAGAATACATATGTGTGGTCTGTTGGACTCAGGGAACATTAAGGGGTGGGGGTGCGGGTGAATCAGTGTTCAACAAAATTAAACTTTAAATCCAGACCTTAAACCATTTGTAGCACATAAACAAAAATAAAGATGCAAGCACATGAATAAGATAATCAAAGCATCATAACACCAATGTTTTTACATGGAAACCCTATTATGGGAAAAACCATGGTGGAGATTAGTCCACAATTATACTCTATTAAAAGTATGAATAAAATGGAATGCGCATGCATTTGGGCACACTGCCTAGCGTGATCCCATAATAGTGGTTTACAATTTTTGGCCAAACTAGACACTAAAATTATTATTTTTAACTAAATCTTCACATTCAGGCACCTATAGCGGCTAAATCGTGAGGAATTTGAAGATGGTGCAAACTAGAGTCTCATCAAACTTTGTTTGTAGATTCTAAAAATATTTTTTTCAAAATTTTTGGAATCAAATTGCACTTGTTTTTCCATCTCCCATGAAAATTAATTTTTTTCAGAAAACAACATTTTTAAAAAGTAACGCACACCGTATAATGCATAACTTTTTTTCCAAGAAGGATAAAATTCTAATTCTTTCAAATTTAGATTTGTAACTCTAATATCTAGTGCTTCCACTTGGTTAGATAGTTTTTTATTGAATATTTTTTCCTTAATCAAGTTTCAAAGTCAAACAAATTACAATTCGACACAACACGACCATATAAGCGTAACTTTTTTTATATGTCAAAATTTAATTTAATTTTTTTGTTGGATCAAGGACTTCAATATCTGGTGCACTCATATTTTTCAATTTTTTTTGATAATCTTCTATTTTTCCACATGTGAAGAACAAAGAAATTCATTTTCGATGAAAAACCTATGTTTAATAAAACTTAAAAAAAAAATACATAACAAAACCAAAACATATTAAAATTATATTAATTGGATAGCTTGTTCTGAGGAATACCATAATCATTTGAAATAAATTTTAAATGAATTCATTTGATCCCCCAAAAGCTAAATCAAAAGTGATTTTTTATCAGCATTTTGATAGGTGTAAAGGAGACGCATTTATAGGTATGGTTTGAAACTAGCGAGGTTCTATCCAAGGGGGTTTGATCTAAGGTGATTTGATCAAACCCTCTTCAATTGGAATCCTTAAAATGAACTTTTTAAGGCTTAAATCATTATATTTTCTAAAAATATGTGATTTCAACTAAAATCCGTTCCTCTCAAGAATTGTAAACCACTATTGTGAAGCACCCCCTAGAGCTCACTGCTCAAAATAAGGAAGGCTCACTGTCTTACAAAATGTTTTTGATTACAACAAAAATTTGAACTGAGAGGATAACATCTCCAAATGCCTAGATTCAATTCCAATGAAGTTTACTAGACAATATTCAACCCTTCTGATTGATTTTGTATTTTTGCCCTAATTTGGTATGCTCTACTCTACTCTACTTTACTAAAACTATGTAAAGATCACTCAATCACCCTTCTAATACTCACACACATTTGTTATGCTCTTCACATATATTCACACACTTTTACACTTTTTTCTCACACAAAAAAATGAATTACCGATCTCATATATATATCCACTGACAAAAAATTCATTGCTTCAAGTTGGCTTTAACAAAACATGAAATATCATTCAATGGTCAACTCAAATAACAAATTAAATATAATGCACACCCACATAAGTCGGCTAAACTATAGCTACGACCCAAAATAAAATAACCAACACAAGAAATAATTAATCAATTGTCCTTATACATTTGCGACATGCGACATTCACTAGGATGGCCACAATGAGAAAATAAATAGAAAAACATCCTACCAAAGTATCCAATCAGATCTCCTAACTCATAGACTGATCAATGCAACATCACAAAACTTAACAACAAGATAGTATAGACGCTTAAAAAATTCTCTCGGAGATCCACAACTCAAAATGATGATCCGGTGAGGCATATAGATTGATATACTAACCAAATACCCTTTTCTTCATACTCTCTGGTGGTAGAATACTAATCTTTACTTATCTTGCCGGTATGGATAAATCTTGGTCTGCAGATCAAAAGGATGACTTAGGTTGCCATCAATAACAACACTAGAAGCCACATGCCATCAAGAAATCCATATGACAACAATCTCCCCCTTTGGATTTGATGGCAATGCTTAGGGAAAAATGACTAAGTGTCATAATTCAAAATTTCAAAACTCAAACTCCCCCTTAGAATGATAAAGCATTTTTCACTGCTCTCCTCTCCCTTTGACATTAATGAAAAATATATTCTTCACTAAGCTCTCTCCCCTTTTCAGTAATTCAAAATTTGAAGTACAACTCCTACTTAAGTTAGAAAACTAACTTGTACTTATCTTTCAAACCCGAAAGAAAATTTTTCCATACTTCTACAGAAATCCCAATGATTAAGATCATGCTTATTATTCTCAAATGTCTTTTTAATAATTTGAATGAGGGATTCTGAGATTGTAATTGCTTTGTCTAGTTTTTCTCCTTTCCTCAAGATCTCAATCAGTTGCTCCAACCTGCATTCAACCAAATCCTTGACTTTCCAAAAGGTTTCCATAAGAGTGTTTCTGGTAAAGTGGACTTTTACATGCTCAGACTGCAATTCCTAAATCTTTTTCTTGACTGCTCCATCCTGGTCCTAAAGCATACTATAATATTGACCAATTTTGATCAACTTAGCTTCAATCTGCTCTAACTTTTCCTTATATCTTCCAACAACATGAAGCCACCGAAGACAATAGTTGTAAGTGTTATTAGCTAAATTAATGCATTGCCTCAACTCATTCATTTTCTTTCCCAATTTGGTTAAGGGACAACCTAAACTACTCCTTAAAATGTAGAATTACTTCTTCCTCTTTCCTATCTTGAGGCTCAAACACCATAGCCTCCCTAATACATTCAATCATTTCTTCTAGAAGCATACTCTTCAAAATTTCCAAACCAATGTTATTATGCACAAAGTAAGAACTCAATGTGTTCTCAATCAGGTCCTGCTCATATGAGGGTCCATCTAACCATATGTCAACAATCTTTTGCATTCCATCTTCCTCTTGAACAATCTATAGTATCTTTTTTTTTTAATAAAGCACCTTCTTCATCGCTTCCTTCTACTATTATTACATCTAATTCAACTAATTCCAGTTCATCCCTAGGAGTGTACTCATCAGAGTCTTCATCTATTATATCCACAATTATCTGTCATTTTCCTTTTCCTTCAGTTTTTGGAGACTTATGTGCCAAAGGAGTGTCATTAGCAAACTCTAGAGCCCTATTCTACTTCCTTTCTATTTTATCAAAAGATGATCCAACTTCAAGCATCTTTACCTGAAGGGGAACGTTAACTTCTCTAAAATTCCCTAGTAATTGCTTAAAGAAATTTGCATATACTTGCTCATAATTTCCCAAAGCATTAGAATGTTCAAAAATTTGCTTACAAACCAGTTCACTTTCCTTCCATACCACATTATCATTCTGAGACAAGTTACTCAAAAAATACATCATGATACATATGATCAAAGTACCAAACCTGGAGGGGTAATCTGCTTCTTTCGTCAATTGCACATTTTCCATCAATTGATCCTTCAACAATCCACACAAATCAAAGTATTCATATTCCATTATCATTTTGTGAGTGATACAAACTACGCTTGTCAAAGTTGTGCCTTCCATGTTTCTGAAGAAAATTTTGTATGAAATCCCATGTGCAATGTACCTTGTTATTGGATCTTTGATTGTTGAAATTACTAGAGCCCTGTGATCTCCTATCACTTTGGTTAGGGTTTCAACTTCCTTGTTTTGAATTGAGTTCTTTTTTAGAATATCCCCAACATCGCATAAACCAGTTAAATTTCTAATTACATCCTTTGAAATAAGATAGGGTTTATCCAAGGTTAGCATGTCCTCATTTAATCTATTGTGGATAAACCGACCACTTCCATGTTGACAAAATAAGGAAACTCATTCCAAATGTCCAAACTTTTATGTTTTGCAACTTCAAGCCACTTCAATTCACCAGCTAACAAAAAAATTCTCACAACCCTAATCTTTCCACTACTATACTCATCCAAATTCACCACTCCTTTTATTTGCTTCATTTTCCTTTCTCTTGGAACAAGTTTTTCTACCAAGCACAAAATTTGAAATTCTACAAACAATTGAGATAACTGATGAATTCACCGTCGAATTTTCTTTACTCCATTGAAATTTCATTGCATAGGCTCTCCTTTTTTTCTTCAATGCAACATGACAAATGAGGGTTCAAAATACCCTTTTATAACTTTGTGCACCTAACCTTTTTGCCAACGAAAGAAAAAATTGTCTGCGGACCTTCTACTTCTCATGTTTTTGCATAAGCGATCACTGATGCATTTGCAAACTTTTATCATAGCTACTGATAATTTTTTGCATTCCGGTGCCAACTACTGACAGGGGGACAAAGGATTTTTCTTGAAAGGCTCCCCCTAGGCCAATGGTTTGAGATCAATTTTTGGAGGAATTACTAGAAGAAGATTCTGGTGTGGACTTATTCCCTTCATTAGAGTCACTCTTCCTTATCCATTTTTTCTTCATCTAATCTCTTATCTCTTCCACAATTACTTTTCCTTTTCATTTTTCATCTTTTTTGTGAGATTTTTCCCTTGTATACCAACCTCTTCTATCCATGTTTCTATTCCTATGAAATCTTGCAATATGACCAAATCTATTGCAATTGTAACACAACAGATTTCTTTGTCTAGGCCATTTATTCCATTTATTTCCCTTTGATCTGCATTGATTAGCAATATGCCCAATTTTTTCATAGTTGTAGCATTTGACATTCTTTACATTGAAAAACATACTTCTGCACTCAATTGAATTATGACCAAACTTATCACAACTAAAACACTAATTGGGAAATGATGGATTGCTTGAATTTATTTTACTGAACTACACTGAAAAGCCATATGACCAAATTTATTTCAAGAAAAGAAATAACCATTAAACTTCTGAGCATTGGGTTGTCTTACTAGATACCTTTTTCCTTTTTTCATTTAATTTCTTTGTCTAAAATCCTTATGTTCAAATCCAAAGCTTTCTTCCTTCTCATATCCAAGACCTCACTTATCATTTGCATCCTTATGTCCTTTATTCAGCTCATCAACCTTAGCAGAACTAGTTCTAAACTTCTCCTTGTACTCATTTGCAGTAGTGAGTTCATCTCTAAGAATAACTATCTATCTTTTAAGCTCTTGTTCATTATTTTTGGATTGTTGTAGTTCAATCTCAATCTAAATAAATCCACTATTTACTCTGTTGCATTCTTCAGATTTTTCCTTTAAAGACTGGGCCAGATTCTTCTCATTCTTCTTCCTTTCTTCAATCTTCTCAATTAGCTTCATTGCCACATATTTCATTTCAAGCTTTAGAGTAGCATTTTCCCTAGAAATCATTTAACATTCTTTAGTTATCTCTTTTAGGGTCTGATTCAGGTGAACATCTTCCAAGCTTTTATTTTTTTTTTGCTTCAACTAATCACAAAGTTCCTTCCTCTTTTATCTTGACTCGTTGATTTTATCCTTTAATTATTGAATGAATTTCTCAGCATCCACAATATTTTCTTTTAATTGCATGACTTCTATTTTAAACTAATCTAGATCATCAAGTGCCACCATAAGTTGTTGTTGAACACCACCAGAGTCCATTGCAATTGAAGATTCACCTCAAGTTTTTAAACTTTCTATAGAGGAACTTGGATTTTATACCAATTGTTGGACTAAGGGAACACTAAGGGGGGGGGGGTGAATCAGTGTTCAACAAAATTAAACTTTCAATCTAGGCCTTAAACCATTTATAACACATAAACATAAATAAAGATGCATGTACATGAACAAGATAATCAAAGCATCATAGTTCAATATTTTTGCATGGAAACCCTGTTAGGGGAAAAACCATGGTGGATATTAATCCACAATTATACTTTGTTAAAATTATGAATAAAAGGGAATGTACATCCATTTAGGCACACTTCCTAGAGCTCACAACTCAAAATAAGGAAGGCTCACTACCTTACAAAATTTTTGTGATTACAAAAAAAAGTTGAACTGAGAGGATAACATCTTTGAATGCCTAGATTTAGTTCCAATGAAGTTTAGTAGACAATCTTCAACCTTTTTGACTAATTTTGTATTTATTCCCTACTCTAGTCAGCTCTAGTCTCCTTTATTGAAATTGTGCAAAGATTGCTCAATCACCCTTCTAATACTCACACACATCTATTTTTCTCTTCACACATATTCACACACTTTTACACTTGCTTCTCTCACACGAAATGAATTACCGACCTCATATATGTATCCACTAAGGGTATGTGCAACATCATGATGGGCCAAAAAGTGGCAATATGATGGGTATGTGGCTAATGAATTTTTTTAACCCAAAAATGATGAAATGAAAATGGTTTTTAAAGGAGATTCTCAAATTTTCACCAATATAAATTATGCTTTACTTTGAATGTGATAAGTAATTATTATTCATTTTCTATTCAAATTATGACTAAAATACTGATTGATGGGTTGATTGAAAAACATCTATAGCTTTCAAATGGTATCACATTTTTTTAATCCAAAACATGTGTCACATTCTATGCTTTGCATACTATAGGAATTAAAAAATAAAAGTTGAATCTCATGAAGTTTGACCAAGTTAAGGTGGTCAAACATATGAGTTTTTATATTTTTAAAAACTTGTGATAAGAAAATCATAATTAATTATTCACTTGGAAAAAAATTACAAAAAAATATGCATCACATTGGGACATGAGACCTCTACTTATATCTAAAATCTTATAAGAAAATATTATCATTTTATTGTGGTTAGGGTGGTTAGACAAACACCTACTTCTTTTTTCCCCTAAAATTTAAGTACTACTACATTGAAATTTCAAATTTTCACCAAATAGATTTTTTCTTTAAAACAAACCTAGTAGTTTAGAAACTACATTCAATTTGCTATAGATTCTATTCATACATATTTTTGAAATAATATAGATAACTTATTCAAAGTTTTACATCAAGCTTCCTAACTTTGAGTTTTCTGAATTTTTTGCCATTTAAGGGCTTTTTTTTCATGATGATCCTACACATACCCCTAACAAAAACTTCATTGCTTCAAGTCAGCTTAACAAAACATGAAATATCCTTCAATGGTTCGCTCAAATCACAAATTAAATTTAATGCACACCCACTCAAGTCAGCTAAACTATAACTACAACCGAAAACAAAATAACCAACACAAGAAGTAATTAATCAATTACTCCTTATACATCTGTGACATGCGATATTCACTAGGTTCAGCAAAATGAGAAAATAAACAGAAAAACATCCTACAGAAACATCCAACTGGATCTCCTAACTCATACACTGATCAATGCAGCATCACAAAACTTAACAAGAAGATATTATAGATGCTTAACAAACTCACTTAGAGATCCACAACTCAAAATGATGATCCAATGAAGCATACAAATCGATATAGTGACCAGATACCATGTTTTTCATACTCTCTCCCGCTAGAATACTAATCTTTACTTATCTTGCTGGTATGGATAAATCTTGTTCTAGGCACTAGAAGGATGACTTAGGTTTCCATCAATGAAAACTATAGAAGCCACATTCCATCAAGCAAGCCATATGTCAACATGGTCAATCCTATTTACATTTCAGTACTTCAAATTATATAGAGCCCTTCAAGTATAGTACTTGGCATTGTAATTATATCAATATCTTAGTTATATACATATGACCTACTTTATCATCATCCAAACAATCAAATAATAGATTTTAATACTTTAATAAAATTATCCCTATGACAAATAAATTACTAAAAAAACAATGAAAAACAATATCTAAGATGATTCTTTTATATTAGAGATTTAATTTTAATGTGGATAGAATTGTTGTATTAATATTTTTTTATAATTCAATAAATTATTCAACATATACATTTTTATTAATATTTAGTTTTTAAACAAACATAATGAAATCAAATGATTATAAAATAAAAATTAATTCATAACAATAGATATATCACTAAATGGGCACAAGAGGCACTAAATGGTGAAATTTGTATGAATAATAAAGAAGAGGGAGACATTAAAGGAGAAGATTTAATCATTATGTAAGAAATCAGTGAAGAGTTTTTGAAAATTTGAAAGTTTCCTTAGAAGTTGAAATTTGTAGTTGGAGTGATATACCATCATGATGTGTTCCATGTAGCTAAAGGCCTCATATTGTGGCTCCATGTGGCTACTATGACACATAACTATTATCAGTCCTTATGTGATAGTCCTAACAAGTCCTACCAAAGCAAGAGCCAACTGACACAAGGAAAAAGTCTTGAGGCAACCGATTAAACCAAGGAAATAGATGCTTAAGATTCCAAGCCTATAGTTAAAAGCCTCATGTCCCTAAATGCACTGCATGTCTTTTTAAGTTTCATGTCTTCCAAGTAAATCATTCCTTGTCAATAGATTG
This sequence comes from Sequoia sempervirens, assembly GCA_007258455.2. Taxonomy (NCBI): domain Eukaryota; kingdom Viridiplantae; phylum Streptophyta; class Pinopsida; order Cupressales; family Cupressaceae; genus Sequoia; species Sequoia sempervirens. The sequence continues at coordinate 507,413,577 of VDFB02105785.1, forward strand.
AAGTTGCAACATTTTCATTTTGAAGGCTACAAAATTCTTTTTGTGATATTTTTAGACCTAACCTTTGTTTTATGTGGATAGATTGAAGCAACAAGCTCATGATCTTATAACATGTTTAGTAGATCTTGAATCAAACTAAGTTGTAGTTCTTCCATAGTTTGTTGTATAAGGTGGGAAAAACCACCATTCATTTTCCATGTTTTATTGCTGCAATGTACGAGTTCAATCTGGTCAAACTTATCCTTTCCCATAGCTAGGTCTTTGTTTTCATGCTACCTCTCTGTGGGTGGCCATTACCATTGTATTATTTTCTTTGCCAACGATTCTTACCCATTGAAAGAATCCATTTATGTTTGGAAAACCCCCATTTGGGGTGACATCTCATAAATGGCATCGATAGTGTTGCATGTTGGTTCAAAGAACCAACCAGATTTGGTCCTCTATTTCCTTACAAATAGAATATCGAAACCTTGTGAGATTACTATATCGATGGTCATTTTCCTCGAGATAAAAACTAGTCGAATGAATCTCTCTCATTCTACCTAAATGTATGTTGTGAATGTTTCCTTTTAATTGTCCTATTTAAATGTATGATTGGAGAATTATTCCCATCATTCTAAGAAAATGCATGTTTGAATGGGGTGCTGGCAAGAAGTTGAGTCCACTTTTTGGCCAAAAAGTGGAAGTGCTTTGCCTAATTTTCAGAATTTGACACATTTGACCTTAAAATTTGAAGCACTTAGAGATGGAATCTTCAAAAAAGTCACTAATCATAAAATGTAGTACTTTTTTTTTTAGACTGCAGGAATCGGGTAGCACGACCCCATATAAACTGCAGTGTGCCTGGTAAAATTTTTAACGTGACCGGCGACGCTGGTGCGACACGCCCTCCGGTACCACGGGGGTGGGGGAGACTAGACCTCATGACCAACCTCCTGCAACAGGAAAGATTTAGAAAATGTAGTACTTGGAGTCTAGTCTCCAAATATTTAATTTATTTCAATACCCAAATTGTACAAATTGAGTTTCAATAAGCGTTTCTAAAAACCACTGTTTAAAAGTCACTTTTTTATACCATACCATGCACGTGTACAACATCCATATTTTGACGTAAATTATTGTATATTTCTAAATACTTTTGGGAAAAGATTTGACTCATTGAAGCTTGTTTTCAATATATTTTTGTAATTTTTTATTGATTTTTTTTTTGTTAATTTTTTAGTAGGCATATTTGTCATTTTAAAAAATCGTCATGTATGACATGCATAAGATGACTTAAACTTATCATTTTTTATGTTTTTTTAAATTTAAAAGAATTTTTTGAAGTTTGTTCTCATGCAATCTGCTCGTCAAAATGTTATGTTGATCAAAAGTTATTAAAATAGTAAAAAACCTTGATATTTCAAGTTTATGGACCAATTTCATCATAAATTAATTAAAAATAGAAAAAATTTCCCAATTGTAAAAAAACATTACATATTTAGAATCTACACATTCTCATCTATAATGTGTTTTAATTTCCTAAAAAAAATCTACAAAAAAATTCTTCAGATATATGCCTAAAGTCACTATTTTCTTGTGACATTGTCAAGACCTTCAACTTGCAAGTCAAACCAAGTCCAAAGCTTAGGTTCTAGTCCCCAAGCCTTTTCCCAAACCAAAAAAACAAAGCAAAAATTCGACTAAAAAATCAATTTTAAAAAATGGGATCATGTTTTGAAAATAGGATCCCATTTCATGAAAAACATTTTTTTTTTATGATTTTAAGAAACAAGATCCCGTTTTAGAATGGGATCCCATTTTGAAAATGGGATCCCATTTCTTAAAATCATAAAAAAATATTTTTTAATGATTTTAAGAAATGAGATCCCCTTTTGAAAATGAGATCTCGTTTTTTAAAAAGTGGGATCCCGTTTTTTAAAAAGTAGGATCTTGTTTTTGAACAAGATCCCATCTTTTTTAAAATGGGATCCCATTTTTGGCTCGGGATCCCGAACCTAAACGTGATCCCATTTATTAGAAAATGGGATCTCATTTTGTTGAAGCCGATTTTGGATTTTTTTCTAAGGAAAAAACTTCCATATTTCTTGGACTCATCTTCTTGCATTTACCCAATGACTATTATCATTTTTATTTTGTTGAATGATTCTTCCATCATTTTGTTATACCCAACTACTGAATGATACCATTGTTCCATATTTAAACTCAAGTTGTTGAAATGATTTCCATCATCTATCATAGCAATCTATAGAAGAATTGTCACCATTTCAGGATTTAGCCTATTGCTAAATGATTATTAATGTTCCAAATTAAAAGTTATCATAGAATGATTGATAACTTTCTAGTTTTAAATAGTATTAAGATGAATAATCATGTATATGTTAACTATGTTGTGGCCTATGCTAAAGGCTGAAGCATGCTATTAATCCCATTGACACAATTTGAGTTTCTCAATTCAAAAATACGATGTGTATGTATATATAGACATATATTTTAATATATATATGTATTCTTACATAGTAACTCAATTAAGTTTTTAATCATCGGTGTTGAATGATAAAATTACACCAATCTCTTTCTAGATTAAATGGTACCTCTGTTATATGGTCGATAGAACCATCCATCATAAGAAACATGGATATGTATTAATGGAACTCAACATTGATCAATAGAATGCCTATTGTACCAATGATAGCATGCATATTGACCCATACTGTGATAAATATTTGATAGGATAATAAGAATAGAATAATATTCTATATGTCATTTTGATCATAAATAAATGGATAGATGATTTAATCTAAATGACATTAATCACATTGATTGTTGTAAGTGACAATGTTGATTTTTAAGAATGAATAGAAATCTAAATGATATGTGCTTTCCTTTGATAATATTTGATAAAAAAATAGAACGATACTATTATCAGTAAGTTCAAAGAGATGATTCCATTTTTAAACCAAAATTAATATTCCTTAATTTATTATTTTATGACTTGGATTTAAATGAACCAAAACATTCATAAAGATAATAATGAATAACGAATACCTTTGTGTTTCTAACAAAACACAAATTTATTATGATGTTGATTTCAATTTGATTTTGTGTAAAATGACCTTGTGACAATTTTTTTGGAATTTAGAATCAAACCAAACTTTAGAGACAACTTGTTATTGATGTTCCTAATATTTTGATTGAAATCTAATTGTGCATTTGATGAAAGTTGACATCTTTCTAAACATTGAAATCTATATGGATCTTTCTTTTTCAGAAGAATGTATACACATACACAACTTCAATAGAAGGAAATATATGTGTACATGCATAAATCATTCATTCATGATTACACATACCTATGATATACATTCTTTAAAACTACTTTATTTTGTTTATCTAAAAATATAGATTTCATTCCAAGTAGAAATGGAATAAAGGAAATATTGGTAAATTGTATGTTGATGCATCTACTATGATATTCTTATCTTAATTGATGAAATGGAACATGGATTTGATTTAATTGACTAATTACATTATTATCAAATTAGTTTTAGTTCCTTTCATACAATTTTTGAAACATAATAGCCAAGATGAGAAAAATGTAGACTATTTTGTAGATTGTTTGATTCTTTATCATGAAAAGATTGGCTAGCAAAACTACTAAAAACCAATTTGAATATTTTGCAAATTGTGCAAATTAGATAAGATATATGTTATATTATGTATGTGGGGGGTTAAATTTTGAGACAAGTGTTGAAAATGAATTAACAAAGAGTATAGTTTTTTCTTTTCCAAAATCTATTATTTTTTGTTGTATACAACATATGCTTAGCCAAGCATTGTAGTCCATTATTTGGAATGGTCTAGCTTTTATGATGTAACTCTCTATCATTTCCTAACATAGATCTTGCATGTTTTAAATTTAGATAGAAATGCATCTAGTTGTTAGGAGCACACTAGATTCCACCTTGCATATCATATTCTCTTGCTAAATATTTCATGCAGGGTTGGGTATTCTTTGAGTTAGGAAAAATTTTGGGGATGTGTAGCTTCGTGGTTAGGTGGAAAAGTACTTGAACCATGCATTTCTCATCCACTAGATGTGGTGAGCATTAAAGAGGGATCACATGAAATTCCATTTTTTATTATTGTACTTTGTACTACATGATGTAACTTGAGTTGACTAAGAGGCAATGTTGGCCTAAGTCAAACTATGTAACTTGTAAAATTGACATTTGGAAATGAATATAGATTATTATTTCTAGATATATTGTGCTATTATAGAAAATAGATAATTGATTATTTCTTTAATTTATTATTCATAATGTCATATTTTGTTTATTTGGTGTTATTTATGAATGACACAAATTACATTTGGTATTAGAGCTTAGGGTTCAACTCTAGGCCTATGAACCCATAGTGGTCAAAATTAGGGTTAGTCAACCCTTAATTAAATTTTGAGTTTAATGAACCTCAACTAAACGCAGGTAGGGAAAGGCCAAAGTTTGGGAAAAAGAAGGGAAAGATTGTTATGACTACTAAGAAGAAAGTTGTTGTCGAAGAGAACCCAACACTTGAAGTCCAACCTAGAATTCTCGATGATGAGACTGTAGCACATGCCCTCACTCAAATTTAGTTAGAGAGGGGCAAGAAAATTGAAGAGTCTAAGCACACTATAAAAATTAAGAAACCTTATACAATTCAAGATTGGCCTTTGGGGTGTAGGCCCAATGCACCCATTCTGACTAAAGAGGAAAAGGAGTTCTTGCATGAAAATCCTTCCTCTTCCAAGAAGGTTGCAATATACCTTGATAAGGACCTAGAGGAGTGTCCTCTATATGACAATGAATAGCCCATCTAGTAAGGGGGAGCTTTTGTAAATCAAGATCTTTGTAATATGTTATTATAGTAAAAAAAAGAAAGACTTTGTTCTATTCAAAGTTGGGAGATTGAATGTCTTATTCTTGTTATATGAATGAACATGAATATATTTTTAAGATTCCATGTCATAATAACTAGAATTATGTGTTTGAAATAATTAAATATAGAAAAATTGTGTCAATTGTGCTAAACATGGGCTATGACATAGGTCATTCATGAACCATCATGGTGAACACTAGGAATGAAAGTTCAAGTGGTGGTCAAAATGAAAGGGTGGATTGAATCCTTGACCTACTTAATCGATAGGAAAATAGGATGTACCATATAGAAAGGGGAATTATTAGGTATGTGAGATGGTCAAAACCAAAGGAATGAGGAGCAACCACAAGTAAATAGAGATGAAGGTGGAAATAACTAAGCTAGAATCAGAGGAGATCTTGGAAAGGACCTAAAAAGGGTGACTACCAAATTTTGACAAAAAAACCATAGGAGATGAAGAAAAAGCATGGATCATTGAAATGGAGTACTTTGGGCTTCGAAACTTTTCAGATAAAACTAAGGCTATATGGGAAGCTTATCATCTCTTTGGTAAGGTAGCCACATGGTGGGACAATGAAATGGTAAAATATCTAAACTATAACCTGGAGAGACCACTTGGGAATAATTTCTCCAACATTTTCAAAAAATGTGGCTTCCTCAACACTTTTTCAATAAGGGGTGATCTCACAAAACTGGTTTACAATTTCGTTGAGGAAGCAAAATTGCCAAAACACCCCAATGAAAAAAATTTGGATTTTGGGGGTTCAAACAAACTGAATAAGGGTTTGCTTGAACCCCCACTCAAGCAAACCCTATTAAATGTTGGCTCCCACATATTTCACATTTCCTAAAATAAAAAACAAAGAGAAACTTTGTAGAAAGGGGGGTTCACTCAAACTTGGGTTCATTTGAACCCCCCTTTTCCCCCCTTCTCCCCCTCTAGCATGAAAAATATGTAGAATTTTTCCCTTTGAAGCTCGAGTTGACGATAAAAATGGAGGATACTTCATAGACCCAATTGTATGATAGTAGTCCTCAAAATGAGCTATCCATCAAATATAATTTTAATATGTTTTGGTTTTATTATGTATTTGTTTTTCTAGTTTGATTAAGCATAGTTTTTTCACTGAAAATCAAGCTCTCTATTCTATACATGTGGAAAAATAGTAGATTATCAAAAGAAAATTCTAAAAAATATGTGCAAGCTAGGTATTAATTTCCTTGATCAAGTAAAACAAAATTTCAAATTTTGATACATACAAAAAAATTTATGTTGTATACGATCTGCCTATGCTTAAATTGTAATTGGCTTGATTTCAAAACTTGATTAAAGAAAAAATATTCAATAAAACACTTTGAAACCAAATGAAAGGGTTAGATACCATAGTTACAAATCTAAATTCAAAAATGTTAGAATTTTATCCTTAATAGAAAAAAAGCTATGTTGTATACAGTGAGCATCACTCCTTAAAAATGATGTTTACCAATAAAAACTAGTTTTCAAAGAAGATGGAAAAAGAAGTGCAATCTAATTCCAAAACTTTTGAAAAAAATATATTTAAAATCTACAGAAAAAATTTCACAAATCACTAGTTTGCATCATCTTCAAATTACTCATAGCTTAGCCACTATAGGTGGCCGAAAGTGAAGATTTAGTTAGAAAAAAATAGTTTAGTGTCCAATTTGGCCAAAAATTATAAACTAGTATTATGGGATCACCCTAAGAAAATGATCAAGTTTCAAAACCTAGTTCAAGGGAGCATGTAAATAACTTAATATTGGGAAAAGTTCACCCATTTTCTTAAGTATGTACCTCAATACTAGATCGATGAGCGCTTCCACATCTAAAAGTTCATACTACGGTTAAGGCCCTAGATAGGAGTAGGGGTGGATATATGCATAACCCACTTACCATGGAGGAGGTCTTTGACAAGGCCACCAAAAAAGAACAAAAGTTGCAACAACTATTCAATTTTTGAAAGAATTCAAATTCTAAGTATCTGTTTGGGAATACAAAATTTTATAATGGATACAAACCCTACCAGATCAGGAATATGAAAAGAGGAAGCAACTCCCAAGAGAAAGGAGAGGGTAGAAAAGGTAGAAAGAATAAGAAGGCCAACAACAACATAAGAAATTTTGATAATAAGCAGAAAATCTCCAAGGAAGATAGGTCAAGAGGTTGGAAAGGGCCTTGTGATGGGTTCTACATTTTTGGAGGTGATCATTATGCCTCAAGTTTCCCACAATGTTCAAAGGAATGAAACCAACATCAGATCCATGCAATGGTGGACAATAGACAAGTTGAATATCAAGCCTCACCAATCCAGTTGTCAAGTAAGCTATATGGAAAACCTATTTCTATTTTGATTGATACTAGAGCCACTGAATGTTTTGTTGATCTAACAATAACTTCCAAGTTACCTATTAGACCTGGAAGCTTGGCCAATTCTTGGATAGTCCAGTATGGAAATGGAGTAGAGCGGAGGGTGGATTCATGTCTCTTTTACAAGAAGTTAGAAATTCCCAGTTTTTGGACCCAAGTCAACATTTTTGTGGCACCCTTAGGATCATGTGATGTGATCCTAGGGATACATTGGTTGATTGAACATAATTTTATAGTGAACTATGAGGAAAAAATTGTTAGTTGTTTGGATGGCTATGGGAACCTAGTTGAGATACATGGGTTACAAAGACCACTAAAGCTTATGTAGATCTTAGCCATGCAACTCGAGGGATCAAAGGAAGGGGTGTACCATCTATGCAGTACATGAACTAGTGAACCTAAAAATATGAAGCATTATTTGGATGATTACCTTACTCTCAAGGAGTTCTAAAACATGTTTCTTGAATAACTCATAGAGCTACCTCCTAAGTGGGAATTTGATTTCTCTATTAATATTGTACCAAGAGTTGAACCTCAGTCTAAGGCCCCATATTGGATGACTACTAGTGAGTTATTCCAATTGAAGGCCTAGTTGTAGGAACTATTGAATAAGGGGCTTATTCAACCTAGTGTGTCTCCTTGGGTTGCACTGTTTATCTTTGTTAAGAAGTGTAGTGTAAAAAATTGTACTCTCCCAAAAATAGTGCAATTTCACAATTAATTTGGACTTATTTGATCACCCTTGCATTAAATATCCCTTTAATTCATCATTAATAAGCCCCTAAGACCCTTTATTTTGATTCATGTATCTCACTCTAGCACATTAAAATAGGGTTGCATTGTATTTTTTATTTTCTAATCTTAGACACACTTAAGGTTAGGTTTTTCATTCCTATTTACATTCATATTTCATTGTTTCTATCAAGGTTTAATTAACAAACTAGGGGTTTGACTGAATCAAACCCCCATAAGAAAATCAAGTGTATACTCTATTTTGTAGGTATTTTTACAGGTTTAGACATGGAAATCAGTTAAGAAGCGAAGAATAGAGATTGGAGCACATATTTGAACTTTGAATTCTTGAAAAATTTGAATGGGATTGATACAACAAAAGTGGCGTATGAGTCTCAGTACAAGCATTTTTCTAGATTTTTGCAAATTTAGGATCTATAGTGTCAAAAGCCAATTCCTCCCCAGAAACCTTGATCTGGGGCTGATATGCCTAGACTAGCATATGAGTCCTAGTGTGCCAAAATTTGAATTTTTTTAGTGTTTCGGAGCTCATTCTAGCCTTCTTCAAGGTTTCAAGTGCATACCCTTCATTTCTTAGTTGGTTATTCTATTTTGCATGCATTTTTAGGTCATTTAGTGAAATTTCAGATTGCATTAGGTTTGAACATTAGGTTTTACATTTCAATAGTGTTTCTAATCCCTATCTTCGTGGCGAAACACTCTTTGGTTTACAATAAGACCCAAGGACAACCCTATTGCAAGATCTCTTTCTCCTTTACATACTTGAGGTTGAGATCTCTAGGGTTTGTCCTTGAATGAGAGTGATTGAAGATTGTTATTCTATCTCCCAAGCATAGAAGCAACAAAATTCCACCTTTTTATTTTGGTGAACCTACATTTAGAACATCATAATTCTGATTTGGAGTGCATTACCATCCTAAATCTTGCTTGCAATAACATGGCATTAGGGTTTGCATTAGTTAATTAGCATTCTAGGGTTTCTAAATCTTGCATTAGTGAAAGTGCATATAGGTTGCATTTTTTCATCTCAAATAACTGAAAAATCATATAAAATTTACATTTGCACTTAGGTTACATATCATTCAATACAAAAAGCATTAAAATTAGTAGTCGTACACATAGGCATGCGCAAATCAACTGATAGGGGCCTACCGTGGTGGACAATGTTTGTGGTGAGGAGGGTTGAAGCATTTTATTTGCATGGAAAGGTGACCGTGAATGAAACAAATGAGTTAGATTGTATGAATCAAGTAATCACAAATAAATTTTTGTATAAATTTTATTTAATACTATTAGAAAATTTGGAAATCAATTTTTAAATTTGTCTAAAAGTGGGAACTTAAAAATTAAATTAAATATTAAATTTAAAATAATTATTTCTTTTAGCAAGAATATTTGAGTTTTATATTTATTGGCAATAGATTCAAACATGTATATTGTCACTTTTTGTGTAGATTATTCAATCCATTTTAGATTCGTAACTCCGATATCTAGCGCTTCCACTTGGTTAGATAGTTTTGTATTGAATATTTTTTCTTTAATCGAGTTTCGAAGTCAAACCAATTACAATTCAGACATAGTGCGACCATATAATGCATAACTTTTTTTGTATATATCAAAATTCAATTTTATTTTTTTTGTTGGACCAAGGACTTCAATATTTGGTGCACTCATATTTTTCAAATTTGTTTTTTGATAATCTGCTATTTTTCTACATTTGCAGAACATAGACCTTCGTTTTCGATGAAAAACCTATGTTTAATCAAACTAAAAAACTCTTAAGTCACATATAAAGAAACCCCAAAAAAATTGTCAAAATCCTACATACCATTTAGGAGCTTAGGGTGCGCAAAATTAGTTATAATGACTAATCACATCTTTCCCCTAATAGTAATTATTTTTTATTTTTTATTTTTATTGATTAAAATTCATACTTAAATATTAAATTAGATGATGTTTAAAATAATTCATTTTATGTGCGATTCAATTTTTTTTAATTTTTTAATCACATTCAAATTAAACGTCAAACATAAATTTGGGTCAGTAAAGTAGAACAACTATTTACACCTTTTAAAAAAATAGACCTATAACAACCCATTTACTATTTAACTGTTGAAAAATGTGATATTTAAAATAGTTTTTAATAAAACGTTGACATAATGTACCCTTTGTTGGGTGAACTAAAGCCCAAATTAGCAAGTTGCCTTCATATTTCGAATGCTTTCTCTTTTTTGTAATTACTTCTATTGGCATGTGTGGCCAATTTAGAAGTTGTCTTTTCAAATGGATTTTTCCTTTTATTTCGTTGAAGGCTGATTTATATTGAAGCTACTGGCTAAATGTAATAATTCAGAACTTTGTGATCAATAAGAGATAATCCCTGAGTGTGGACGTAGCCATCAAATTGATGGTGAACCACGATAAATATGTTTGTTCTTGATTTGTGATTGCTTTAATATTTTACTTTCTGCAATTTCTTTTTCACTTTTATTCTACAATTATATTCAACAATTGGTATCAGAGCAGGTTGGAGAAATTTGGTGTAGGAAATTGTGAAGAACTTCTACAGCCATGGAAGATGCAGACAAGTGGAAAATCGAAAAGTTTGTAGAACAAAATTTCAGCCTTTGGAAAGTGCAGATGGAATCCCTTCTCATCAAGCAAGATCTTTTGAATGCATTGGCTGGCAAAGCCAAAGGGAAAGGATCTCTATCAGATGAAGAATGGGATAAGCTGGACAAAAAAGCAAGAGCTACAATCTTCCCGTCGCTCTCTAGCAATGTTTTATTTAATGTATCTATAGAAAAGACAACACAGGAGTTGTGGGATAAATTGTCTTCAATGTATGAAATGGCATCTACTTCCAATAAGGTATTTATTATGAAGAAATTATATAATTTAAAAATGCAAGGAGGGGTTATGTCTAATCATTTGAATGAATTTAATACCTCTGTTACCCAACTAATTTCTGTAGGCATTAATTTGGATGATGAGATCAAGGCTATTTTATTACTGTGTTCTTTACCAAATAGCTTGGAAGGTGTTGTGATGGCAGTGAGCACTTTGGTGGCTACCAAAAGCAAGCTGAAATTTGATGATGTTGCAGCCACTTTACTGAGTGAAGATATGCGAAGAAAAAATCAGGAACCCTCATCTGGTGAGGCATTAACGGCTGTAAGTATTGGAGAATAGAGGTAGAAGTAAAGAAAGAGGAAAATATAATAATCGAAGGAGATCAAAATCCAGATCGCAGTCAAGAGGAAAAATGGGTGCCTGTTGGTTTTGTGGCAAGCCAGGCCACACAAAGAAAAATTTCTAGAATTATAAGAAGGCACAAGACAAAGTCAGTAACAATGAAGCAAACATTGCAGCCGAAAAAGATGATGGAGTTTTAATTTTGGCTACCGGTGACATGACTGCAGAGTCTTGGGTACTTGATTTCGAAGCTTCTTTCCATGCTACTTCGTGCAGACACACTTTCACAAATTTCAAAGAAGGTCTTTTCGGTAAGGTTTTTCTTGGTGACAATAAGGAGTGTGAAATTGTTGGTAAGGGTGATATAGTTTTAAATTTAAAAAATGGCAGTAAATGGATTTTAAAGGATGTCAGATATGCTCCTTTGTTGAAAAAAAATTTAATTTCTGTGAGTCAATTAATTGCTTCTGGGTGTGATGTTAAATTTTCTTTAGAAAATTAGCAAGTAATAAAAAGGGTTTTAGTGATTGCTAGAGGCAGGAAGTTGGGTAATCTTTATATTTTAAAATCTCATGGTGAAGTGGGAGCTGCCATGACAGTCATGGATATCAACTTAGAAATTTGGCACAAGAGGCTCGGTCACATGAGCAAGAAAGGGCTTGAAGTAATGCTTCAACGAGATCAGCTTCCCAACTTGCAATCGGTAGATTTGTAGTTTTGCGAACATTTTCTTTACGGCAAACAAAGTCGGGCCAGCTTCTTGAGGATGGGCCATGATAAAAAAACTACTCCTTTGGCACTTGTGCATTCAAACGTTTTTGGTCCCACGAAGGTAACTTCATTTGGTGGTGCAAATTACTTTGTTACTTTCTTGGATGATTGCACTAGAAAAGTTTGGATTTACATGTTGAATAAAAAATCAGAAGTTTTTTCAAAGTTTAAAATTTTCAAGGCTCTTGTTGAAAATTAAATAGGGCATAATATTAAATGTCTAAAAACTAACAATGGAGGAGAGTTTTGTTCCTCAGATTTTGATAATTTTTGTGCAGACAATGGCATTCGAAGAATAAAGGTGGTCCCATTCACCCCTCAGGAAAACAAAGCAGCTGAGCGGTTGAATCAGACAATTTTAGAGAGAGCTCGTTGTATGCTCTCCAATGCCGAGTTGGGAAAATAGTTTTGGGTAGAGGTGTGCAACACTGCAGTTTATTTGATCAATCATGCCCCGTCATATCGTTTGGATTTTGACATTCCTGAGGAGAGATGGCTTGGGAAGAGAATTTCATATCATCATTTGCGGGTGTTTGGCTGTGATGCAATCATGCATATTCTGAAAGAACAACGAATGAAGCTTGATTTCAAATCAAAAAGGTGCATTTTTCTGGGCTATGGAGAAGATCAGTTTGGTTTTCGACTGTGGGATCCCATTGCAAGAAAGATTGTGCCCAGTCGGGATGTTGTCTTCAATGAGAAAAAATTCTCAGGTTTGCAGCCTCTAGACAAATCTTTAGATGAATTTTTTGATGTCAATTTATTTGACAATGGCCATGTTAAGAATACATCAGTCTCTTTCTCCCAACCTTTAATTATGTCTTCAAACATGAGCACCCATATTTATTCACAGCCTCCTTCATCTATCTTTGCTCTGCAACAAATTGTTTGTTCTCTGCCTACTGTCAATGTTCATTCACCGTCTTTACAAGTTAATTCATAGTCACTGTTAATTGAGCCTCCAAACAATAATACGGAGTCTTCCATCATATCGCTTCCTTCACATATCAATTCACAGCCTTTACTTACTTCGTACCCTCATTCTGTCCCCACACAGTCTTTAATGAATGACTCGCTACCTTCTTTCCACTATATGCAGCCTTTAGACAAAACTCTGCCGTCTTTACAAGGCTGTTCGCTACCTTGTATGGTGAATGTGATTCCTTCTTCAATTGATTCTCAGACCCTACCGCCACTTCCCATTCATCCTTTGTTGTCCTCACAAGCAAGTTCGCGACCTCTGATTCCTACGCAGACATCTCTAGGAAATACACATTCATTAAGCAATTTGCTACCTTTATTCACTCACACGGAGCCATCTCAAACTCATACACTGCCTTATGAACAGTTTGTACAGCCATCTAAGATGAATTTGTTGCCCTCTCCATTGTCTATGCAGACCCCACCTCCTGGGCGTTTTTATCATTTGCCTGATTCACAACCTTCTATTGCACAGTTCAGAGTTCAGGGACAACATAATGATGTGTAGGGGCAGATTTTAGGAGATAATTTTCAAGAACAAAATATTGTACACCAACAGAGTAGTGTACAAACAAGCATAAAAAATAGGGCAGTGGTCATCATTCACAAAATAATCAAGAAAACATAGACATAGAGGGAAATTCACAATATGCAATTGGTTCTCAATTGAGGAAATCGACACGGAAGAGGAAGTTACCTACAAAGTATAATGATTTTGAGTTAATTTCTTCTGATAACTATGATTATGAATTATTGCTTTGTGGTGAGGCAGAGCCAGCAACTTTCAAACAAGCTTGCAATGATGCAAATTTGGTCAAATGGATGGAGGCAATGAATGAAGAAATGGAGTCTTTGCATACAAATGACACTTGGGATTTGGTACCACTTCCGCAAAATTGGAAACCTTTGAAAAATAAATGGGTGTTTCGTGTGAAAGAGGAAGAGGGAGGTCATCACCATTACATAGCCAGATTGGTCGTCAAAGGTTTTGCTCAGGAAAAAGGCATTGATTTCAATGAGATTTTTTCTCCAATTGTGAGAATGACCACTATTAGAGCAGTGTTAGGCTTGGCAGCCATTTGGGATCTTGAACTTGAGCAATTAGATGTCAAATATGCCTTTCTTCATGGTGATGTTGAAGAGGAATTATACATGGAGCAGCCTGAAGGTTTTGCAGAACTGGGTCAAGAGCATCTATATTGCAGATTGAAGCAGAGCTTGTACGGGCTCAAGCAAGCCCCAAGGTAGTGGTATTTAAAATTTGACAGCTTCATGACTCAACAACAATTTATTCATTGTGATTCAGACCCATGTGTTTATTACAAGAAGCTTCCAAATGGTGAGTTTGTCATTTTATTACTTTATGTTGATGATATGTTGGTTGCTGGCAATAGTGTGAGGATAGTTCGTGAGTTAAAACAACATTTATCTCAGCAATTTGCCATGAAGGACTTAGGGGCAGCAAAGAGGATTCTTGGGATGAATATAATCATAGATAGGAAAAAGCGAGAACTTAGATTATCTCAAGAAAAATATATTCACAAAATATTAGATAGATTCAATATGAAGAATGCCAAATCTCTGAGTACTCCTTTGGCTGATCATTTCAAGTTATCCTTAGCTATGTGTCCTAAAATAGAAGAAGAAAAAGAGTACATGAAACGTGTTCCTTACTCATCTGCACTTGGCAGTTTAAAGTAATCCAGGTATAGTGAGCAGATTTATGAGTAATCCAGGTAAACAACATTGGCAAGCAGTATAGTGGATATTTAGATATTTGAAAGGTACTTCTGATCGCGGTTTATGTTTCGGTGGTAAGGACATTCATCTACGAGGTTATGTTGATTCAGATATGGCTGGAGATCTGGATAAAAGGCGTTCTACCACCGGTTATACTTTCACTTTTGCTAGGGCAGCGATCAGTTGGGTTTCTAAGTTGCAACAGGTGGTTGCACTTTCTTCTACGGAGGCTGAATATATTGCTCTTTCAGAAGGGGCAAAAGAAATGATTTGGTTGCAGTGTTTGATAGGTGATTTTTGGTTTCAGCAATCTATTTTTACTCTTTTTTGTGATAGCAATAGTGCTATTCACTTGTCAAAGAATTTAGTTTTTCATAATCGGATGAAGCACATCGAGCTACGATATCACTTCATTCACCATTGTATTGAAGAGGGGAAGTTGCAGGTATAGAAAATTGACACAAAGCTCAATCCAGCTGACATGTTGACGAAAGTAGTTCCGAGGGAGAAGTTCAAATTTTGTAGAGCTTCTCTCGGACTTGTGCAGCTCTGACTTTAACTCTACAGCGGTGGGATATCTCTGAGCAGCAATTTGGTCTTCAAGTGGGAGATTGTTGGGTTAACTGAAGCCCAAATTAGCAATTTTCCTTCATATTTCAAATGCTTTCTCTTTTTTGTAATTACTTCTATTGGCATGTGTGGCCAATTTAGAAGTTGTCTTTTTGAATGGATTTTTCCTTTTAATTCGTTAAAGGCTGATTTATATTGAAGCTGCTGGCTGAATGTAATAATTCAGAACTTTGTGATCAATAAGAGATAATCCCTGAGTGTGGACGTAGCCATCAAATTGATGGTGAACCACGATAAATCTGTTTGTTCTTGATTTGTGATTGCTTTAATATTTTACTTTCTGCAATTTCTTTTTCTCTTTTATTCTGCAATTATATTCAACACCCTTGTATACACAAAACCCAAATCCCCCCACATAAATATAATGCACTGAATCTTTGAACCAAACACAAGCCTTACAAGCATCTCTTTCACTCTATTTGTTTGAGGTTGATGCCACTTAGCGAGATTGTCTGAACTAGACTCATCTTTTCTACAAACATTCCTTTGCTTTCAAGAACTTATTAGGCAATTCTTGCGTCGTTGTCTATTTAATCAAAGAATCCCTACTGCGGATCATACAGAGGGATATCAAAGCTACAAACATTCTTAAAGATTATGATTTACATCTCAAAATTGTAGATTTTAGTACTTCTAGATTTGCGAGCTCCATGTAAGAACTATTACACTAAAAGTTGATATTTTTCATATATATATCTGGAATAGTAATCATATTGGCTTGCTGTAAAGGGTACCTAATTATAAGGCAATTGACAGAAAAAGCAGATATATATCACTTTTTATTAAAATACCACAACGTCTAATGGTTAGAAAGTCAATTTGATGTCTTATATGTACAAGTGATAAATAAATAACACGGATAATCGTAAGAATAGTGTACGTAACTTTGTCTTCATTTAATATGGAGGATTTCATCGTAAAATATGGCATTGATTTTGTTGTCAGATCAGATCTAATCGAGTTATTCAAGAGGCCTGGAGGACTCTTCTTAACAATGTCCTGCATGTACATATGCAATAGCAAACAATTACCCTGGAGAGTCTGATGTTAGAAGCCCATATAGGCCCTCTGGGAATTATATGTTCTCTTCAGTTTTAGCTTATATTGAGGGTTCTGAACTTATTTTGAAATGCTAGATTAATTATGTAGAGTTTAGTTGGTAAAGAAGTTACATGTAATTTTGATGGAATTTGGCCTTTTATTTATGACAAAGTTTAATATATATGTATATGTATTCAATATATTGTAATGTATTTAAAGAGAGGACGTATATATTTATGTGTGTATTGTAAATCGTTAAAATCATATGGATAACCTGCTAACATTTTATAGTAGGGACTATTTCTAATGTAAATACAAATACATTTTTTAATTGTGTTTAATCAATTAAGATGATAATTCTTGATAGTACAATGCACATTCAAAAATAATCTATAATAATAAAAATTTATCCAAAATTTATCCATAAACTACAAATATATTTCATAATACATGAAGATGAACAACAATGAACAACTATTATTAGATCAAAGAAATTGTGAAGC
Source organism: Sequoia sempervirens (assembly GCA_007258455.2). Classification (NCBI taxonomy): domain Eukaryota; kingdom Viridiplantae; phylum Streptophyta; class Pinopsida; order Cupressales; family Cupressaceae; genus Sequoia; species Sequoia sempervirens. The sequence goes on from VDFB02105785.1 coordinate 507,430,494, forward strand.
CTGAATATTCTCTAGAGTTTTGCTACAAATTATATCTTTGTAAAAAGAAATAATACCAAACCTAGACATGTAAATGTGTTTACTAAAGATGTGTTATCTATTTCACAAACTGTCACAAGATCAATAAATTCATATTATTTATAAGTGGATAATTACAGTACTGGAATAATGTAGATTAATACCTAAACACCTAGACTTTTACTGGTAGACATCGATCGTAATCATATCTGTCTAAACAAATGGTAAAGTGTAAAAAAATGATGGGTCGATAAACGAAACAAAGAAATTGGACAACAAAAATATAGTAAAGAACAAGCTATAAATTTGTCATTTTTAATTATAACACCCAGTGGTGACAACCATGCAACAGATTACGTATAGCAAAGCATTTCTAGAGTAGTTGAACAAAGCGTTGGAGGTCATAAAGGTGTTGAGACAATTGTGTCCAGTCCATATATGTGGATTGAAAAATTTGACTGACTTTTCTAGTATAGATTTTAGTAGGAAAATTATATCTAGTATAGTTTTAGTAAATAGGAAGAGTAAAATTATAGTTTTTATTAGGAAAATTATATATATATATATATTTATATTTATTTGGTAAAGATGAAGTGTAAAGTTGTGATTGAATGTTTTATGGTTTTAAGAGTTGTGATATTTAAGTTAAAAATTGTATATGTATTATGTTTGATAAGTTTGGTTTTCATACATTCTAACATAAAATAACATTGTTATAAAATTAATTCTATTGTATTGGAATGAATGAAAATAGAAATATTCAGGCTATGAAATAATAAAAATTAAATACTATTATATAGATATTTATTGCTTTTATATAAAAAGGAAATATAAATTGTCAATTAATAATAGCATCTTATTATGTGACTCTAAAATATTTTACAAAATATGTTTATGAAGTAGAAAATAGATTAAGCACTTATTATATAACATGCTAACTAGAATGTCTAACACAAGCAACTTAACTAATTACTTCGCCAATGAAGGGGTTAAGAAGGGTGGGGAAAACACGTGGAGGAAGAATGACTACCCCCATTCTGAGGTGAAAGTGCTAATTTATTATGATTCAATGCATGGAAGAGAAGCTTGTCTTTGTCATGATGAAGAGGATAAAGATTAGGTACGTGGATTTCATTAGATTTGATGGGACTGGTGTCATTTTCTTTTTCAAGAAGAGTCTCCAATACGCTTTCTAGGTGTTTGATAAAATATGCTTAAACGGGACCCAGAGCAACTGTAGGGTGTGGTATAACAAAGCTTTGAAGATGGGGGGAGAGAGAAAATGTGTGGAGCTGAGCAACTTTCAAGAGCATAGAAAGAGTGCTAAAGCCTAGGAAAGAATTGAAAAGGGAGGCTTAGTCCCGTTTTTGGAAAAGCTCCATGGTACTGACGAGGGGATGTTGGACTATTTTCCCAAAAATTGGAAAAATGGTGAGATCGTGTTGTTTGGTAGGAATGTTAAGCTGAATGAGAAAATAATCGGTGATATTACTGGTCTTTCAACTGAGGGTGTGAAATTTTATCGGGACCATTGGTTCTCTGATGAAGCGGTCATAAGATTTCCTAAAAAAGACAAGGAGAAGGCTAAGTTGGTTAAGGTTTCTAATAGATACTTTGATGTGGAATCCATTAAATCAATTTGGAGGAAAGTTTTAAGAGTAATAATGGAGTATATCACGGTTGACGGGAGCTTCACCAGGGCGTATGGTTATCACTTTTCCATTCTGAACCATTTCCATCGCAAGGTTCGTATCTCTTTGCCTTTTTACTTATTCTCTTCTTTGAAGAATTGCCTTGATGAAGTTGAAAGAAACCCTAGGAGGACTTCTATTATTCACCCTGGTCTTGTCAGGCTCATCTATGAGCATTATCAAAATTTACCTGCTTTGCCAAAAATTGTTGATATTGGGGAACTGGATGATGAGGATACTGAAAGTAGCAGGGAGAACGACCCCCTGGCCCCTCCTGCTTGTGCCCCTGTTGGTCCTAATACCATTGTTCCCCAGTCCCTGTCTTGTCGGAATGCCCTTATGGATTCTGCTCCGCCTTCATGTCCTAATCTGCAACTTTCGCATGATTGCCCTATCCCGGGTTTTGCCTCGCCGCCCTGTCTTAATCCCCAGCCATCTCCTGGCTACCCTATCCCAGGTTTGGTCTCTAGTTTTAAAGGTACCTCTGTTACAAAATTAGTCTCGTACTCTGGAAATTCTATAGAAATTTTTTCTGATAAACCTATGGTCAGTAAAGAGTCCACCCCTAGTTCCCCTACGTCTAGAAGAACTAGGAATGCCCCTAATGATTCCCCTAATCAGGAAGAAATTAATTCTGCCCTAAATAAGCTCAAGCCAGAGGACATTGTGAGTGTGGTGGAAAAAAGTATGGATGGCCTTTTCACTGTTCTCAAGTGGACCCAGAAGGAAGTTTGTGATTTGAAAGGTCGTAATAGAGATCTCAGCAACAGAGTCATGGATTTGGAGCAGAAGATTAGCTGGAGTCATAAAGAGAATGAGGGACAGGAAACCCCCTTACCAAGGAAAAGACAACATTCGCATGAGGAAAGATTGACCAGGCTTGAGTGCAATATGTCGAAGATAGGCCAAAATATTAGGGCCACTATGGCGAATAATCACAAAATTGCTATGCATAACACCATTATCATCAATGCTATGGTGGAGAAGCTCGAAAAAAATCAAAAGGGCTCGTTGGTCATGGATTTGGATGCAGACAGAGGTTGCAGCAAATCTGCTGTTGAAGGGATTTCGACTCGCACCCGGGCTAATAAGAAGAGGAAGACCCTGATTTCTTCACACACGGTTCAAATCCTCAAGCAGGGGTTATAGGATATGAAGGATATTGAAAAGGAGGCCAAGGAGTTGATGAACACCTTGGAGTAGTGCCGTGGTGTTTGTTTTTGGTTTTTTGGTGGTCCTTTTTTTGGACCCTGTTGTCTCTTTGTGCTGTCTTTTCTTTTTTGGGACAGCTGTCTGTTTGTTTGGACTTGTTTTTCTCTATCTTTTGTTGTTTTAACTCTGTGGTTTCAGGTCCCTGTAAAACCTATTTTTTCCTTTTCAAAAACTTAACTAATACTATAGTATGTGCATAAAAGAGGTTTCTAATCGACACAACTATTGAATGTGACATAGGTGCACAAGAAGCATGTTGTATGTCATTTAAACTTCATCTTGTAGATTAGACTAGATATTTCTTCTTCCTCAATGTTGGATGGAAGGTTTCTATCATGTATAATTGAACCATGATGGTATTCATATAGAAAAAACATTGATTATACATGTATATGGAACAACCCATTCCCTTAGATCACCTGCATATGATAGAAGCTTGAAGATTTTGGTCACATTCGTTTCATCGTAATAACAAACAATGGAAAATTAGTTATGATATTAAGATTAATCTTTGATAGATATACTTATATTAATTAGAAATTTAAACATCATGTATCTAGAAAAATAATTTAATTATTATGTATTAGTGTTGTCAACAAATTTGAACATGATTTTTTTTTATCTTTTTCCCCATATTCAAGCTATCACATATTGTCACCCCCACCATTTTAGTCTTGATAGAAGAGCACAGCATTGGCAACATCCAACTGTTATAGAAATCTCACTCTCTCCTGTAGTGCATTCTCCATATTTGGGGCAAACCTAAGAGGTAGAGACTTAATGAGATTTCGACCCTATGGAAGAAGATTTGTATAGACAGGGACTCTACACTAGTCAATTACGAGGTCCCCAAGCACACAACCTTATAGGAGAGATTATTTGAATTAGTAGGAATGGTCAAGTGTTCTGAACAATCTTATAATAATGACCCAATTTTATAATAAAAGAAGCTGAATGAAGAGATTACAAGCCACCATTTGTGCACTTATGATAGCCACCCCTAATGTGGAAATATATATTTTGCAATGAAATGTATGCAAACATCATCTTTATCATTATGTTTCTTCTACAAAGTTGCAACCTTCAGGATGGTAATTCAGAAGGCCTAATTATATTCCCATTGGAGGGCTATTTTTCGAGGGCATCATCAATTCTTCTTCCTTTAAAAAAGAATTACACAACTGGGAAGTAAGGAAATGGATGAGAATGTTGCTTATTCTCAGGGTATTCCTGGGAATGGACATGGCATTTGTATGAGAAGAAAAGGTTGCCCTCTTACAAACATGATTGGCTCAATGAACTTAAAGCAGGGCTCAGAATTTTCGCTCCACCCACCTACAATTTCCTTGCCTCTGCTCTTCCTGTTATAGCATTTGGTGAACAAGTAAATAAAGCCACAGATGATACCTTGACTGCTATTCAGCCACTGATTTCTACCGGCTTGTGTGGAATTATACATGCTTTGATAGGTGGGCTTGTTTGATTCTTGGAGTTACAGAATCCACAGTTCTTATTTATACATATATGTATAAATTTGCTAAAGATAGGGACGATTTGTAACAAAGGTTGTTTCTTGCATGGGAAGGATGGGCTTGTGTGTGGACGACTGTTGCTATTTATGCTTGCTAATTTTCAATGCCTACACAATCATCAATAGGTTCACAAGATTATCCGGGGAGCTCTTTGGCATGTTAATTGCTGTATTATTCCCGCAAGAAGCTGTCAAGGGTATGGTAGAAGAATTCTGTATACCCGAAAATGTTAATCCCAATCTTGAGCGACTCAAATTTCCATGGCGTTTCTCAAATGGCTTATTCGGGATCATTTTCTCCTTTGGCCTATTGCTCACATCATTAGAAAACAGAAGAGCTCGATCATTCAGATATGGGACAGGGTGGCTGAGAAGTTTCTTAGGAGATTATGGAGTGCCCGTGATGATGTTTTTGTAGACAGCAATCTCATACAGTGCATATGGTAGTTGCCAGTTGGTATTCCTAGTGGGCTTAATAGCCCAAATCCCTGGGCTCCTGGTGCTTCATTGAATTGGATTGTGGTAAAGGATGGGCATAGGGTGCCACTACATTATGAATGAAGAGGCAAAGGATAAAATAAAACCAGAATAGAGTGCAGAAGAAACATAGATAAAACATAGGATGAACACAATATTAAATATATTTGCATATATTTCAAAACATATAAAATTTGATGACATAAACAGAGGCGCTGCTTTTTGATGTGTAAAGAAAAGCTAAAGACAAAATCCCCTATTCTCTGTTTCTTAAAAACAAAATGGAATCTTTGATTCTGATTCTCTAGGTGTGTAAGTTGTTTCTACAACAATCACTTTTCTTTTTTTTAACTTTTTCTACTCTGCCTTTTCTTAACATCACAATAGAAAAAGACTACTAAAACCTACGAATATGCCTAGCAAAGAAGGTGAGACAAAAATATTAATAACAATTAACTTCAAATCCTTTTCCAGCGTGGTAATCTGAGGACAAATTTATACAATTAATTCATATTAAAAAAATGTCTTGATGCATAGAATGAAGGAGATGGCTAACTCGTAGATAAAATGCACCTATGCACATACAAAAATGCATAAAAACATACATAACAATATACATGGAAACATACATAACATGAAGAGACATCGTAGTGCGGGGCCCGCTGAATGGATGATAGAAGTGATCAAACCGGCAGACAAAAGGAAAGAAACATCACGGAAAGGAAAGCTAGGAGGTGTCCCGTCGTCGAATTACATTGATTTTTTTTTGTCTTGTACAAGAAGCTATTTGTTACGCGCAGGCGGGAAGGGCAGTGATGTGATTAAGACATGCGTTTTAAATTGTAATGAGTACTATTCTTGGAAAACACTCTATGTTTTGGGTTTTCTCATTTTGTAGGTTGAAATCGAAACGTTGGAGAGCAAGGGCACATTGCAGGCAGGGGAGACGACCAACCGACTTGAGGTGAGGGATTTCTAACCGACTATATGTAGATAGGTTCCATTTTGTATGCTTTTACGTATGGTTTCATACATTTTTGTATGTACATAGGTGCGTTGTTGTTGTGGGTCGCAGATTTCTTAGTGTTTTGAGAACCTAGAATCTTACAAAATAGTATGAATGTCTTCAAAAGATTTTGTTATTAAAACCGTAGGAATGTATGAAATGCAGACTGTTTTATAAAAACCCATTATTTTCCAACAACTTTAACACTCTATGTTTTATGCTCTTTCATTTTGCAAGTTGAAAGGTTGGAGAGTGGAGTTGTAAGTGAAAGGTTGGAGAGTAGGGGGAGACTAAAAAAACATCTGAAGTGAGTTGATAGGTTTCTAATCATTTGGGTTTTTAGTTGTAAAGGGTTTTAAAACATTATGAGGGTTTTTATTTGTAAATTATTTTCAAACTTTAAGTGGGTTGCAGGTTTTGTAAAACCTAGTGTTTTGACTTAGAATTTTACAAAAGAATATGAATGTCTTTATAAGATTTTATTATTTAGACCTTAGGAATGTAATGGAAGGCACCATTTTATAAACAGACATTGTTTTCTAAGAACCATTAATACTGTGTGTTTCACCACTTTCAACAAGTTTACTCATTATTGGCGATAATGACAAGAAATCAGTGTTCTTGCTATTTGTAATGCACACGTACATATAAAGGCTTAAAAACCACAAGGGTTTGGGTATGTTGTGATGTGGGTTGTAGTTTTATAAACACCCAGTGTTTCCATTTCATTGCATTGCACATCTTTCAAGCTGAAATCGTTACTTCACATTGCATAACTAATAAGTAGATGCTGATACATAGATGAAAAAATTTAAATTACAATATAGATTTTTTACATAGTCAACCTAAAAGCAGTTATGCAGTTACTTCACATTGCGTAGGTAATAACTATACCCACAAATGTAGGGAACTCTACCTGAGCAACCAAGTACTATTCTCAAATATTTTAATCTATTCATTCTAGAGTGATAATTGTAGCCGCGAATTGTATTTTTTTGTCATGGCATTCCATGAGACCACATTTGTTTGAGGTATATGTTGAAATAGTTCACTACCTTGTCTATGAAAGCATAATAGTAAGCAACAACAGAGACAAGGCAGTGAACTGTTTGAAAAAATGGCTAAAAGAAATGTGGTCTCATGGTCAATGGAATGCCATGCCAAGCCATAGACAAGGAAATGAACTATTTCTATGTATGATTGTTTATCTATGGATTGCCACTATGTTTTGGCAGACATACTCATTTCCCACTATTTTTTCCAAAATAATTGCAGATAGTTAAAGTGATAATTGTAGATATATGATGATAATTAGAGTGATATTTGTAGATGGAGACCCCCTAACCAAATTTTGTTAGAAAATGGGAAACACCTTATTTAACAAGCAATGTAGTTTGGCTCATAGATATATGTTGTCATCTTCAATAGATGTATCAACAATATATTCTGAAACTATACCCACAACTATAGGGAACTCCATCTATGCAACGAAATAGAATTCTCAAAGATATTAATTCATTAATACTAGAGTGATAGTTGTAGCTATCAATTGCATTTGTTTGTCATGGAATTCCAAGAGACCACATTATTTTGAGGACTTTTTTCAAACAATTCATTGCCTTGTCTATGAAAGCATATTAGTAAGCATAATAGTAAGCAACAACATAAACAAGGAAATGAACAGTTTGAAAAATGCCTAAAAGGAATGTGGTTTCATGGTGATTGGAATGCCATGACAAGCCATAGACAAGGCAATGAACTGTTTATAAGTATGATTGCTTATCTATGGCTTTCCATTGTGTTTTGGCAGACATATACTCACCTCACACTATTTTTTCCAACATGCAATCATAGAATGCATGTATATGGTTGTTGGAAAACATTGTGTGTGTACTATCAAAGCATAATAGTAGATTTGGATTGTCATGGCATTCCAACACCAAGGTGATTGGAATGAAATGACAAGCCATAGACAAGGCAATGAACTATTTTTATGTATGATTTCTTATCTATGGAATGCCATTGTGTCTTGGTAGACATATACTCACCTCACACTATGTTTTCCATCCTACAATCACACTATCCATTAATATGGTTTTTGGAAAACATTATCTATTTACAATCAAAACATAATAGTAAATCTAGATTGTCATGGTGTTCCATCACAATATGGGTTGGAATGCCATGACAAGCCATAGACAAGGAAATTAACTCTTTCTATGTATGATTGATTATCTATGGATTGCCATTGTGTTTTGGCAAACATATACTCACCTCACAGTGTGTTTTCCAACTTGCAATCATACTATGCATGTATATGCTTGTTGGAAAACATTGGGTGTTTACTATCAAAGCATAATAGTAAATATGGATTGGCATGACATTGTAACACCATGGTGATTAGGATTCCATGTTTCTATGTATGATTTCTTATCTATGGGTTACCACTATGTTTTGGAAGACATATACTCACTTCACACTGTGTTTTCCAGCTTGCAATCATATTGTGCATGTATATGCTTGTTGGAAAACATTGGGTGCTTACTATTATTTGAGCATAATAGTAAATATGGATTGTCATGGAATTCCAACACCATGGTGATTGGAATGCCATGACAAGCCATAGGCTAGGCAATGAACTATTTATATTGCTTGTCTATGGCTTGTCATGACATACCAAGACCATGGTGTTGGAATGTAATGAAAATCCATATTTAGAATTATATTTTGATAGTTTTGTTCAACAATCCATATTTACTATTTAGCCATGGTGTTGGAAGCCATGACAATCCATATTTACTATTATGCTTTGATAGATTGTTTGCAAGCATGCGTAGCTTGTTCAAAAGAACATGTTTTAGGCTTTTAGCCATAGCAACAGTGCAGTGAACTGTTTGATAGAATGCTTCGGTAGACATGTATGAAAAGTTTGGTAGCATAGTGAATTGTTTGATAAAATGCCTCAAAGAAATGTGGTCTCACGGTGATGGAATGCCATGACAATCAATCTTGTAGTAGCTGCAATATTGATTGTCATGGCATTCCATCACCACGAGACCACATTTCTTTGAGGCATTTTATCAAACAATTCACTATGCTACCACATTTTTCATACATGTCTACCAAAGCATTCTATCAAACAATTCACTACCTTGCTGCTATGGCTAAAAGCCTAAAACAGGTTCTTTTGAACAAGCTACACATGCTTGGAAAAAATCTGTCTAAGCATAATAGTAAGCAACAACATAGGCAAGGCAATGAACTATTTGATAAAATGCTTGAAAGAAATGTGGTCACATGGTGATGGAATGTCATGGATATCCATATTGTTGCCTTGCTGCTATATGGATTGTCATGGCATTCCATCACCATGAGACCACATTTCTTTGAGGTATTTTATGAAATAGTTCACTGCCTTGTTTATGCTACCACATTTTTCATACATGTCTACCAAAGCATTTAACCAAACAGTTCAGTGCCTTGCTATTGTGGCTAAAATCCTAAAATAGGTTCTTTTGAACAAGCTACACATGCTTGTAAAAAGTCTATCAAAGAATAATAGTAAAATATTGAACATAGTAAACATATTATTGATAGTCCAAAAATCCAATCACATGAACTCAATCAGGTATCCATTAAAAGGTAGTCTAATTACACTCAAGC